>OX387426.1:2683103-3095853 GCA_947563755.1 Lochmaea crataegi | reverse complement strand
TTGCCAAGTTAGAGCGAAAAATATGAATATTTGACCAAAATTGGTGCACTACAAATGCTGCCTAGAAAACGTTATTAGTGATAAGCAATTAAACTTATTTTGTAGGTACGATGGCTGAAATGTCTGAACAGAGTAGAAGTTTCGTTTGGAGTTTGGGGTATTTTTTGGATAAGCATTAATTCAGGAGATTTCAATTAGCAAAAACTTCATTTTTTTAAATGGAACACCCAGTATATTATTTTACCATCTTGGGAAACTATTTTATTCCTTCAAATTATGTTTGTATGATGTACTATCTAAATTTGATTGTTTTGAAGAAAATTGCATTTTTAGTTTTTGATTTAAAAATATTCATGTTTTTAACAAGCTCTGAATGTGAAGTTTAAAATACTTCTATTTTCGTTAATTTCATGTGACAAAATCAAACCAGTCATTTTATACCTTAAAAACTGTGACGATTATTGACCATTTTGACTGTTTTTCAAAATTAGTGATCATTTTTCCAAATATTTGATAAATTTTGACCATTTTTCAAAATGATGACAATTTTTTACCATTTTTGACAGTTTTTGACAATAATTGTCCATTTTTAACAGTTTTTAACAATAATTGACAATTATCAACTATTTTTCAAAATTTTGACAATTTTTAACAATAATTGTCTTTTTTTGACAATTTTTGAACATTTTTGATAGTTTTTGACAATTTTTCAAAATTTTCGACAAATTTTCAAAAATTTTAAAATTTTTCAAAATTTTTGATCATTTTTGAAATTTTTACAATTATTGACCAATTTTGACAATAATTGTATATTTTTGACAGTTTTTGACAGTTTTTGACAATTTTTGACCATTTTTGACCATTTTTGACCATTTTTGACCATTTTTGATAATTATTGTCCATTTTTGAACATTTTGACAATTATTGACCATTTTTCCAAATTTTTGACAATTATTGACCATATTTCAAAATTTTTGACAATAATCAACTATTTCTCAAAATTTTGACAATTTTTAAAAATATTTGTCCATTTTTAACAGTTTTTAACAATAATTGACAATTTTTAACCATTTTTTATAGTTTTTGACCATTTTTGACAATTTTTCAAAATTTTAGACCATTTTTGATAATTATTGACAATTGTTGACAATTATTATGGACCATTTTTCCGAATTTTTCACCGTTTTTGACCATATTTCAAAAATTTTGTCAATTTTTCAAAAACTTTAACAATTTTTGACAATTAACAACTATTTTTCAAAATTTTGACAATTTTTAACAATAATTGTCCATTTTTGACAGTTTTTGACAATTCTTGACTATTTTTGATAGTTTTTGACAATAATTGTCAATTTTGAACAGTTTTTGACCATTATTGACAATTTTGAACAGTTTTAGACCATTTTTGACAATTTTGAACAGTTTTTGACAATTTTTCAAAATTTTAGACCGTTTTTCAAAATTATTGACCATTTTTGATAATTATTGACAATAATGGATCATTTTTCCGAATTTTTGACCATTTTTCAAAATTATTTACCATTTTTCAAAATTTTAACAATTTTTGGCAATAATTGTTCATTTTTGACAGTTTTTGACAATGTTTGATAGTTTTTGACCATTTCTTAAAATTTTTAAACATTTTTGACTATCGACCATATTTCAAAATTTTAAAAATTATTAACAATTATTGACCATTTTTGACAATTATTGACAATTTTTAACAGTTTTTGACAATAATTGACAATTATTGACCATTTTTGACCATATTTCAAAATTTTTGATAATTTTCATATAATTTTATTTGATTTTTAATCTGATAAATTGTTAATGAATGAATCTTTTAGGTTTAATATCGGAATATGAAAAGCATGTACTTTTTAAAATAATACCAAAAAAATCGATTTTTTGCAGAAATCGATTCTTTTTTTATTAAAATTGATTTAAGCACAAATCGATTAATTTTGAATAAAGAAAAATCGATTTTTATTTCATCCATTCTTTTCCATTAAAGTCACATCTCTAGCTACAACCGGTCAACATTTTTGAGGATTTACAAGATATTGGACTAATAAATCACCCTGTATATAAATAATTAATCAACTTTTTTATTGTATTATTAACCAAAAAAAAACGCAAATTATGCTTGTTTATGTTTCATTATACAGGTAGTCCCATGAGTTCGTAACAAAAATTTGAATTTTATTTAATAATAGTGAAAAAATGTATTTATATATTTGCTTCCGTTTGTTAAGCCGGTCCTGTTTCATTAAATATTTTCCTCTCTGTTTTAATAGAATATCCATCCTGGCCACTCTTTACAAAGGAGGAAAATTTAATAAGTTGACAATTGGGTCTTTCGAGATGTCGAGATTCATCTGTATACTTTTTTGTTTGTCGACGTTTCGCAAAGTTTTCATTACCATAATTGCATAAAATAAAATTTCCCAAGCAAAACTCGGCGTCTCTTAAATTCGAAAAAAAAGGATGTAAATCCGTTAGTGGCTTTATTGTTACAAAATTTTAAATGTTCGTCTCGGAAATCAGTTTCTTCGCAAACCTAAGTTTCGTCAATTAGTTGATTTTTTTCGTCTCACTGGTTAATAATAAATTTGTATCGAAAATAAAATACGAGGGTTCTTTTAAGTGTTGCATTTAAAAAATCAGAAGTTTGTAACGGAGCTATGCAACACTCTGTATAGTTCGAGATAATTTCAAAATATGCACCTTAAAGACTTTTCTTGATAAGATTTTTTGATATCTATTAAAATAACCCATATACCGAACTTTGTCGTAAGATTGGTACACCCTGTATGTATTTGAAATTATGTACAAAAATTCTTCTATAAAATCAATCTTGATTGTTTGGAGTTTATCATCTCTCTCACTGCGATTAACCAAATTAAAAAAAATCTCAATTCATCATTATCGTTATTGAACGTAACGTTTTATTGATGAAAAAATGTTAATTTGTAACACCCTGTAATAGGTCAATAATCTTAATATACATTTTCTACAAATGTTTCTCCATCCATCAACTACAATTACGAGCTATTAACTTAATCACACGTTTGTTTGTTCCGAAGCTATATCATCATTTTTTTAAACTCCATTCAAGATGAGCCTTATAACGCTCAAGCCGCTGAGGTCGTACCAATTGCCAGTGCCGTAGAAACAGGACTTCATTATTGTTATTTTGGAAATTTTGGACGATATATTCATTTCATTGTACAAAATGCTTTTTCCTACAGTCGCGCGTAAAATGTTTAATTATTACTATATTCAAATGAAATCGTAAAGTCGACAAATGCCGAGGATTGTTACTTTACGCTCTAGAGCAAAAAAGGAATCTTTTCGCTCGCTTATTTAATCAAACCACGTCCTCCGAATTAACTCAATTGGTGAATAATTAATAATTTATCAGATTAAAAATCAAATAAAATTATATGAAAATTGTCCAAAATTTTGACAATTATTGTCAAAAACTGTTAAAAATGGACAATTTTTTTCAAAAATGGTCAATAATTTTGAAAAACTGTCAAAAATTGTCAATAATTGTTAAAATTTTGAAAAATGGTCGATAATTGTCAAAAATTTTGGAATTTTTCTGAAAAATGGTAAAAAAATTTCAAATATGGTCGATAATTGTAAAAAACTTTGAAAAATTTTTAAAAAATGGTCAAACATTTTCAAAAATAGTCAATTGTCAAAAATTTAAATTTTTTTTGAAAAATGGTCAAAAATTTTCAAAACTTGACAATAATTGTCAGACTATCAAAAATCGTCAAAAATTGTCAAAAACTGTCAAAATTGGTCAATAATTGTCAAAAATTGTTAAAATTGTCAAAAATGGCCAATAATTGTCAAAAACTATCAATTATGGTCAAAAACTGTCAAAAATGGCCAATAATTGTCAAAAACTATCAATTATGGTCAAAAACTGTCAAAAATGGAGAATTATGGTTAAAAATTGTCAAAATTTTGAAAAATAGTTTGATAATTGTCAAAAATTGTTAAAGTTTTGAAAAGTAGTTGAAGATTGTCAAAGATTGTTAAGTTTTTGAAATATGGTCAAAAATGGTCAATTATTGTCAAAAATTTGGAAAAATGGTCCATAATTGTCAACAATTGTCAATAATTATCAAAAATGGACAATAGTTTTAAAAAATGGTCTAAAATTTTGTCAAAAATGGTTAAAAATTGTCAATTATTTTTTAAAACTGTCAAAAATGGACAATTATTGTCAAAATTGGTCAATAATTGTCAAAAATTGTTAAAATGTTGAAAAAGGGTCGATAATTGTCAAAAACTATCAAAAATGGTCACTAATTTTGAAAAATGGTCAAAAATTTTGAAAAATTGTCAAAAATGGCCAATAATTGTCAAAAACTATCAATTATGGTCAAAAACTGTCAAAAATGGACAGTTATGGTTAAAACTTGTCAAAATTTTGAAAAATAGTTGATAATTGTCAAAAATTATTAAAGTTTTTGAAAAATTCCAATAATTGTCAAAAACTATCAAAAATGGACAATTATTGTTAAAATTGGTCAATAGTTGTCAAAAATTGTTAAAATTGTCAAAAATGGCCAATAATTGTCAAAAACTATCAAAAATGGAAAATTATTGTTAAAAATTGTCAAAATTTTGATAATTAGTTGATAATTGTTAAAAAATGTTGAAAATTTTAGAAATATGGTCAATAATGGCCAAAAATCTGTAAAAATGGTCTAAAATTTTGAAAAATTGTCACAAATGGTAAAAAACTATCAAAAATGGTAAAAAATTGTCAATTATTTTTAAAAACCTTTAAAAATGGACAATTATTGTCAAAATTGGTCAATAATTGTCAAAATTGTTAAAATTTAGAAAAATGGTTGATAATTGTCAAAAACTATAAAAAATGGTCGAAAATTTTGAAAAATTGTCAAAATTTATGAAAAATGGAAAATAATTGTCAAAATGGCCAATAATAGTCAAAAACTATCAAAAATGACCAAAAATGGACAAGTATTGTTAAAAATGGACAAGTATTGTTAAAAATTGTCAAGGTTTGAAAAATAGTTGATAATTGTCAAAAATTGTTAAAGTTTTTGAAATATGGTCAAAAATGGTCAATAATTGTCAAAAATGGTCAAAAATCTGGAAAAATGGTCTAAAATTTGGAAAAATTGTCAAAAATGGTCAGAAACTATCAAAAATGGTTAAAAATTGTCAATTATTTTTAAAAACTGTCAAAAATGGACAATTATTGTCAAAATTGGTCAATAATTGTCAAAAATGGTCAATAATTGTTAAAAATGGTCGATAATTGTAAAAAACTATCAAAAATGGTCAATAATTTCGAAAAATGGTCAAAAATTTTGAAAAGTTGTTAAAATTTTTGAAAAACTGTCAAAAATGGCCAATAATTGTCAAAAACTATCAAAAATGGTCAAAAATGGACAATTATTGTCAAAATTTTGAAAAATAGTTGATAATTGTCAAAAAATGTTAAAGTTTTTGAAATATGGTCAAAAATGGTCGATAATTGTCAAAAATGGTCAAAAATCTGGAAAAATGGTCCAAAGTTTTGAAAAATTGTCAAAAATGGTCAAAAACTATTAAAAATGGTCAATTATTGTTAAAAACTGTTAAAAATGGACAATTATTGTCAAAAACTGTCAAAAATGGTTAAAAATTGTCATCATTTTGAAAAATGGTCACTAATTTTGAAAAACAGTCAAAATGGTCAAAAATGGTTAATAATTGTTAAAATTTTGAAAAATGGTCAATAATTGTTAAAATAAAATTTTGAAAAATGATCAATAAATGTCAAAATTTTGAGAAATGGTTGATAATCGTCAAAAGTTGTCAAAATTTTGAAAAATAGTCAATAAATAATTAGAGCTGTTTCCGAAAATCGATTTAAACAAGTAATTTATAAAATCGATTATTATTACTAGAAAAATCGAGTATAAGAAAATAATAATCGATTTAAATAAAAATCGAGTATTTTTTAACATCCCTAGTCAGTAGATCTTTTTAAGGTTAATCAAGATGAATAGCGAAAATGACGATTATTCCAGCACTCCTATTATAACCTAAGATAATATAAAAAACTGTTTTAATTATTAATAGGGCGACTGTAGAAAAAATTATGTGTGTTTTTGAGCGTAAAATTGCCGCTTTCGAAAGATCGCCGAACTCCGCTCCGCGTCGCGCGGCAACATTCTTTCTCAAACCATAAATACACAAATAACTATTTGATGTCAAAATAGTACCGTACTCCTTTAGAAAAATAAATTGAGGCTCATACATTGTGATTAGTTCAAAGTATATTCTCCTGAAAAATCGAGCAAAGACTATTAAATTGGATCTATTTCGGTCCTCTGAATCCAACCCCACTCCTACCATTCAGCCCTTTTTTTGAAGGGTGGAACGCTCATGCTGACTGGGTACTGTTTCCGCTGTTCCCCAGTACTGTTGGACTCTGCATAGCACATGACTACACAACATACCAACCCAAAACCACCTCTAATCTTGAGTTCTTTCCTCTACCACTTCCCCGGAACTATCTATGTGACGTCACATCAGGAAAGTGGTAGTGGATACTGTTACTAGATTGCCATATTAATTCCTACTCATTTTTAATGATTATTATTTTTTCTACTTGATCCGATTCTACATAACCATTTTTGGGATTTGCTCTTTTTCATTATGGCAATTGCTCTACATTCCTCTTTTGATCCAGAATCCAACCTTTATTTTTCGCTATTTTGATAATTGGTTCAAGGATAATAATAGTATCAGATTTCAGTTCCGACGCTTTCACCAGTGCCAGGTCATGGGTCGTTATTGGTGGATGTACCCTTTGTGCTCTTGGTTATGGTTGGGGGTATTCCGTTGGGTCCAACCTGACTCTCTAGACTTCTAGAGGCGTTTTGGGCTTCTTCAAGCAGTTTGTCAAAATCATGGAAGACATCCTCTTCCATGAGTGCAGATTCCGGTACTTTTTAAAGTGCTGCTACTACACTACTTGTAGTACTGTTTCTAAACTCTGCCCTTTCCTTTACTCTTGCGGCCCTGAGTACTTTTTAAATTCTGGACATTTCATCGTACCCACCTAACCTAACCTAACCTAACCTAACCTAACATAACCTTCTCTAACCAATCAACCTAGAGAAAATTTTTTTAGCATGTATTGAGAAGCACCCTATAATTATAGCACGTTTTTTCTGCTTTATTTTATTGCCTACGTTTTAAAAAATATACTCACCGATTAATTAATTATTTGATATATATAGTGATACCCCTGCATAAAAAATCTCTGCCTACGACTCTTGTTCTATTGTTAAACGAATTAGAGGTTGAGAGTTAAAATTATTATTACTAATGATATATCGAGAGAATGCTTACCATTATTATGTTAATTGACCGCAGTGTGTACGTGAGAAATTATTGATGGAGTTAGCGCCAATAGAAAAAGAAATGGTGTGTATCAAAAAAAAAAATGATTAATTGAAGTGTAATATTATAATAATAATAATAATATCGGTGAAACGGTAAACGCGCGCTTGTTTATTACTTTGAAGTTCACGGTATTACAAGCCGAGTTCATTTTATAATATGCCTATCTGTTCAAAAAAAAGGTAAAAAAGGCGAATTATGCTGGTACACTTTTTACAATTTTAGGTTGACTTGTTCCTGGTCTGATTAAAGCCGAGTATCCATTTCAAGCGGCTGCTTCGCGTGTCTTGGACGCGCGCGGCTGCCGCGCGATTTATTCTACCTAAAGGTACTGTGCCAATCGAGCGACTGCAACGACTACGGCCGCGCGGCAATAGACGTACGACTTTTGTAGTACGGCTGCAGCGTCCAATACAAATGTCAATTGCGCGATTGCGGCCGCTATTTTATAGACGCGAAATCAGTTTGTAGTCGGCTATCATGGAGAAAGCAGTGGTTTCTTAATTCTGTTTGGAAAACGAAGAAGGGGGTTATGAGAATATGTTGGTTCGGAGACATCTTTTACAAGAAGAGACCAAATTTCGAAATTTTTATAGACTGAGCATCAACCAGTTCAATTTTGTGTTAGGTCTGATTGAAAATGACCTAAAAAAGAAATCACGCGGACTAGTTAGACACCCAATAAGCCCAAAAGAAAAACCTGTCGCGGCTAGACTGCTATTTTAGCAGACGCGTCGCCAGAGTCGTTGCCGACGCTTCTGTCGTGACGCTGAAGCCGCGTAGTTGACAACGCGATCATTAACTTTAACGTAAACCAGTGAAGTCGTCCGAGTCGCGCGGCTGTAGTCGTTGCAACCACTAGATTGGCACAGTACGCGACAGCATGCACGAACTTGGTTCGCGCGATAGCCGCCCGAAATGCATACGTGGCTTAAGAGAGGTAACCTGCTGTATCTCAGAAACTATTTATCGTACATATTGGAGAGAAAAATCTGTATTACAAATTCGCTTACGAGAAACTGCTGGGAATTATTTTCAAGTTTCCTACTCCACCGCTAGAGGTCGTAGTTCACAATAATAACACAAAAACGTTATTTTTCTATAATAAATGTACCGTTATTGTACCACAAAATTTAAATATTCGTCTTACGTAAGTTTGCTCCAGTATTTTTTCCTCTATCTTGTAAAATAACTGGTAGGGGTGAGTGGGAAAGCTGACTCAAAAATTTTAACAATCATTGACCATTTTTGACAGTTTTTTATAATTATTGACCATTTTTTCAAAATTTTGACAATTTTTGACCATTTTTCAAAATTTTAACAATTATTGACCATTTTTGACAGATTCTGATAATTATTGACCATTTTTGACAATTTTTCAAAAATATTAACCATTTTTCAAAAATTTTGACAATTTTCAACAATTATTGACCATTTTTGACAGTTTTTTTATAATTATTGACCATTTTTTCAAAATTTTAACAATTTTTGACCATTTTTCAGAATTTTAACAATTATTGACCATTTTTGACAGTTTCTGACAATTTTTGTCAGATTCTGATAATTATTGACCATTTTTCAAAAATTTTGACAAGTTTTAACAATTATTGACCATTTTTGAGCATTTTTGACAGGTTCTGACAATTATTGACCATTTTTGACAATTTTTCAAAAATTTTAACAATCATTGACCTTTTTTGACAGTTTTTTATAATTATTGACCATTTTTTCAAAATTTTGACAATTTTTGACCATTTTTCAAAATTTTAACAATTATTGACAGATTCTGATAATGATTGACCATTTTTGACAATTTTTCAAAAATATTAACCATTTTTCAAAAATTTTGACAATTTTCAACAATTATTGACCATTTTTGACAGTCTTTTATAATTATTGACCATTTTTTCAAAATTTTGACAATTTTTGACCATTTTTCAAAATTTTAACGCAGCGTTGGTTATATAGTATCGCGCATTATTTCAATGCGTCTCTCTCTCTCTCTCTTTCTCTCTCATTAGAAAGGAGTCATCGCGTGACGAACGCTTTTTCGTAACATGACACGTTTCACGAGTTCACTAGCCTTCCCAAAACTCCTATGACGTGCAATAAGAAGCAAGCTTCAAAAGTTCCGATTTCCGAAGCTGTACCTCTAATATTTATAATTTTTACAGAGCCCTGAAAATAGAGCCAAAAACGGGTGGTCTGGCCTTCGCGCGCGTTGCGTCAAACTGACACAGCAACAAAAAAATTATTTAAATTTATTAAATATGAAAATTAAGGAATAAAAAATTTATGTAGTAATATGTAGTAATTAATGAACAATAATCCGCGGTTAAAGAATTTTTATCTCAATTTTTACATTAATTAAGCATTTGTTAATTATTAACTTTTTCGAAACATAAAAACCCCAATAATTATCAAACTAAAACCCTAAAATTTTTTTCACTTAGTGAAGTTATTCTTAATAGGCCAATGAATGGCATCATTGCAAAAATTACAAAATTTTAATTTTCAACTTTTTTATTAACAATTGAAAATTATAAATTGAAAAAAAGTAAATAAAAAAAATTCTTTTTTCCTAAATCTTGATTGTTTCGAAGTCTAACGGTTAAAAGCTACATAAAATTATATATTTTTTATTTTTTACTGTTATTGTTAAAAAAATTATTATAAACAAATCCAATGTTTATAAGTAAATCTATTTTTTGTATTATATTTATAGATGAAACTTAAGATTTTTAGAAAAAAAACGGCTACTTTTATTACAGAATTAAGTATTTAACAAATTGTTTCTTAAATAAACAAATAAAAAACGAAAAAAAAATTCTTTATTTAAAATCTCAAAGAACAATAGAATTTACGATTTTTAGTGAAAAATCGGCTCCTTAATTTTAATATTTAGTCGCAAAAAACGATTGTTAATTAATAAACGCATTTTTTAGCAACAAATACATTTTTTTAAGGAATAATAGCTTTCATTTGTGCTGCTTCTTCCTTCATAAAATTTAATAAATTACTAACTAGCTCACGGCTTTGGCCACTTAAAACTTTATTATGAATTTTACTTTTAAAGTCCATCGTAACACTTTGAAGTAAAATCAAATCAACACAAAACAGATAATATAAAAATTTACTACGCCTCTGGAATTTTTATGATGTTAACAGTAAGAAACAGTAACATCAAATGAGCTCTCGGTGTCGATGGGCGGGGTTTGTCAAAGCGCATCTTATAGTCGAGTGCCAACCTAGAATGGTATAGTTATAATTAATTAACAATTTCAGCCTTTCATTCAAGTTCTACAGTATTCGCCAGCTAACTTGATGTCCCAGAAATTACCAACTAACAGAGACAGAGTAATTGTGCCCTGCCTACTCGGCTGCTATTGGTGTTAAAATTTTGACAAACGCCAATTGCATCGCACCTTATCAGGTGTCAAGATTTTCAGTAGCGTAGCGTCACACAGTTATTTTTTCTGCTTTGTACAATAAAGTGTTTGTCAAAATGTCAGCTGTGAATGAAGAAAATCGTAAATGTACTGAAGGACAAACTCGTCGAGTGATATATAGAGTGTTTAATTATTTTAAGACATTAAACAGTGATGAAAATACCTTAATAATCGTGAAAATTAAAACATCCCAGGCAACAGGTAAGCCAGCTAGCTAGCAAGTTAGCACAGCTTATTTTATTTATCTGCGAATTTAATGATCCTACGATTAAAATTTAAGATCCTAACTTTATAATCTTCAATTAGATAAATAACATGTTATTGTAATGGGTACCTTATTGTTGAAATATTATTTATGTACTCAAAATTCAGGTATAAAGCAGATCCGTTTAGCTAGAAAGCATTTAGGACATCAAGTTAGCTGGCGAATACTGTAGCTCTATTATTTATTTAACAAAAAATCCCAGACTATATAAAAATTTTACAAAAAATGGTACATGTACACAGTAACGATTTAATTTACTTAAGACTGTCTCTTTTTATTGTAAATTCCATTCTTTTTTTTGTATCTACCAACTTTATGATTGATTGAACCCATTTCAGGTGATCCATTTATATTCTTAAGTTATTTTTGTTTCGCACCCCAAAAATTGAAATCGGTTGTCAAATGTACACCAGCCATCCAAAACTACCTAAACATCAAAAGACTTAACTCTCCCTTTTCAAATATGTTCTGTTGACCGATTCCATTGTACACAATGGAGAATTTAGGGTGACGGCACGCAAAATATATATAATAATAAAACACCCTACCCAAAAACGCGAAACTACCCTACGATTAAATAACGTATTAAAAATTAAAGTGGGGTATTCGATTATATGCACTCTGTATGAGGATGTACACAGGGGGTAGGCGCAGTGGCGTTACCGTTTTTTTTTAGTTTCCAGACTGGAACGAATTTCGGATGTAGAGTTCAACAGATGGGAGGGAGTCTGTATTGCCTCAAATACAATAGGGTCGTAAAATTCGGCACAATGGTTAAGGATTCATTAATATGATAAGCCGGTGGTCAGTGTCGTGTAGTCAGTTTAAGGGTTTTGCCGAGTAGGGATGGATCTATTGCTGTGGGAAAAAACTAACAGCAGATCAATTGGCACCAACTACTCTAATTGCTCTGTTTATTTGGGAGAGAAGTTTCTGGTTAAGTTGTAGAAACTACCAAAAACAGTAGACAGAAACCTTAAAAGGCCAATAGATATGAAGAGTTAGTTATTAAAGAAAACCCCAGTGGGTGCTACGCCCATGGTGTAATGCACCCTTGTAGGAAATTGCCGAGTTTAACGGGAGGAAATATAATTATAAAGGATAAGTAGCTTATTGTGGAAAACTACGTTCGATGACTTTGTTACAACGGAGGTTTTGAAAATATCATTTCTTACTAGAATTTTGAACTTAAATGCCTATTGTAGTAATATTATGGTAGGGTTAATGTTTTTAATGGTTAAATAAATATGAAGAGCTGTGATTTCGATCGGGTATGGGAGACAATAGTACAGAACAACAGAAGAAGACCGAGAAAGACGTGGAATCAAGAGATGGCACTAATTGTACAGAAAGGAAAGAAGTCTTGGTAAAAATTACTAAGTGCATAAAAAAAGTTTATACATCATAATTAGATATAACACATATAAGCTATATTCCGAAAATTGAAAAAGCGAAACCTTCGGGGAATCGAACCCGGGACCCCCCAGTTACAAGTCCTGTACGCTAAGCGCAGCGCTAGGACGGTTCGTACCTATCGATGTTCGGGTCGGTATTATAAGTTACCATTAACCGCGACTGCGACTTACACACACTACTCCTACTGGTAGATGGAATACTGATTACATATATACAGGGTGTTTATAAGTTCATGCGAAAAAATTCAGGAGGTCAGGAGGTGATTGCTCGTATGGAATTATGAACCAGTGGTATATTCGTGTGAAATAGTCTATAAGATCTTTTTAAAACGCTGGTATTATCCAAAACTGTTGCCCAGTTTACACCCTCCGGCGCCGGTGAGGCGTACCTGACTTTTTCCGTAGTAGCATTAGTGCCTCATTATTTATTCAAAAGTACTATAAATATAGGGTGAGTCTTCCTTTTTTTCTATGTGGAATTGGGTTTTACCAAAATTAAATCGACACTTGGGGGGGGGGGGGGTTGGAAGCTTTGCGCTTAAGTTTGTGGGCATTTTGTACCCATTCCCCCAAATGTCTTCTTCCAATTAATCCACTATATTTTTCCATTCCCTCCTTTTAGCTGTTTTGATTAATTTTTGAAGCTCTCTTTCTTACTCTTATATTCTATCCTTCTTTGATCCCCAATCTCTGTCGTTGTGCCTTTCTTATTCTCATTCATTATCTGTCTCCTCAATTGTATACATTCCTTTCTGGTTCCACCAATATGGTGATATTTGGTTTCCTCTCCTGTTTGAACTGGTGCTTTCTCTATAGGCCTCCTTAATACTTCTTGTTATAAATTCCAGGTCGTCGTTTCCGTTTTCTTTCTTTTTTTTTATTTCCATTTTAAGTCCCATTAGCAGTTGAAATGTTTCCCAGTCTGTTTTGTTGCTAAATCTACATGTCCTTTACCGCCTCAAATACAATAGGGTCGTAAAATTCGGCACAATGGTTAAGGATTCATTACTTTGATAAGCCTAACGATCTAAAAGTTATATAAAAAGCCAAAGATGAAGATAATAATTATTTAAAGAAAATCACAAACAAATATTCGGCTCTTAATACTGTAATAATTACTTACTAATAATATGATAATTGCCTAACTTTTGCACTATTAAATTCAATAAACCCGACAAATGAAACCATTCAGGTCTTTACCGTAAAATGTAACGCCAATGGTTGTTTATTGCCGCTTTATGGCTGTCGACCCTTTCTTGTGCTCCTATGCAATAGGAAATGTAGTATAGTTGAAAAATATTTAAAAATTAATAATTATTTTATACATAATGAATAAAATATTGAATGGAGGTGGAGTTTTTATTTCGGGCATTATTTGGCAAATTATAAAATTGAATTATGTATAATCCTTTGAATTTGCGCTTTGTACGTATTGAATAATAGAAATAAATTATATGCTTATTTGCATTTCAGTATTCCAAATACACTCTCCGGCCGCAGACACCGGCACAGTGGATATGTTGTCAAAATTATGAAAATTAGTGCCGATAATATGTGATGTGCAATATATTAGAGATTATAATCAATGAATATTCAAATATTCCCCAATATTACTATATATCTATCTATAGATGATATTAACGAATTTATAGTAATATTTGATTATGCACTCAAAAATACTTAAAATATCCTCCGAATAATATAAATTATTGACGGCCAATATATTATGTAATTTCCAAAATCTACGAATTAAATTTTCATGTTCCGGCATATTTTAACTCTCGACTATTGAATATTAACATTAAATTATTTACTTGAACACTATTCATGCTTTTATCGTTAATTTTTGGAGTTTCCAGAGGTAAATGTCACTAAAAATGTTGATAATTATGACAATTTCAATCAGTTTTATTTGTTATACAGAAAAGTTCAGACTTGGAAAGAATGCCATTCAATGGTACACAGGCGGCTCAAAATCAATAGAAGGAACTGAGATAGGATGTACAGGCTCTGAAAACTGGAAAAAACTCCAAGTATCTTTCAAGCCGAAATAAATAAATCGAATAAAAACAGAAATAAAGTCAAATAATAAAAACACAGAATTACCTTTATAAACCTCAATAAAAAATGTTAGAATTGACACACTATTTGTACATGGTGTGACAATGTTGTAATCCAAACAGATTTATGTCATTAATTTAAAAATTTGTGAAGTGACAGTAAATAATCGCGAATAGAATCAACCGATTAAAAAAAGTGTAGTTCATAGAGGACATGGTATTAAAACCTTTAACATAAATAGAAATCAATAAAAATAAATCTAGAACAATTTATCAGAACGGCAAGTCGTCTGGTAAAAGATAAACAAGAAAAAAATTGAATGTTGTCGATTTTGGAACGAGGAAGGAGGAAGTACAAGAATTTTGATGGTGAAGATAAAAAATTAAAAGAAAAACTCTGAAAAATCAAACCAGAGAAGTGGAAAAGTTAAGAAGTACTTACCTTTTAAGGGATAACATCCAATTATTATCAACCAGAAAGCGGTAAGATTAATTTCACATATTTAAACTCGACTGGAGATAGCGTCCCAAGTATCCAGAGGAAGCCGATATAATTTGTTCCTGAGAAAGTTTAATTTACTTTCTACAATAGAGTATATGACATCAGCATGCAGATTTGATGTCATTTTATATCCCACACAGCAGAGGAGTGAACATTCTTTCACACGTTGTTGTTCCTAAAAAGAAATAACCTATAAATATTTTACATCGTAAAAACATTTATTTATCAATTGCGTTATAAATTAAAAAGGAAGCTTATCTTAATAAAATAAATAATCCAAAGCAACTCAATTATACTCCTTTTCATGAGACACATGTTCATAATGTTGCCAGCCATTTTAGTTCAATAGAATCGATTACAGTGTTTATGCGCATGACACAAAGTTGAAGCGATTCCTCCGATTCTTGTTTGTGATACGAGAGGAATACGATAAGTAATTATTAGAAATTTAAACTAGAAACTCCCAGAATAAATTTATTAATTACAATATAAAAAAAAGAAGAAGAAGGAGAGTATTTAGTTGCAGCGGAATATAAAAAATTTTAGTAAAGAGGATTGTAAAGGTTAAAATTTCGATTAAAATTATTTTTCATGTTCTTATTATAAATTCAAAATTCATCATATTAAAATTTTAAAAAAGGAATCAATTAAATTATTTTTCATTGTAAAATTAATTTGAGGGAACCGCAAACTGAGATAAAAAGTCGAAACCCTTTTTGAATAGCTAGCCGGATATACAAATAAAAAAAAATAGAGTAAGTATACAAGGGGGTTCTTAAAATTATAAAGGTGAACAAACTAATAATAATATTAACATAAAATTAAAAAATTAAAAAAACTTCACATACTATAAATCATAACAATATATACAGAAAAGTTATTAATAACTTTTTTTTAATGAGACACCCTGTATAATTTTCGATTTTAGGAATATTTACGTTCACTGAATAAATATCAAATTTAGCACTTAATTATTTTTTTCCCACCCTAATTTAAATCTCAAGACTCTCCCTAACTAATACTTGATCTTTTATCATCCACCCCATCCCTTATTCTGAACAGAACAACCCTATACGACCGCATAATCTACGAAAAAAAAAGTGGCCAAAGTAAAAAAGCACGAAACAAATAGAACTTAAGAATGGGCAACATCCTGTATATACACGAAGGGCGATAGTAAATTTTTATTTATGATGTTGGTAGTCCTAGTGATTAGTATGGCACATCTGTCGAACATCCCCGTGATGTAAACTGAAAACCACCCCTCTAGTTGACAGATGCTGACGCGACGGACACGAGTACAACATTCTCAACCACCCTTCGAGATTGGGATACAGGGATTTGGATATTTCGAAGGGACCGGGCTTGCAACAGAAATAATAATTTATTTAAATATCCTCTAATTTATTAAAACAACATTTATTTTACAAGACCATTTTACTACAACAAAACAACTACTCTCCTGGACGAGAATTGATTTACGTAAAATAAAATTATGTTAACACATTTTTTTTGTATTTATAAGGGCTACAATCACTCACAGATCGGTTTCGACGTATTTGCGCCATCATCAGTGTGAGCTAGACAAGGTAGTGGCGTTGGGTAAGAATAAGATCCTATTAGGTATTTTATTACAATATTTATGTTTTAGGTTCCCACGATTAAATATCCTACTTATTATCCATATTTATTCACTTTTGGAGAATTGAGATACAATTGATTTATTTTATCCTGCCTAAATTCCAATGTTTATTGCGGTTTTAGGGTCGCTTACCTGAAATCGTGCTATCAATATGATAAAAATATATTATACCTACAGAAATGATTGGGATACGTCCCTGTTAATCTGTACACACAGTATCGAATAGGGGGAGGGTGGGCCACTGTCGATTGTCATCAAGCATGAATTTTAAATTTTACCAAATGAAATGAAGTGAAACGGAAAGAGTATGTTATGTGTGTGTGTGTGAGAAATTATAATTGATTTGATCCAAAACACGATGTTCGAGCTAAATAAATAAAAATCAATTGATTTTTGTGTTGTGGCGCTATAGAAAGAATATAACGATCGAAGGGAGATGGCGTACATGGAAGGGGTAGATTGTGATTTCATTACAGGTTGCGGTTGGAAGGGTTGCTGTTTTTTAATTGGTTCGCAAATGTATTAGCGTATTTTAACACACTTTTTCGTTTATTTCGTTCAAAAAACAATAGAAACGTTACTTTTTTTGTAATAATTTTAAATTTTGTTTTTCAGGTAAGTTACCATCTTTTCATCGTTGATAATAAATTGTTGGTAAGTCGAATTAATTAACATAAGTATAGTTGACGTAAAACTTATAGTGCCGAGATCTAATCGTATATATCCTTTAAGTTATGTTGCGGAGCTAAACTCTGAAAGGTATTAATATTATTTTTGTCTACTTACCAAACATAATTCTATATTTTATTTGCTGTTACGTAATTGTTGAAAGGGCGTTCGGTTTAAACGGGATACCAGACGTGAACTGAGCCCTTTTTGTATCCCATTCCAAAAACTGTCAAAATTTTGAAAAAATGGTTAATAATTGCCAAATGTTTTCAAAAATTGTCAAAAACTGTCAAAAATGGTCAATCATTGTCAAAGACGGTCAATAATTATCAAAACCAATCAAAATTCGTCAAAAATGGTCCAAAAGGATCAATAATTGTTAAAATTTTGAAAAATTGTCAATAATTGCCAAATACGTTAAAATTTTTGAAAAATTGTCAAAAAAGGTCAATAATTGTCAAAGACGGTCAATAAATGTCAAAATTCGTCAAAAACTGTCAATAATTGTTAAAATTTTTGGAAAATTGTCAAAAATTTTTAAATATGGCCAAAAATTGTCAAAAATTTGGAAATATCGTCAAAAATTGTCAAAAACTGACAAATATTTGGAAAAATGGTTAATAATTGCCAAATATTTTCAAAAATTGTCAACAATTTGAAAACATGGTCAATAATTGTCAAAAATTGTCAAAATTTTGAAAAATGGTCAAAAATGGTCAATAATTGTCAAAGACGGTCAATAATTATCAAAACCAATCAAAATTCGTCAAAAATGGTCCAAAAGGATCAATAATTGTTGAAATTTTAAAAAATTGTCAAAAATTGTCAATAAGTGCCAAATACGTTAAAATTTTTGAAAAATTGTCAAAAATGGTCAATAAATGTCAAAGACGGTCAATAATTGTCAAAATTCGTCAAAAACTGTCAATAATTGTTAAAATGTTTGAAAAATTGTCAAAAATTTTTAAATATGGTCAAAAATTGTCAAAAATTTGGAAAAATCGTCAAAAATTGTCAAAAACTAAAAAAAAATTGGAAAAATGGTTAATAATTGCCAAATATTTTCAAAAATTGTCAAAAATTTGAAAACATGGTCAATAATTGTCAAAAATTGTCAAAATTTTGAAAAATGGTCAATAATTGTCAAAGACGGTCAATAATTATCAAAACCAATCAAAATTCGTCAAAAATGGTCCAAAAGGATCAATAATTGTTGAAATTTTAAAAAATTGTCAAAAATTGTCAATAATTGTCAATAATTGCCAAATACGTTAAAATTTTTGAAAAATTGTCAAAGACGGTCAATAATTGTCAAAATTCGTCAAAAACTGTCAATAATTGTTAAAATTTTTGGAAAATTGTAAAAATTTTTTAAATATGGTCAAAAATTGTCAAGAATTTGGAAAAATCGTCAAAAATTGTCAAAAACTGTCAAAATTTTGAAAAAATGGTTAATAATTGCCAAATATTTTCAAAAATTTGAAAAAATGGTCAATAATTTTCAAAAATTGTCAAATTTTTTGAAAAATGGTCAAATTTTTCGAAAAATTGTCAAAAATTGTCAAAATTTTGAAAAAATGGTCAGTAATTATAAAAAACTGTCAAAAATGGTCAATAATTATTAAAAGTGGTCAAAATTTTTGAAAAATTGTCAAAAATGTTCAATAATTGTCAGAACCTGTCAAAAATGCTCGAAAATTTTTAAATATGGTCAAAAATTGTCAAGAATTTGGAAAAATCGTCAAAAATTGTCAAAATCTGTCAAAATTTTGAAAAAATGGTTAATAATTGCCAAATATTTTCAAAAATTTGAAAAAATGGTCAATAATTGTCAAAAATTGTCAAAATTTTGGAAAAATGGTCCATAATTGTCAAAGTCGGTCAATAATTATCAAAACCAATCAAAATTCGTCAAAAATGGTCCAAAAGGATCAATAATTGTTAAAATATTGAAAAATGGTCAAAAATAGTCAATAATTGCCAAATACGTTAAAATTTTTGAAAAATTGTCAAAAATGGTCAATAATTGTCAAAGACGGTCAATAATTGCCAAAAAATTTTTGAAACCTTGTCAAAAATTTTTAAATACGGTCAAAAATTGTCAAGAATTTGGAAAAATCGTCAAAAATTGTCAAAAATTGTCAAAATTTTTGAAAAATGGTAAAATTTTTCGAAAAATTGTCAAAAATTGTCAAAATTTTGAAAAAATGGTCAATAATTATAAAAAACTGTCAAAAATGGTCAATAATTATTAAAAGTGGTCAAAATTTTTGAAAAATTGTCAAAAATGGTCAATAATTGTCAGAACCTGTCAAAAATGCTCAGAAATTGTCAAAAATGGTCAATAATTGTTAAAATTTGGAAAAATGGTCTAAAATGGGCAACATTTTTGAAAAATTGACAAAAATGGTAAATATTGTTATCCATTCACAAACACTGAAAATAGTGTGCCAAAGGCGTGCCGGTAGGATACTCGTAAAAAGGAAAGAATTTTATTTTAACAGAATAACAATTAGGCATTATGTACATAGTATTAGGTACACTTATTTTTTATTGAACATTATATAAAAAATACATTATACAGAAATTAAATTATAAAAAATCATAATATTCTTCGTCATCTGAAATTTTAATATTACAAACAATACTATTTCAAGACCTACGCCTATGGCCGACACCGAAATTGAGCCGAACTGGACGGAATTCCCAATTTTATTGCTCTATACCTTTCTGAAATAGACTATAATATTGTTTGAAGCAATCTTTGATATTCGGGTTATAAATAGCATCGTCAGATTTATTAAAAAATGTATTTTGTTCTATGCGCACCAGAGAAACGATGTACCAAAAATTTCAAAAGTGAATTTTTGTAAACTTCCCCAACTTTTGTGGAGCAGTTTATTTGCATACAACTTGTAGTAGGTATTCCTACTATAGCTCTAGCCCCAGGACTATGACGTATTTGTTAAGTTGTCTAAATGACGTTTGGAATTTGAAAATGTCCATTTGGGAAGTAGTGATCCATTAGATCCATTAGATCTCTCCATGAAAGAAAACACTTGGCTCCTAACGGTGAAGGAGACTTAGAATTGGAGTTTCAACCGCTTTCTTATGAAGACCAAGACCAAGCAGAGGATATTCTACAAGATGAAAGACCTGGAGACCCATCTGCTGATGAAAGTAGTTCAGACTCTTCTACCTGCGAAGATTGTTCTATCCCTAATAACTCTTTTCAAGATAATACTCTTCATCGTTCAACCAGGGAACAAACGAACGATTCAAGGATTACAACATGAATTATTGAAGAGTGGAAGAATGTAGTATTACTAAGGCTCTAGCCCCAGGACTATGACGTATTTGTTAAGTTGTCTAAATGACGTTTGGAATTTGGAAATTTCCAATTGGAAAGTAGTGATCCATTAGATCTCTCCGTGGCTCCTAACGGTGAAGGAGACTTGGAACCGCAGTTTCAACCGCTTTCTTATGAAGAGCAAGACCAAGCAGAGGATATTCTACTAGATGAAAGACTTGGAGACCCATCTGCTGATGAAAGTAGTTCAGACTCTCCTACCTCTGAAGATTGTTTTATTCCTAATAACTCTTCTCAAGATAATACTCTTCATCGTTCAACCAGGGAACAAACGAACGATTCAAGGATTACAACATGAATTATTGAAGAGTGGAAGAATGTAGTATTACTATGGCTCTAGCCCCAGGACTATGACGTATTTGTTAAGTTGTCTAAATGACGTTTGGAATTTGGAAATTTCCAATTGGAAAGTAGTGATCCATTAGATCTCTCCATGGCTCCTAACGGCGAAGGAGACTTGGAACCGGAGTTTCAACCGCTTTCTTATGAAGACCAAGACCATGCAGAGGATATTCTACAAGATGAAAGACCTGGAGACCCATCTGCTGATGAAAGTAGTTCAGACTCTCCTACCTGCGAAGATTGTTCTATTCCTAATAACTCTTCTCAAGATAATACTCTTCATCGTTCAACCAGGGAACAAACGAACGATTCAAGGATTACAACATGAATTATTGAAGGGTGGAAGAATGTAGTATTACTATGGCTCTAGCCCCAGGGCTATGACGTATTTGTTAAGTTGTCTAAATGACGTTTGGAATTGGGAAATTTCCAATTGGAAAGTAGTGATCCATTAGATCTCTCCGTGGCTCCTAACGGTGAAGGAGACTTGGAACCGGAGTTTCAACCGCTTTCTTATGAAGACCAAGACCAAGCAGAGGATATTCTACAAGATGAAAGACCTGGAGACCCATCTGCTGATGAAAGTAGTTCAGACTCTCCTACCTCTGAAGATTGTTCTATCCCTAATAACTCTTTTCAAGATAATACTAGGGAACATCGACTGCCTGAACGATTCAAGGACTACAACATGAATAATTGAAGGGTGGAAGAATGTAGTGTTACTATGGCTCTAGCCCCAGGACTATGACGAATATAAATCAGTTAAAGTTCTTTAATCGACCACCAAATAGGGCGATCTATCATAACGACCGAAACTAACCACCTCCCTTAAAACCTCAAACCGCAAATTTTCTCAATGTCAAAACATTAATTAAACAGCCGGACTAAAACGTCAAAATCCTCAAAGATACACCATCCAGGCCGCTTTATCCTGAACGAAGACCCAACTAAGCCCCATTATTTGTTAATTAATGCACGGCGTCCGAACGCGCCCCCCGGTTATGCCGCCTAGGGGGAAGTGAGCAACAGTGGCGAAGATAAAATACTAGTGCTCCCGTGGGATGTTGATACGTATGTAGAAAAACAGCATAAAACAAGGATTAACTTAATGCTGCTCTGTTTGTTAAAACCTTAACAAATTAAACATTTTTATATCATTGATTTGTCAGGTAATGACAGTTGTTTTTTTAATGTAATCTTATTAACGTATAGTGAGAAAAATTAAATGATTATTGGTGTTGGCGATAGAATGCGGACTCGATAAGAGGTATGCACATTATTTCATAAAATTCTCCCAGATTCTTAACGTATCTTTACAGTAAGCAAAATAGAGAGGAAATACAGAGAATTGGAATGAGGCTGGAACTTCCAGTATTACCGGCTGAGGAAGCCTCCACCATCTACACTGTTAAAAAAATTACAATATAAAATTTCACAAAAAATGTTGTAGATTCTATATGCGTCTTAGAAATTTGATAAAATTTTTCCTAAGTTTTCCAGTAACCAAAACGAACATTGTGTATTAAGGGCTGCTAAAGCCTCCACCATCTACACTGTTAAAAAAATTACAATATAAATTTTCACAAAAAATGTTGTAGATTCTATATGCGTCTTAGAAATTTGATAAAATTTTTCCTAAGTTTTCCAGTAACCAAAACGAACATTGTGTATTAAGGGCTGCTAAAGCCTCCACCATCTACACTGTTAAAAAAATTACAATATAAATTTTCACAAAAAATGTTGTAGATTCTATATGCGTCTTAGAAATTTGATAACATTTTTTCTAAGTTTTCCAGTAACCAAAACAAACATTCTGCATTAACGGCTGCTAAAGCCTCCACCATCTACACTGTTAAACAAATTAAAATATAAAATTTCACAAAAAATGTTGTAGATTCTATATGCGTCTTAGAAATTTGATAAAATTTTTTCTAAGTTTCCCAGTAACCAAAACAAACATTCTGTATTAACGGCTGCTAAAGCCTCCACCATCTACACTGTTAAAAAAATTACAATATAAAATTTCACAAAAAATGTTGTAGATTCTATATGCGTCTTAGAAATTTGATAAAACTTTTTGTAAGTTTTCCAGTGACCAAAACGAACATTGTGTATTAAGGGCTGCTAAAGCCTCCACCATCTACACTGTTAAAAAAATTACAATATAAATTTTCACAAAAAATGTTGTAGATTCTATATGCGTCTTAGAAATTTGATAACATTTTTTCTAAGTTTTCCAGTAACCAAAACCAACATTCTGCATTAACGGCTGCTAAAGCCTCCAACATCTACACTGTTAAAAAAATTACAATATAAAATTTCACAAAAAATGTTGTAGATTCTATATGCGTCTTAGAAATTTGATAAAATTTTTTCTAAGTTTCCCAGTAACCAAAACAAACATTCTGTATTAACGGCTGCTAAAGCCTCCACCATCTACACTGTTAAAAAAATTACAATATAAAATTTCACAAAAAATGTTGTAGATTCTATATGCGTCTTAGAAATTTAATAAAACTTTTTGTAAGTTTTCCAGTGACCAAAACGAACATTGTGTATTAAGGGCTGCTAAAGCCTCCACCATCTACACTGTTAAAAAAATTACAATATAAATTTTCACAAAAAATGTTGTAGATTCTATATGCGTCATAGAAATTTGATAAAACTTTTCCTAAGTTTTCCAGTAACCAAAACCAACATTCTGTATTAACGGCTGCTAAAGCCTCCACCATCTACACTGTTAAAAAAATTACAATATAAAATTTCACAAAAAATGTTGTAGATTCTATATGCGTCTTAGATATTTGATGAAACTTTATTTGAGTACTCTAATAACTAAAACAAATACTCAATAGAAACGGCTACTAAAACAGCCACCGTTTACACTGTAAAAAAAATAACAAAATATTAAATTTCACAAAAAATGTTGTAGATTCTATATGCGTCATAGAAATTTGATAAAACTTTTCCCAAGTTTTCCAGTAACCAAAACAAACATTCTGTATTAACGGCTGCTAGAGCCTCCACCATCTACACTGTTAAAAAAATTACAATATAAAATTTCACAAGATTCTATATGCGTCTTAGATATTTGATGAAACTTTATTTGAGTACTCTAATAACTAGAACAAACACTCAATAGAAACGGCTGCTAAAGCAGCCACCATTTACACTGTAAAAAAATGACGAAATATTAAATTTCACAAAAAATGTTGAAGATTCTATATGCGTCTTAGATATTTGATGAAACTTTATTTGAGTACTCTAATAACTAGAACAAACACTCAATAGAAACAGCTGCTAAAGCATCCGCCATTTACACTGTAAAAAAATGACGAAATATTAAATTTCACAAAAAATGTTGAAGATTCTATATGCGTCTTAGATATTTGATGAAACTTTTCCTAAGTTTTCCAGTAACCAAAACAAACATTCTGTATTAACGGCTGCTAAAGCCTCCACCATCTACACCGTTGAAAAAAATTACAATATAAAATTTCACAAAAAATGTTGTAGTTTATATATGCTTCTTAGATATTTGATGAAACCTTATTTGAGTACTCTAATAACTAGAACAAACACTCAATAGAAACGGCTGCTAAAGCAGCCACCATTTACACTGTAAAAAAATGACGAAATATTAAATTTCACAAAAAATGTTGAAGATTCTATATGCGTCTTAGATATTTGATGAAACTTTATTTGAGTACTCTAATAACTAGAACAAACACTCAATAGAAACAGCTGCTAAAGCATCCGCCATTTACACTGTAAAAAAATGACGAAATATTAAATTTCACAAAAAATGTTGAAGATTCTATATGCGTCTTAGATATTTGATGAAACTTTATTTGAGTACTCTAATAACTAGAACAAACACTCAATAGAAACAGCTGCTAAAGCATCCGCCATTTACACTGTAAAAAAATGACGAAATATTAAATTTCACAAAAAATGTTGAAGATTCTATATGCGTCTTAGATATTTGATGAAACTTTATTTGAGTACTCTAATAACTAGAACAAACACTCAATAGAAACAGCTGCTAAAGCATCCGCCATTTACACTGTAAAAAAATGACGAAATATTAAATTTCACAAAAAATGTTGAAGATTCTATATGCGTCTTAGATATTTGATGAAACTTTATTTGAGTACTCTAATAACTAGAACAAACACTCAATAGAAACAGCTGCTAAAGCATCCGCCATTTACACTGTAAAAAAATGACGAAATATTAAATTTCACAAAAAATGTTGAAGATTCTATATGCGTCTTAGATATTTGATGAAACTTTATTTGAGTACTCTAATAACTAGAACAAACACTCAATAGAAACAGCTGCTAAAGCATCCGCCATTTACACTGTAAAAAAATGACGAAATATTAAATTTCACAAAAAATGTTGAAGATTCTATATGCGTCTTAGATATTTGATGAAACTTTTCCTAAGTTTTCCAGTAACCAAAACAAACATTCTGTATTAACGGCTGCTAAAGCCTCCACCATCTACACCGTTGAAAAAAATTACAATATAAAATTTCACAAAAAATGTTGTAGTTTATATATGCTTCTTAGATATTTGATGAAACTTTATTTGAGTACTCTAATAACTAGAACAAACACTCAATAGAAACGGCTGCTAAAGCAGCCACCATTTACACTGTAAAAAAATTACGAAATATTAAATTTCACAAAAAATGTTGTAGATTCTATATGCGACTTAGAAATTTTATAAAACTTTTTCTGAGTACTCCAATAATCAAATCAAACATTCAATATGAACGGCTCCTAAAGCTTTTACCATATCCACTTAAAAAATACATAATATAAAATTTTAAAAAAAAATTAATCTCACGTCATTTTAAAGTTATTAAAAATCTCCTCGAAGTTAACAGGAAAATCAAAACATATTTCACTCTTTTTTTTTGTTTCTCCGCCTATGGCAATATCTAGTAGAAATGATAAAACCGAAAACTGGAAATTCCGATTGTATGTAGGATGGTCGGCTCGACCGACGACATCCGGGCAGGAGAAGAATTAACAGAACCTGTTAAAATGACAGAGAAGCGTGGTTAGACTTGCTAATGAGCCGGTAGAATGAGGAAACAAAAGCTGAACGGCTTCCACGGCCCTTTACGCGAAACAGGGACATATACAAAAGAAATACAAATAGTAGGGGAGCAATTTACTGCCAAAAATTTTGTGAAAAAAACAAGAAAATAATCATAAGTTTACAGAATACTATTATAAAGTTTTGTTGAAAAGTATAATCTACAGGGTGTCCTAGAAGTCTGTACTAAATAGTTGGGAAACTATAGAAGGGCTAAAAATAAGTAAAGAAAGTTTAAAAAACATGCTAGAAAGATTATTACGATAGTAGCGTAGATTGTAGAGGGGAAAAGAAAGTATTTATCCCTACCGCGTGTCTCTGGTAATAGGGGAAAATTAGAGTTAACCACTTTTTAAAATACCTTAATAGAAGTAAATTGTTTGCCAAGTCTGGAAAAAATGTTTTGAAGGTTTCTCCAATTACTACAATTTTTTCGTTAGCTCCTGTACTAAGAACTAAAAAGGGATAATTTCCACTATATCTTTTACTTGAACTGTACTATTTTTCGCACTGGTCTGCATTTGTATAGCAATGCCGTTTCAACATCCCCTCGTCCCTTTTCGAAAATTGAACTTTCCCTCTCCTCTTTACTCTCTTTTCTCCAAACAAACCCTCCTATTATTCCATCGTTGACAGCAACAACAGTTTTTGTTTCGATATTAAATTTTACAACCACACTCAAAACGTTGAAACGGCCCTTTAATTACGTCAAACTTTATGAAATAACAAGAGTGTTTTTGTGAAATTAAACGAAATTCATATTTTTACGCACCGATTTATTCTCTCTTTATGTTACAAACCGGCGGGCTTTGATATTTCTTTTTTTGCGATTTTCGACATAGCAAATTAATATGAGCATTTTTATATTAATTAAATAGAATTATTTTTGTATGTTTGCAAATTTCGAAACGTAAAATCAACATCAAAGGAAAACAGCAACAGACCTCTTTTTCGTGCTTTTTTTTTCAAGTATTGCCATATCTCTATCTTATTTCGTATTACTCTACTACTCTGACGTGTATTTTTACTGCAAAAATAAGGAATATTCAAGGAATATAATTTTCCTTCTTTGGTTTTTAAATTCTTTCAGCTCCAAATATTCTTTCTCACTTTCTATCGTTCTTGTCCATATTTTTTCGTCAGTATGGCTTACAAATTTCTGCCCAAAATTCCTGTTATTATGGATTCTACGATTTTTTAACTCTTTTCTTTTGGGAACCCCTGTATACAAAATATCAGAGATACGTTTCCCCTGATTTTTTCCATATTCTTCCATTATCTGAGAGTGTGGATTTCAAATTTCCTTCTTTGGTTTTTAATCATCCTCTCTCACTTTCTATCGTTCTTCTCCATTCTACTGCTTCCACCCTCATGTATGTTCTTTCTATCTTATTGATATTGTAACGTTTATTCTAATTTATATTTACAATTAATTTATATTTACAGATTTATATGTAATTCAGTCCTTATTTAATAATTTATCTAATACACTAAACACACTAATTATAATTTATATGAGAGTCACTTAATAAACACTTTATCGAGGCGCGATTACTTTCCTTCGGTACAACACTGACTGATTGACTAATTGCCTGCAGCGATGCTCATGGCCTATTTATACTCGCGCGTCGTAGTTCTAGAAATCTCTCGGCGTTCTGGCGGATGCTCTGGGTATTCTGGATGTTTCGTATTTTGGATGGTTCTCCAAGATTGGGCGGAGGAGCCATAGTCGTCTCATACGGGGATTTCACTGGGGGCACTAAGTGAGCATATTAATGCAGTAGCTCGCGTAACAATATCATCGCCCAACCTCATATGGGGCTGAACCTTTGCTTCTTTTCCTTCAATAGTTTCCTTTTCTATGTAATTCCGTTTCTTCCTTCGTTTTATAGTCAGGAGCTTCTGTCTGGAAGATGATCGTCACATCTTAATCACCCATGCTATCGTTGCGAATTTAGCTCGACTCTTTTTTGTCCTTCTGAACTTGCTGCGAACTTATCGCGACACTCCCAACATATTTGCCTACAATTTAGAAAGTTAACAATTGTAAGCCACTCTATAAAATCCCCATAATCATCTATTTTACATTTCAAAATAAATCCCTCTGGTATACTAGCAAACATTTTAAGAAAATATTTCTCATTCCGTCCATCACTTACCATTTACCTTTTACTGTCAATTTTAAAATAACTCAACAGCAGAAAAATAGAACAACAGTCATACATATACGTATATATCTTCTTTTGCGCCGGTTTTTTCGCATCTCCCATATTTAACAGTGCCGAGACGCGGCGTACATATATATCTATATATGAGTGGATATATGTAACATAGAGGGTGGTCCAAAGATTGCTCTTTATTAGATATTTTTCATTGCTTTTTCTGCCGAAGGTGTTCCTTGGAATCAAGGACGTACCTTCTGAATGTCTTCCATGAAAGACCTTTGCAAACTTGGTTCTCTGGAAAAATTGTATTAGAGCAGAAGGCAACTCGTTTTACATTCTCCATGCCACCCCTGGTGATGGGCACTGGAAAAAGTACTATCTCGGACCAGATAGACCGCAAAGCTGGAATGGGATACCAGACTTAAGACAAAGAACCTTCAAACCTCAAAGCAGAAGTCTTGCTAATGGACGGGGATGAGATAAGGTTTATAAATGGACAGTGAAGGCTAAATTATCAACTGGGTAGAATAGGGATGGTCAAAAACACCTGGAGCTAAGAAGATTGTCAACTAGCAGAAGGCAACTCGTTTTACATTCTCCATACCACCCCTGATGATGGGCACTGGAAAAAGTACTATCTCGGACCAGATAGACCGCAAAGCTGGAATGGGATACCAGACTTAAGACAAAGAACCTTCAAACCTCAAAGCAGAAGTCTTGCTAATGGACAGGGATGAGATAAGGTTTATAAATGGACAGTGAAGGCTAAATTATCAACTGGGTAGAATAGGGATGGTCAAAAACACCTGGAGCTAAGAAGATTATCAACTAGCAGAAGGCAACTCGTTTTACATTCTCCATGCCACCCCTGATGATGGGCACTGGAAAAAGTACTATCTCGGACCAGATAGACCGCAAAGCTGGACTGGGATACCAGACTTGAGACAAAGAACCTTCAAACCTCAAAGCAGAAGTCTTGCTAATGGACAGGGATGAGATAAGGTTTATAAATGGACAGTGAAGGCTAAATTATCAACTGGGTAGAATAGGGATGGTCAAAAACACCTGGAGCTAAGAAGATTATCAACTAGCAGAAGGCAACTCGTTTTACATTCTCCATACCACCCCTGGTGATGGGCACTGGAAAAAGTACTATCTCGGACCAGATAGACTGCAAAGCTGGAATGGGATACCAGACTTGAGACAAAGAACCTTCAAACCTCAAAGCAGAAGTCTTGCTAATGGACAGAGATGAGATAAGGTTTATAAATGGACAGTGAAGGCTAAATTATCAACTGGGTAGAATAGGGATGGTCAAAAACACCTGGAGCTAAGAAGATTGTCAACTAGCAGAAGGCAACTCGTTTTACATTCTCCATACCACCCCTGATGATGGGCACTGGAAAAAGTACTATCTCGGACCAGATAGACCGCAAAGCTGGAATGGGATACCAGACTTAAGACAAAGAACCTTCAAACCTCAAAGCAGAAGTCTTGCTAATGGACGGGGATGAGATAAGGTTTATAAATGGACAGTGAAGGCTAAATTATCAACTGGGTAGAATAGGGATGGTCAAAAACACCTGGAGCTAAGAAGATTATCAACTAGCAGAAGGCAACTCGTTTTACATTCTCCATGCCACCCCTGATGATGGGCACTGGAAAAAGTACTATCTCGGACCAGATAGACCGCAAAGCTAGAATGGGATACCAGACTTAAGACATAGAACCTTCAAACCTCAAAGCAGAAGTCTTGCTAATGGACAGAGATGAGATAAGGTTTATAAATGGACAGTGAAGGCTAAATTATCAACTGGGTAGAATAGGGATGGTCAAAAACACCTGGAGCTAAGAAGATTGTCAACTAGCAGAAGGCAACTCGTTTTACATTCTCCATACCACCCCTGATGATGGGCACTGGAAAAAGTACTATCTCGGACCAGATAGACCGCAAAGCTGGAATGGGATACCAGACTTAAGACAAAGAACCTTCAAACCTCAAAGCAGAAGTCTTGCTAATGGACAGGGATGAGATAAGGTTTATAAATGGACAGTGAAGGCTAAATTATCAACTGGGTAGAATAGGGATGGTCAAAAACACCTGGAGCTAAGAAGATTATCAACTAGCAGAAGGCAACTCGTTTTACATTCTCCATACCACCCCTGGTGATGGGCACTGGAAAAAGTACTATCTCGGACCAGATAGACTGCAAAGCTGGAATGGGATACCAGACTTGAGACAAAGAACCTTCAAACCTCAAAGCAGAAGTCTTGCTAATGGACAGGGATGAGATAAGGTTTATAAATGGACAGTGAAGGCTAAATTATCAACTGGGTAGAATAGGTATGGTCAAAAACACCTGGAGCTAAGAAGATTGTCAACTAGCAGAAGGCAACTCGTTTTACATTCTCCATGCCACCCCTGGTGATGGGCACTGGAAAAAGTACTATCTCGGACCAGATAGACCGCAAAGCTGGAATGGGATACCAGACTTAAGACAAAGAACCTTCAAACCTCAAAGCAGAAGTCTTGCTAATGGACAGGGATGAGATAAGGTTTATAACTGGACAGTGAAGGCTAAATTATCAACTGGGTAGAATAGGGATGGTCAAAAACACCTGGAGCTAAGAAGATTATCAACTAGCAGAAGGCAACTCGTTTTACATTCTCCATGCCACCCCTGATGATGGGCACTGGAAAAAGTACTATCTCGGACCAGATAGACCGCAAAGCTGGAATGGGATACCAGACTTAAGACAAAGAACCTTCAAACCTCAAAGCAGAAGTCTTGCTAATGGACAGGGAGGAGATAAGGCTAAATTATCAACTAGGTAGAATAGGGGTGGTCAAAAACACCTGGAGCTATGAAGATTATCAACTTCCTCGAGAATATTGAACTTGAAGGGGTAATCTATTTTGGAACACCAAACCATACAACCCTTATTTAGCTCCAACTTATCTTTTGCTTAGATATGCGTATTTTGGAGATATATTTAATACATTTCTATGCCTGATATACACTGTGTTCATTTGAAAAGGACCCACCCTGAATATTTAAAAAATGGGACATATTAGAAAGAAATGCCGAAACACGTCAACTTTTAACTTGAGGGGGACTCTTTTTGGCGCTAATGTCATAAACGTCAGATTCACCCCCTCCCTACTGGAGACACCCCTTACATTTTTTCAAATGGCATTAGGTATCAAGACATACCTCAATTAAAAGATCTGGTAGATCTCTATTCAATCATTTTGTTTTGCCTTTGATACCAGCCTTCCATTGTTATTTAATCATTTTTTAAAATTGGCTCTTTTTCAACTTTTATTTCCTGAATGTTAACGGTGGTCACTTTGACAACATGGTTAAATAGCATTTTTTTTTCTTGTCAACAGTTGTCTTTTTACTATTTGTAAATTTTTTATTCTTTAGAGAATCTTTTTATCATAACACAATACGGGGGCATACGAAAAGTTGAAAAAGAGCCAATTTTAAACAATGATTAAATAACAATAGAAGGCTGGTATCAAAGGCAAAACAAAATTATTGAATAGAGATTTACCAGACCTTTTAATTGAGGTATGACTTGATACCTAATGCCATTTGAAAAAATGTAAGGAGAGTCTCCAGTAGGGAGGGGGTGAATCTGACGTTTATGACATTAGCGCCAAAAAGTGTCCCTCTCAAGTTAAAAGTTGACGTGTTTCGGCATTTCTTTCTAATATGTCCCATTTTTTAAATATTAAGGGTGGGTCCTTTTCTAATAAACACAGTGTATAAATGGTGTCACTCAGTATATTTTACAAAAAAGCTTTGAAAATGATTTTGTTACTTTTATACGTTCTTGTTTTGATTAGCATAAGCCACCCTATATTTGTATATGTATATATGAATCCACATATTGTGAATAGGAAAGATAAATCTGCAAAATCCAATTCAAAACGTTATTGACGTCACAGTTACGGGCACGTCGACGGAAAATAAAAGAAACGTTGACGAGACTTTTTTTCCGTATTTTTTTTCCTTTGTTTTGTGTGTGCGAGTGACTCTTTCTATTCAGCTAGCTGTGGAAAGCAAATTAAATTTTGACAAAATGTAGCGCGAATAAAATAAACTCAAAGCGTTTTTTTTCAGAAAAAACTCACAGGAGATGGTAAATTAATTATTACGACGAAGAAGGAATTATATGTTTGGTATAAGATGTCGAAAAAAATACAAAAACTGATCTTTCAACATATATTTATTGTTGTTTTCGAACGGTCAAAAACTGTATACAGGGTGAGTGCTTTTAATGCTACTTCAGTGAGCATTATTTTACACTTGAAATATAAGGTGGACGATCGTCTTTTTACTCTTCACTTTCGGGTACCCCTGTATACAGAATATCATAGATACGTCTTCGCTGATTTTTTTCCATATTCACATCAGCATTATAGCGACAAATCCTGGAATATTGGAAGGGAAAATAAACTCTATGAACAACGTTATTAAATTTACAAGTTGTATATTGACTTTTTTAATAAAAAAATTAAACAGGAAAAAAAACTGACTAGTTTTTTTATTGAGTTGTTCTATGTTGAAGAAGCGATCTCGGTGAAATATATATGTTACTTTCCTGGATTGGTGTATTCAGTCCAGATAGAGTCCTGGTTCCAGATAAAGGTAAAGATATCCTGGATCCGGTCCTGGTTTCAGATGGAGTCCTTGGTAAGGTTCCAGATCTTAGTACAGACAACGTTCTGGTTTCAGATGGAGTCCTTGTCCCAGGTAAAGTTCCTGGTAAAGTTCCAGGTAAAGTACTAAGGAACAATAATGGTAATATCAGGAATTTGATAACGAATATGGTATTACAATGTTAAAGAAAATCATTTTAAAACGTGGTTCATACATCCTGTATTTTAATAAAAAAAGTATAATCAAAGAAAGCAAATAAAAAAACAATAAAATCGAATAATTGATTCTATACCGATAAATATAGACATATATTAAATATGTATATATTTTAAAAAGGTTTGCAATATCTTCAACTATATTCAAAGAGAATATGAAAAGAAATATGAAAGAACAAAGAAAACAAAATCATATCGATATATATTCCTGGCACTAGAACGACATTGCTACTTAATAAAAATATGAAAGTGGAAAACTACTAAGAAAGAATAGTTAACATACATTTAATCGAAATAACTTACCATTCACATGAATGCACTTTTTAAAGATAAGATACGTTTGGCTTTAATAGCACATGTTCACAGGAAAGAAAGAATGAAACCTTTTTGCCACTGTTTAAATACACAAAATCATATGAGAGATAATAGACTTACGTCTCATGTTCATGTCAAGCTCAGACGCTTTGACCAGGAAAGGAATATACATTTCAATAGTGAATTCTTGATTCACATTTAATTAATAATTGATAGAAGAAGAGTTAAGAACGATGTCGAAGTGGGACTAACAAATAGCAGTGGATATTTTCACCACAGACGGAACTCGTATTAAAACGTTGATTTCGACTCTCGTCGACAGTAAATATATTCAGCCTCGAAACATTTCTCGGTGTTGGGCATTAGAAAGGACTGGCTATTCGCCGCCCGTACGATAATTTATTATTAATTAACTGGAGGAAAGTAAAGTGAACGAAATTAACGTTACACCATCTACTTAGTAAATTACATTATTCCTTATATTAGAACTTAATTACAATATCTCCGAGTATCTATTGTTGAAGCAGCTAATAGGCAACACATACGTACATCTATCTATCTATACATATCAACGGTAGCGGTATTTGCCAACTAAAATAAATCAACCGTGTCTATCTACAAGTTGGAACCTATATTATCAACCAAATAGGGATAACCTAGGGACGATGTTCACTTGCTATATTACGAATTCACCGAGATAATCCACACATAGCAGGATCAAAGAGTTAGCTGATTTCCATATAAATAAGTAAAAACGATGAGTTATGTGAACTAGGCTTAAACCATTTAAGTTGGCTACCGTGGAGTGTCACTTGTCACTGTCTATGATAGATATTAGAACACACACACACACATTTATATTTGTAAAACAATAATTCATCACAGATCAAGAATATTCCTATTTAATTGTTTTCTTGGTGTATGTGTATGGTCCAATACCGATGAGTAAAGGGGCAGCACCGGTTCTGGCTCATGGCGGAGGCGCTAACGTGGGAATCTCCATAAGAAAATCGTCAAAAATGACCCCACTCGAAAATAGCGAAAATGGATAATAAGACCGAATGGTGAGCTACACGGACTGCGCATGTCTGGGGTCCCCAATTTTTTTCCCACCACGTAACGTTTGACGAAGCACGTGATGTTTGACGTAGCACTTGACGTTTGACGTAGCACTTGACGTTTGACGTGGAACGTGACGTTTGACGTAGCACTTGACGTTTGACGTTGCTATTTGGGGGTGGACCTAAATTTGGGTATCCCAGAGATGCGCAGTCCGTGAAGCTCGCCGTCCTGACTTATTATCCATTTTCGCTATTTTGGAGCGGGTCATTTTTGACGATTTTCTTATGGAGATTCCCATGTTAGCGCCAGAACCGGTGCTGTCCCTTTACTCCAATGAAACTAAAATGGGATCACCTTGGACCTATACTAAAGTAAGTCCCTGATTATAAACTTAACAATACTTAAGTAAAGTTCATATAATAGCCTTCTTGGTGTGCGTCATTGATTGTTTATGTCCTTCTAACACATTATGTTGGAAAAAATGGAAAAAAAGGTAGGTTTGTGATTAATCCTAATCAAAATATCACAATAAAGAACCGTTTAAACGTATTACAAACGTTAACCTTGATCTTTGACTATCAAAAATTTGATTGGTTGATGTTTAGATTACGCGCAACTTTGTACTTTGTTGTTTACGGTCAATTATTATTTATGAAAAGTGAATATTAATCTTATTGAACACGCTGTATAACAGGACTATATTTACTAATATTAAATTATTTTAATATGTAAATTGAATATACAATATGTTTTATTTTGCAGTGTTTTCATATCCCAAGTATTATTAATTTCATAGCTTTTTCGAATTTGGCTGAATACGATCCTGATGATTTTATTTATCAAATTAAAGGTTAGCTATATGTCAAAATAGCCAATAAAATATTTACATACCCAAAACTCGGATATACGTCACCAACGATGACGCACACCAAGAAGGCTATTATATGAACTATAACTATACATTTTCTATTTGACGTTTTCAAAATATAGAAATATTATGTAGTTTTTTTGATTTTTTTCATTTTTCGAAACCTTCATTTTGTGCGTTATGAAATCGAGACAAATTGTAAAGGAAAAGTTAAACGTTGAAACCCAAAATTTTGCAAAATGTCAGTTTAAAAGTATTCAATGGTTTTTATGAACCTAAATTTTGGAGCGGCGCTTGTTCTCATCCCCACTTCAACTCATTGAGGATACGAATGCGATGTAGACCTTCATTTTACCTCAATAGATGATATTGCAAAATATAAGGTCGTAAAGTTAGACAGTCGCTCTAAAATTTGATCGTTATCTGACCTCCCAAATGTCTGTTTTTTAAATCCCTTTGTATTAAAAAGACCTTTAGAGATGGAAAGCGGTAAAAAAAGGAATGTTTGTCGATATAAAATTTAAATAGGGTCCCCGTTACAATTCAATACCCAACAAAATCAAAGTAAAGTTTTTCTTAATAATTTCTGCATTCTCATTGCATTGTTTAACACAATTGTTGAAAGGCCAACCATTTGTGTGGCTGTACTGAAAAAATATGCTGGTACCGGCTGTTTGTAGGTGGAAAGAAAAATTCTTGAAATATATTTTGACAGATCTCTTTAAATATCTTCTTCTCAACCTTGGAACATCTATCGACCTGTTTCGATTTTATAGAATAAATCCTTTTAATTACCGTTCGCCGCCACATTAGCCTCTTCCAATTATAGTTCTGTGATCTCAAATTCTCCTACTCCGAACGCTAAGACAATTGACATCTACCAACGGTGGCTTCCATTTTTTCAACGCCACGAGGGACAGCCCTTTCCGCTATCGACTCTCTTCAAGGAAAGACCTCAATTTTTTTATCGCCTTTATACCTTTCCTATCTAATTAATTTTGCTGTGGTAAGTACAGCACCTAGGCTGGGATACAAGCCCTAGACCAGGACACATCTGCTAGGATACCGTTCAAATCAAGACTCAATCTACCTATCTTCTTCGAGATCTAGTCTCCAGACTTCGTAGAGGCCAGATCTACCTACCTTTTCCGGAAACAACCACTTCATAAGCTAAATACCTAAAAAAGTACAAGTCTTCACATTTGTTTCATTTCCTGTGGCAGAAGAATAAATATAAATTTGTTTTAAAACCTATTTTTTTATTTTTTTCTAAATCCTCAACTATAAAAGTTGAGGGAGATATCGCCCGGGGTTTTCAGTTTTTAAAAAAATTTTTTTATTTGATTTCTGGTTAACTTTTATTTAAATTCTATAAGGCGTTTCTACCTTTTCCGCCTTAGTTTGTTTTAAATTCATTAGTATTTTTTATCGACGTCAAAAAGGTAGTGGCGCCCTCAATTTTTTACAACCCTTCTGTTATCCTTGTGTGACATAAACTTGGGGTCGAATCACTTCTGGTACCTCGCCTTGTAAGTTTTTTGTAAGTTTCTAATCTTCTATTTTGCTACTTCTTTATTGTTCAACACCGTCCTAGAGCATTTGAGATTCTCACCATATATATATGTGGTTGAAGATCTGTAGAGAATGATATTGATTTCAAAATATTGTTTGCATTTGAAGCTTATTCGAGCACTTAACATCAGACTCAATTCCCTCTGATTAGGAATATCGTTGCATCTATATTATCATGTATTAATACCCTGGAACAAAATATCAATATCTATCTACAAAGGACATGAACAAAGTTCAACTGAAACAGGACGATTTTTTATTAAAAGCAATATAATAATCATACAGAGTGAATAAACTTTTTTTTTAATTTGGTATCTCAAAATTGTTTTAACCATCATAAACGTCCGCGTCAACAGTGACTCACCCTATACTGATATAGATGTCTATGTTTAAACGAAATGTTCTTTAATCTATCAATGACTGTTGAAATTTTATAAAGTCTAAGGTTAAAAAGTTTTTTTTTCGAAAGTCTTTATACTTCGCTTTCGGGATACCCTGTATACAAAATATCAGAGATACGTCTCCGCTGATTTTTTTCATTATTTGAGAGTGTGGATTTTAAATTTCAGCCCAAAATTCCCATGATTATGAACCCCTCCCAACAAATTTTCACTGTTATATTATATGTAGTGACTCACCCTATACTTATATAAATGTTTATGTTTGAATAAAATGTTCTTTAATTTATCAAAACTTAAGTTCTATTCGTTCATATATAAAGTCCGGTTTCAAGTACAACTGCATCGGTAACAAACATTGACACTTGGCCATAATTTCTAATAATTTTGAAAGCTTTTTGTAATATTTTCCGCTTTAATCAAAACAACAAAAAGCCGTATCAATGGCTTGATCCACCCACACCCTTCTGTTGTTAACAGAGCACCGTATTCAGGGGTTGGTTCTAAATTACGAAATATTGTTTTGTGTTACCTGAACCATGAATTCAATCAACAGATGAATGAAATTTTCGTTTTTTAAGAATAATCTAGATATACTTCTCGATCTATGTATATAATAGATATATGTAAAACACCAAAACCAAAATCCTACCATTTTGTTGTCCAGCTCGAGGAGTAGTTGTTTCTTTTTCGAAATTTGTAAACTAGCGATAAATGTGTGATTATTTCTCGTATGTGTTTTTGAGTGGTTAAAAGTTTCATTACGACCAGAAAAGACGTTGTTCATGTTATTTACTTAATTATAGTTAACTGTAAATAATTGTCATATTATTAAAGCGTGATATATAGACGTCAAGAAATAATAGGTCAATACTATTAAACGCTTTACAAAATTAAGTTGCTAAGAAGCAACAACTACTTCTCGGGCTATATGCCCCGACAGACATTGAATTACACTTCTAAAGTAAACGGGGTTGGTATATCTGTTAAGATAGAACCAACCATTCTGGTTTGCGATTAGAAGGAATAACATCACTTGTGGACCGGTTTCGGCGTATTGCGCCTCATCAGCACAAGGTAGATGCTATTCGTCCAGAAGCTCAGAGAGCATAATCCTGGTATCAACGTAGTCTCTAGTCCAGTTAATTTTTCTAATTTTGTAAAGCGTTTAATAGTATTGAACTATTATTTCTTGACGTTGTTCATGTTTGGGTCGCTCTTCCACGTAAAACAACATCTAAAAGGTAGTTCCAGGAGGTCCATTACTATTACTTAACATTAATACTCCTTCATACTCTTGCTTGGTGCTAGACCACCATTTTGTTCACCGGATTTTGCTCTGTGTGACTTCTATAAGCTTCTTGAGGTAAAATTGCTTTAAAATGATCAAGATTTGAGTCCATTGAGGGTGTATCAACCAATGGAAGATTTGCATTGAGTGTTCCAGTGATAAAGGAGTGCGTCCCAGGAATGTTCCTTGTAATTTATCCTTAATACTAACCTGCGTCAGTTATTGTATATATATATTATAATTTTCATTTTATTGATTCAAATATTTTAAAATGTTCGTCAGTTTTAATATTTTTATGGCATCGTAAATATTGAAATCATGATTTCAGTAATTGACTAATGCTTTTTGTTGGCAATCGATTCTCTTCAGTATCGAACGTTTATTATTTTATTATTTTTCATGTTGTTGACAATAAAGTATGCGCGGTGTGGTGGTAGAAAAATGTATAAGAGTAGGTAGTAAATTACACAGTTGATAATAATATTAATATTTAGACATTAATGTATAATAAGGCCTTTAAGGCATGAGCCGTAAGCTTAAGACCACCAGGTGAAGCCTGCTGGGTATTTGTTTCGTGCATTTTCGGCTCCTGTAATTCATAAAAAAAACATTGTTCGCTAGTGGGTGGTCTTAAATTTGCATATTTCTTATAAATATCGTAAAACTGTCCAGTGAAGAAATTTTGGAATTTTTCACCTTATATCCGTCACTTTTTTGCTTTCAAATCGCAGCTGACAAATGACAATATATATATACAGATACAATCAAACACAAACGGAACATAGGGATTTAATGTATTGTACGATCTAAATAGTCCACCAACAAAACATTTCTATAAGTTCACTTCAATGAATATCAAGTATTGATCTGGACAGCTGGATTCAGACCAATGTAAGAAACCCCGCCCATTCTCCTTCCAAAATTTGTTAGTTATGTGCGAACTGCGATTTAGTATTGAATAATTATTTGAGGGGGGTAGTAAACGTCGCTACATATTGAAACAATATGCTAAATCGCAGTTAGGGATGTTAAAAAATAATCGATTTTCATATAAATCGATTATTATTTTCTTATAATCGATTTTTAGTTATCGATTTTTATAGTAATATTAATCGATTTTCAGTAAATCGATTTTATAAATTACGTGTTTAAATCGATGTTCGGAAACGGCTCGTATTATTTATTGACTATTTTTCAAAATTTTGACAACTTTCGACGATTATTGACCATTTTTGACAGTTTTTGACAATTTTTTATAGTTTTTGACAATTTTTGACCATTTTTGACCATATTTCAAAATTTTTGACAATTTTTCAAAAACTTTAACAATTTTTGACAATTATCAACTATTTTTCAAAATTTTGACAATTTTCAACAAAAATTGTCGATTTTTAACAGTTTTTGACAAGAATTGACAAGTCTTAACCATTTTTGATAGTTTTTGACCATTTTTGACAATTTTTCAAAATTTTAGACTATTTTCCAAAATTATTGACCATTTTTGATAATTATTGACAATTGTTGACAATTATGGACCATTTTTCCAAATTTTTGACCATTTTTGACAATTATTGACTATTTTTGACAATTATTGACCATTTTTGACCATATTTCAAAAATTTTGACAATTTTTCAAAAACTTTAACATTTTTTGACAATTATCAACTATTTTTCAAAATTTTAACAATTTTCGACAATTATTGACCAATTTTGACGATAATTGTCCATTTATGACTGTTTTTGACAATTTTTGACCATATTTGATAGTTTTTGACAATTATTGGCAATTTTTGGCCATTTTTCAAAATTATTGGCCCTTTTGATAATTTGACAATAATCGACCATTTTTCAAAATTTCAACAATTTTTGACAATTATTGACCATTTTTGATAGTTTTTGACAATTATTGACAATTTTTGAAAATTTTGGCCATTTTTCAATTTTTTTTTAAATTATTGACAATTGACCGTTTTTGACAATTTTTGAAAAATTTTGACCATTTTTCGAAAAAAATTTAAAGTTTTTGACAATTATCGACCATTTTTGACAATTATTGACCATTCTTGACAATTTTTCAGAAATTTTTTGACAATTATCGACCATTTTTAACAGAAATTGTCAATTGTCAATTTATTGACTATTTTTCAAAATTTTGACAACTTTCGACGATTATTGACCATTTTTGACAGTTTTTGACAATTTTTGATAGTTTTTGACAATTTTTGACCATTTTTGACCATATTTCAAAATTTTTGACAATTTTTCAAAAACTTTAACAATTTTTGACAATTATCAACTATTTTTCAAAATTTTCAACAAAAATTGTCGATTTTTAACAGTTTTTGACAAGAATTGACAATTTTTAACCATTTTTCATAGTTTTTGACCATTTTTGACAATTTTTCAAAATTTTAGACCATTTTCCAAAATTATTGACCATTTTTGATAATTATTGACAATTGTTGACAATTATGGACCATTTTTCCAAATTTTTGACCATTTTTGACCATATTTCAAAATTTTTGACAATTTTTCAAAAACTTTAACAATTTTTGACAATTACTAACTATTTTTCCAAATTTTGACAATTTTCAACAAAAATTGTCGATTTTTAACAGTTTTTGACAAGAATCGACAATTTTTAACCATTTTTGACAATTTTTCAAAATTTTAGACTATTTTCCAAAATTATTGACCATTTTTGATAATTATTGACAATTGTTGACAATTAAGGACCATTTTTCCAAATTTTTGACCAATTTTGACTATTTTTGACAATTATTGACTATTTTTGACAATTATTGACCATTTTTGACCATATCGAAATTTTTGACAATTTTTCAAAAACTTTAACAATTTTGACAATTATCAACTATTTTTAAAAATTTTAACAAAGATTGACCAATTTTGACAATAATTGTTCATTTTTGACTGTTTTTGACAATTTTTGATAGTTTTTGACAAATATTGACAATTTTTGAAAATTTTTGGCCATTTTTCAAATTTTTTTAAAAATTATTGACAATTGACCATTTTTGACCATTTTTGAAAAATTTTGACCATTTTTCGAAAAAATTTTAAAGTTTTTGACAATTATCGACCATTTTTGACAATTATTGACCATTCTTGACAATTTTTCAGAAATTTTTTGACAATTATCGACCATTTTTGAAAAAAATTGTCAATTTTCGACAGTTTTTGACAAGAATTGACAATTTTTAACCATTTTTCATAGTTTTTGACCATTTTTGACAATTTTTCAAAATTTTAGACCATTTTCCAAAATTATTGACCATTTTTTATAATTATTGACAATAATTGTTGACAATTATGGACCATTTTTGACCATATTTCAAAATTTTTGACAATTTTTCAAAAACTTTAACAATTTTGACAATTATCAACTATTTTTCAAAATTTTAACAAAGATTGACCAATTTTGACAATAATTGTTCATTTTTGACTGTTTTTGACAATTTTTGATAGTTTTTGACAAATATTGACAATTTTTGAAAATGTTTGGCCATTTTTCAAATTTTTTTAAAAATTATTGACAATTGACCATTTTTGAAAATTTTTGACCATTTTTCGAAAAAATTTTAAAGTTTTTGACAATTATCGACCATTTTTGACAATTATTGACCATTCTTGACAATTTTTCAGAAATTTTTTGACAATTATCGACCATTTTTGACAAAAATTGTCAATTTTCAACAGTTTTTGACAAGAATTGACAATTTTTAACCATTTTTCATAGTTTTTGACCATTTTTGACAATTTTTCAAAATTTTAGACCATTTTCCAAAATTATTGACCATTTTTTATAATTATTGACAATTGTTGACAATTATGGACCAATTTTCCAAATTTTTGACCATTTTTGACCATATTTCAAAATTTTTGACAATTTTTCAAAAACTTTAACAAATTTTGACAATTATCAACTATTTTTCCAAATTTTGACAATTTTCAACAAAAATTGTCGATTTTTAACAGTTTTTGACAAGAATTGACAATTTTTAACCATTTTTGATAGTTTTTGACCATTTTTGACAATTTTTCAAAATTTTAGACCATTTTCCAAAATTATTGACCATTTTTGATAATTATTGACAATTATGGACCATTTTTCCAAATTTTTGACCAATTTTGACCATTTTTGACAATAATTGACTATTTTTGACAATTATTGACCATTTTTGACAATTTTTCAAAAACTTTAACAATTTTGACAATTATCAACTATTTTTCAAAATTTTAACAAAGATTGACCAATTTTGAAAATAATTGTCCATTTTTGACTGTTTTTGACAATTTTTGATAGTTTTTGATAATTATTGACAATTTTTGAAAATTTTTGGCCATTTTTCAAATGTTTTTAAAAATTATTGACAATTGACCATTTTTGACAATTTTTGAAAATGTTTGACCATTTTTCAAAAAATTTTTAAAGTTTTTGACAATTATCGACCATTTTTGACAATTATTGACCATTTTTGACAATTATTGATCATTTTTGACCCATCATGGGCGTGTGCGAACAATTCTTCTCTCTCTTTCAAGTAGTGTTGTTCATATTATCCTTGTCGTACTTGTGTAAATCGTATGTCGAGAAAAGATTTTTCGCAATCTGTATATATGTCATTTCCACATGTGGTCGTAGGAAAAAGCTTAATATTAATTTGAAATCTCAATACTGTCACTTTTCATAGCGCTAGAAATAACGTTATACCCTTGGTCGTTAAATTTCTTAGTGATAAATAAAGAAATAAAATTGAACCAGAAATATAATATATATACCGTTCGGTGTTTCATCCTGTAATCTAAAAACGTCAAGTATATTTAGAGAAACATAAAACGTTTCAATTTAGCATTTTTGGCACGAATAATTGGAAGGAACAACCTTAAAATTTATAGATACAAATACTCGCATTAAATTCAACCTATTTTAATTTCGTCGAAATTATCTCTCTATAATAATGAAATGAGTCTGTTTTGAAAGTTTTTTCAAAGTAAATACAGTCCACCATTTACTACCTTTGAAGTGTATACAGTGATATTTTTAGTATTTATTTTAATGGAGAATATAAACCGAATTGAAGCAAATATTGATTTACTTAGACAAACATACTTTTCGGTCAATAAACATATCGTTAATGACTGATTTTTATGCCAACTGATATTATAGATGCTTTTTTTGTTCCTATTTATAGTTTTTTTTTACAGAGCTGTACTTCGCATAAATACAATAATTGTCAGTTTATATAAAGTGAAAAGTAAAGCCAAGAACCTGTTCAAATCTGTACCGTGTGTCTGATTAAAACTCGCTGTATCTCAGAAACTATTTATCGAACAGCTTTCAAGTTCCCTACTCCACTGCTAGAGGGCGTAGTTCACAATAATATTACAAAAACATAATTTTTCTATAATTAATGTATCTATATTATATTCAGTGTTCAATCACCGCCACCTAGCGACCGTTAAAACCACTGGAATAAAATGATGATATAATATTTTATTAGGCATTGAATTCCCTTTTAATTGATACTAAGTTTATCAAAATCCATAAAACAGATCAAAAGTTATGACAGTTTTATTGAGTCAGCATTCCCACTCACTCCTACCAGTTATTTTACAAGATAGAGGAAAAAGTACTGGAGCAAACTTACGTAAAATGATCTAATGATTACGAATATTTAAATTTTGGTTTCCATCAGTTTCTCGTATATTTTCTTCTCTAAGCTGTAGTTTCTGAGGTACAAAACTTTTAGTCCAATTTTCCAATCTTTAGATAATTCCAGTTACACCCTTTGGTACCTTTTTACGTCGAAATAAACAAGAACAAAACTCGGCGTAGTGGGTGATGATTTACCCCACATTTAAATCCATAATTTCAATTTGAATGCACACGAATGGGCCAACATCGTCCAATATAATGGTTTTGTCCCTTTTCTCTTTTCGAGGGTTCCTTTGCCATCCTGCCACGCCACGCTGCTATATACATGAAGGGGAGAGAGAGATTTCGTGGGCAATGCCTACCGGCACATGTTTACACTTCTAACAAGCGTAGGGGACACCCAAAGAAATAAGAATAAAAAATATCACTTTATAAACAATCGATATCTATCGGTTTACTAAATACGACAATGAACACTGTTTACACTACCACTACACCAACACTAACACTTTACACTATCTTACGCGCGTTTCGATAACCATACCTTCAGTCTCTGAGAGTTTACCTTCAGTCTCTGAAGAAGATAACTTGGTTATCGAAACGCGCGTAAGATAGTGTAAAGTGTTAGTGTAGTGGTAGTGTAAACAGTGTCAAGTATCGCCAACGGTTCCAGAATTCCCAACTTAGTAAATACGACAAGTTTAAAGGAAACTGTAATAATCTATTGATAGTACAAACAGCGGTTGGAGATGAAGATGTCACTGTTATCACAACTTTAACATTTCCTCTACTGGAGTATATGTTTTGATTGTTAGTAAGCTCACACTCTGTCGGAGAATATCTACCTTGTACTGATGAGGCGTAAATACGCCGAAACCGGTCTACAAGTGATCTTGTCCCTTCTAATTGCAAACCAGAAAGGTTGGTTAAATCTTGTAGATGATACCGACCCCGTTTAACTTAGAAGTGTAATTCAATATCTGTTTGGGCATATAGCCCGAGAAGTAGTTGTTTCTTCTAAGTGAACGTTCATTGTTTTTGAAAATATTTTCAAAACTTTGTAATAGTTGATGTTTTTTGAAATATGAAAGTACACAAATTATCTATATCTATTAAAATGAGACCACTTTGGACCTAGTACGTCCCTGATCATCTGATCAGAATTAAGATATTAAGAATCTCCAAAGTTCTCTGCCTTAATGGACCAATATAGCATTCTTTAACTCTCAAATAGTGCTCTAAATTCAGTTATGAAGAAATCTCCGTCAAATACTACTATAGGACGACATTATCGACATCAACTAGGAGCGCATAAATGACGGCTACCTTAAGCAAGGTTATCTGTGGGTGGTAGCATACTAACCTAACCTAACCGTGTAAACGTTTTCAAGACCTTCGTGTAAACGTTATTCCGCATCAAGCGTCAAGTACTCGGCGAAAACCAAAATTGAAAAGCGGGCTGGTGTCCACCGTTGACCTCAAGGTGTTATATGGGAACGGAATTTGCCGAGCGCTGACGATCTTCGTTTACATGTGAAGGGTCAAAAGCCCGGTTTAATATCGACGATGAATCGACTTACGTCGGCTGATTATTACACGGTTAGAAAAGAGATGAGTAGAGGGGGCTGGCAGGCCGCGCTATATTTTGATTTAAAGGAGAGCATTTGAAGCGATATAATGAGAATACTGAGCTGTGTTTTGACGTAATACAAAAGATCGAAGGCTTCGCTTAAATTTTAAGATTTAGACTAATTATCATTTAATCTTAGCTTGTCATATTTAATATGTATAGAAATGAATAAAATATGGATGTTTTTCAAGAGAGCATTATTTGTATATAAAACAAGCGTGGCCCAAAAAAATGTTTTGCTTCTGGGGCTTTGGGAAGGATTTTGCTTTTTTAACGATTTTAACGACTTCTGGATGGAAATTGGGAGTGGTTTTTCGAAAAATTATGATAGGCCTCCGGGGGGCTGGTCAGTGGCGTTCCGTATTTTAAGATTTTGGTCACATCACCTATGACACTCCTATCAAATTAACCACGAGCTGCCACTGGGAAGCATTACTATACTCGTATCCCTACCAAATAAACTTGTTTTCTTAATAAAATAGACACTAAATTAATTGATAATCGATAATTTTCTACCGAATTGAATCGAATCGTTTGCTTAATCGTTCCTTCCTTTCATTTCTTAGTTCTTTATGAACAGCCAGGAGTTAGTTGGTCGAGGAAATCATTGACATTATGTTCGACTCGACGATAGCTGTGTAATGTTCGAATGAGGGGTGATTTTTCTGTTTGCGGTAAGGATAAAAACCAATAATGTATCCTTATTATTATTATTGCCAATGCTGGTATATATATATATATATATATATATATATATATATATATATATATATATATATATATATATATATATATGTATTGTTACCGTGGACGTTACGATTCAGTTTATGATAGAGAAGTATTTCGTTTTGGACAATATACATATATACACAGGGTGTTTCATTGGGAATGTGCCTAACTTCAATTGTAGATAAACATCACTTTGGTGGTTTTATTTGGAGCGTTTTATCAATTTAGTCCATTTTTTTAGACCTCATAACTTCCGAAATACCCTGTATATTATTTTGAAATTTGGTACCATTCTTCTTTTTTTTTCGAAATTGTACATGATAATGAATAGGTTATGTTAAATTTTACCTATTGTTTCTAAACACTAATTAAAGCGAAATGTGACCCTGGTTTTCCCTAGCTTTTCAGGGATAAACCACCATAATCTCTGAGGGAATGTCAACTGATAGGTTCGGCGGGATCGATCGTAGATCATGAGGATGATGCTTCTTGCAAGGGGCAACTTGAAAGGGCCATTCGGAAAAAAAGAAGTTGCAGACGATGGAGCCTGAAGATCGGCATAGTAGCATTTGCTACGGCTATTGATTATTCTTGTTGTAAATAATGTAAATAGCTATTTTGTCTGCAACATACCTTTACATTGTATATAGATAATTAATGACTAATAAAGATTTATTTATTATTAAAGCGAAACGAAATGATAGTGTCGTTCTTTGCTTGTCTACATTATCAATTGTCCCTGTTTTCAATTTAATTTCTAATAAATATATTTCCCAATGCACCAGAAACCATTTCAGAACAAATAATGCAAATTCTGAACAGTTTGTAACTAGGGAAGGCTTAAGACAAGGAGGAACAATAAACTAAAGTGGTTTGGACATATGGTAAGAATGGACAATTCGAGACAAGTCAAGTCGATATGGCAAACCAAATCAAAAAATAGAAGATCTAGAAGAAAATGGGATGATGTAGTAGCTGGTATCCTCGATAAAAATAACAAAAACTGGAAGGAGAGGAGACAGCTCGCACAAAATAGGAGAACCTGGGCAAAATTTTTGTATAAAACAGACAGAGCCACCTCAACACCTTCGGGTATATTAAGGTATTATTTATTGCCACATACCCACAAAAATTCCTATTATACAAATAGTTGGCAAATATTTCTTCTTCTATATATTGTTACGCGAGCTACTGCATTAATATGCTCACTTAGTGCCCCCAGTGAAATCCCCGTATGAGACGACTATGGCTCCTCCGCCCAATCTTCGAGAACCATCCAAATACGAAACATCCAGAATACCCAGAGCATCCGCCAGAACGACGAGAGATAGAACACGGCGCGCGAGTATAAACAGGCCACGAGCATCGCTGCAGGCAATTAGTCAAGTAGTCAGTGTTGATACCGAAGGAAAGTAATCGCGCCTCGATAAAGTGTTTATTAAGTGACTCTCATATAAATTATAATTAGTGTGTTTAGTGTATTAGATAAATTATTAAATAAGGACTGAATTACATATAAATCTGTAAATATAAATTAATTGTAAATATAAATTAGAATAAACGTTACAATATATATATTTCCTTCTTAAGACGTAAATGTATGGCTCTCCCTGTATATTCCCTACCAGTACTAATTACCCTTCTCGAATCGGGTTCTTAATAATATGATAATTGCAGTAACGGCAGACTCTTAGTCACTATATAGAACGTCAACCATGGCATCGTACAATTCCTTTGAGAGAGATTGAAATGCCGCCGCAGTCCTTAATATTCCTCGAGCCCTAAGCCCTTAGCCCTAATCGGTTCAAGAACCCCATAGGGATTATGAAAATGACTTTTCGAGATTTCCACTGACGTCATCATCGACAGATTGGAACTGAAAAGCGGCGCCCTTCACTATCTCGCTCGTTCGGTTTGTCTCGCTCTCTATTGCTTGTCGTATACATCTCTAGATGGAGTTAATTTGGTGAGACATATTAGGGTTGGTTAAGGAGGGAAGACTGGATTTATTTCTGTTACGATTAGAACGACCGTTAAGGGTGGATGGAATCTGGGGTGTAAATAGTTTCGATGTTTTGTTTGGTGGGTGACAAGGGTGTTGTATAATGATACGATGAAATTATAGGATATCAAGGTTTAATCATTTTTAAAAAAATTTAAAAAATTTGATTTAAATTAAAAAAGTCGTTAGGATTTAGGTCGGGACTGTATTCAGGATTCGTCGTTGGGGGTTGGTTTTTCGAAACTCGGCAATTACTTCCGGCGAACAAATAGGCAGTAACAGTTCTTTGATCTTGCAGAGGAATTGTTGCTACATGACTCGCTTTTGATACAAATGTCGCCACCATCTTTTTGGAAACACTTCGAGAACGGCCCATGCATGCATGTTAATATGTGGGTACCATTATTAATCCAATTGTTTTATTAATAGCCAATGGCCCAGTCCTGGCAATCGATCCCGTTCCACTCCAGGCAACCAAGACTGATCTAGCCCTAGCAATTGAGCATGGCCATACCAGTTCTGGTAACCGAACCTGGTCCATCCCTGGCAATCGAGCCTGGCTCACTCCTGGTACTTAAGCAATGCCCAGTCCTGGAAACCAAACCTGGTCCATCCCTGGCAATCGAGCCTGGCTCACTCCTGGTACTTAAGCAATGCCCAATCCTGGTAACCGAACCTGGTCCATCCCTGGCAATCGAGCCTGGCTCACTCCTGGTACTTAAGCAATGCCCAGTCCTGGTAACCGAACCTGGTCCATCCCTGGCAATCGAGCCTGGCTCACTCCTGGTACTTAAGCAATGCCCAGTCCTGGAAACCAAACCTGGTCCAATCCTGGCAATCGAGCCTGATCCAGTTTTGGTAATCGAGCCTGGCCTAGTCCTGGTCCATCGTTTTCACTCCATACTTCTACCAACGCTGGGCCAATCCTGGCTTACAAGCTTGGCCCAGAGTTCTATATAGTTGGGCCAAGTATGGACCAAGTTCGGACCCGTGATATTTTCCTCTATGGGGAATAACTTTCGTCGGTTTTGGTTCATCTTGAAATACCCCAATAGACGACTGGGTTAATAAAAGTAAATCCAGGACTCTCCTGCGTTAAACCGGTTTAGAGTTTTTTGACACTAATTGACCCTAATTGATTTCTGTTCTCCCGTCAACAAATGTGATATCCAACGAGAAACTGATCCTTCTACAGATAATTCTTAATGTATATTTTTTTAAATTGTGGTCTGTGAAATGCCCAATGACGATCCAATTTCACAATATCTGACATGTCGATCTTCTTGGATCAGCTTACGTACAGCATCGACGTTTTCCTGGATGACCGGCGTTGTTGGTGGACTTGTTCTCCATACCAACCAGAAATTGTCCACTGATGTGGTGCTTCATTGCCAAAAACAGAAACCAACTCGGAAACTTAATTCCATTTTTCGATGTAGCACTATAGTGTACGGTATCCCCAAAAAGACCCTTGTTCTTTTTTTTTAAATTAAGAATAGTTTTTAATAACTAACCAAACAACCGCTGGATCTGCAGCACTCCAACCAACAATTCCTTCTCAATAAATCCTAGCGAGTCGTTTCTCGTGCGACCCCTGGCGAGAGAAACGAGCACATCACATCGTAGTCTTTGTCACTGTTTATCCTGTATCTGGTACAATAATTGGTTGCGCAGTGCTCTTCAAACTCGTTCACCACGTTTACACACATATACAGACACACACACTGTGCTATGCTTATGCTCTCTCTGTATACATCCCCCTCGCGACCCGCTCGATCTGTGCGCACTCCCTTCACTTTGCCCAAGAGAGTCTCTTATTTGTTTTATGACGGTGTGCCGTTTAAAAAGTATACGTTTCCCGGTGACAGAGGCGTACCTAATAATGGGGATACAAGGAATAATCATAATATTGATCAATTCATCTGTAGCAATAATGTGATTTACATTTTGATGTAAAGTTAATATTTAAACACCCTGTAGGTCAAATTTTTCAAAAAACATCATTTCTTCCAAAAAAATTGTTCCAACCCTTACCCTTTCTATAATTACCAAAAAAAAATGAATATATAAATTACACAACAGAAATATACAGATTGCGAAAAATCTTAGCTCGACATACGATTTACACAAGTACGACAAGGATAATACGAACAACACTACTTGAAAGAGAGAGAAGAATTGTTCGCACACGCCCATCTGTGATGCGCGTGATGGACGTGTGACAAGGATAATATGAACAACACTACTTGAAAGAGAGAGAAGCATTATTCGCCCACGCCCATCACAGATGCACAGATCTGTGATGGGCGTGTGCGAACAATTCTTCTCTCTCTTTCAAGTAGTGTTGTTCGTATTATCCTTGTCGTACTTGTGTAAATCGTATGTCGAGCTAAGATTTTTCGCAATCTGTATATTACTCAACGGGTTTCACAAATTACAAGCTTTGCATCATCAGAAATATAAATTATAGAAATTAATATAAATAAACAAGTAACTAGTGGAATTCTATAATGTGGGGGTGGTCAAATGCTCCCGAATTTTAATTTGGAATCTACGGGGTGTTGAATATATATTATTCTTTGGTTTAATATAAATAATTTAATAGTCGTGAGAACCGGAAACCTAAAAAAAAATTCGATTAAAAAGCAAGGTGTAAAATATTAATATGACATCGTTACCCTTGTCAAACCCTATCCATATGGTTACATTTAACAAATTTCTAACATTTCTGTCTTGCCGATATCAAACTGTTCTATCTATACCTAAATATTTACAGAGTGTATTACCTGCATAGTTACCTGCCATTCGGAAGGTTTACATGAAGAGCCGAAAGGGGAGAAGAGAGTCTTCACCCTTTCGAAATAACACTACAGAATAATCATCGAGGTTTATCCCTTCAAATTAATTTGGGGCGAGCCCCTTTCCCTTGGAAATTACAATACGAACGGTAATAATCGCTACCCTAATTCCGAGTGGTGAGCTCGGTATTACAATCGCATTAAAATAGGTCTCTTGACCGAAATAATAACAGAAAAAAAAAAAATATATATATATATATATAACATTGTAATGTACATTATAGTTTGGGATTTGTTGATATTTTAGACGATTATTGGGTTTAAAGGTGTTTTTTTTAATCAGAAAATCAACTAGAAGAGTAACATAACAACACAAATTAGGTGAAACAATATTTTTTCTACGATACATCCAAATCTAACTGGAAAGTTGTTATAATTTGACACTTTAGAGCCGCAAAGTAGCACTTGTCGCTTTTAATTGGGCATGTCCTTTAACTGACAGTTGACACTAATGACAGTTGCCATGAGGAAAAACACTATCTGGTTAGTACTTTTATAGTGTTTTTATGTAATTTTTATACATAACTTTTTAAAGTGCCTAGATTTATTTCATTAATTGGTTGTGGTGGTAATATTGAAAAAGATAAAAGATCATTTAAAAAAAAATGGGATCTCGTCGTATAATCTCCCGACTTGCTTCCTGATTCGAATAATACTTTGATCACACATCTCATAAACGTTCTAACGCGACTACAGCTTGCACGCTACTGAGTGTTTTACACTGGTTGTGCCTTTGCTCGAATACGCTTAACCAATAGCTGTCGATATGAAACAATCGATATCGCTATGTCTGTACATTACCAAAAAACTATGGATTATCTTAGAGATTAATTTCGTATAATATGGTATTGTATGAATTTGAGAGCCACTGGTGCAAAATGCACCACAAATAGCGCTTATATTTTCCGTACTCTTTGCGCACAACATACGAATCAATAAAAACTGACACTTTTTTTACTCTCTATACACGTCTATATATTCACGTATGTTATAACTTTGGATATATGGAATTTTGTAAAGGTTTATACTTTTCAGAAGGTACAAATAATCTAGAAATAAAACAACACATACAGATTAACCGTCAATTGATATGCACTATTTTTCCAACTTTATATCCAAAATTAGAAATATCGAAGATCTGTTCAGGTTGTATCATTGCTGGAACTGTAAGTCAGCGAGACAATTAAATTACGACCCTAAAACAAAAATAACTGCCAGGGAGGATCGTATAGCATTGCAAACTTCCAGAATGCTCCAAGGACTTCTAGAGCAAGAAGCTCTTGGAACAGCAATTAGCACTTCTACTATCCGACGAAGGTTGGGAGAAAGTGTAGCCCAGTCTAAAGGCACTTTTGCTTCTGCTCGTGAACAGTTCAATTGAACCAAGGTTCATTGGAATTGGTTTATTGGTATATTGTTCGTGGATGGCAAATACGTCCGATAAGGTCTACAGAAGAGGTGGAGAACGTTATGCTACCTGAAATCGTTCACCTCAAGCTGCTTTTGGGGTAGGCTCTATATTTTGGGTACTATCAGCACAACTATACAAAACAGAGGTCCTATAAGACCATGTGATGCTCTAAGGGTTTTTTTAAAAATTAATTTCTGCTAAGGCAGGATAAGGCACGACCACACACAGCAAGAATTACAACACAGTACCTCTAAGAGATTGATGTTCCAAAAATGGAATGGTTTGCTCAAAGCCTGGATCTTGATCCAGCACCAGCACCAGGACGAACTTAGCATGTAACACTTCGCGACCTGTTCCAAAAGCTCCGATTGGACGTTATTGAAAGATGAATCAATTTTCCCCAAGAATACATTCAAATCGTACCAAATCGAAGGAGGAGTGTCACCCACAGTTGAGGTAGCAATACGCCCTATAGATCATAAGCGGTCCTAGTCATCTGGATCTTAATCCAGAATGAACTAATTTTCCCCAGGAACACGTGCAGAACTTGCTACTTTCTATGATAAGTCGAAGGAGGAGTGTTACCCACAATTGAGGTAGCAACACGTCATATAGATTATAAGTGATCCTGGTCATCTGGATCTTAATCCAGAATGAACCAATTTTTCCCAGGAAAACGTTCAAAACGTGCTGTTTTCTATGCTAAATCGAAGGGGGAGTGTCACCCACAATTGAGGTAGCAATACGCCATATTGATCATGAGTGATCCTCGTCATCTGTATCTTAATCCAGAATGAACCAATTTACCCCAGCAAATCGTTCAAAACGTGCTACTTTCTATTAGGGATGTTAAAAAGTAATCGATTATTATTTTCTTATAATCGATTTTTAGTAAATCGATTATATAAATTACGTGTTTAAATCTATTTTCAGAAACAGCTCGTATTATTGACTATTTTTCAAAATTTTGATAATTATTGATCATTTTTGACAATTTTTGAAAATTCTTCAAAATTTTTGACAATTATCGACCATTTTTCAAAAATTTTGACCATTTTTCAAAATTTTGACAATCATTGACCATCTTTGACTATTATTAACTATTTTTCAAAATTTTGACAATTATTGACCGTTTTTCAAATTTTGACAATTACTGATCTTTTAGACCATTTTTGACCATTTTTGACAATTTTTGACACTTTTTGACACTTTTTGACACTTTTTGACACTTTTTGACACTTTTTGACACTTTTTGACACTTTTTGACACTTTTTGACACTTTTTGACACTTTTTGACACTTTTTGACACTTTTTGACACTTTTTGACACTTTTTGACACTTTTTGACACTTTCTGACACTTTTTGACACTTTTTGACACTTTCTGACACTTTTTGACACTTTTTGACACTTTTTGACACTTTTTGACACTTTTTGACACTTTCTGACACTTTTTGACACTTTTTGACACTTTTTGACACTTTCTGACACTTTCTGACACATTTTGACACTTTCTGACACATTTTGACACTTTTTTGACACTTTTTCAAATTTTTGACAATATTTTCCATTTTTGACCATTTTTGACCATTTTTGACAATTTTTGACACTTTTTGATACTTTTTGACATTTTTTCAAAATTGTTCATATAATTTTATTTGATTTTTAATCTGATAAATATCGTTAATATATGAATCTCTTAGGTTTATTATTATTATCGAAGGAGGAGTGTCACTCACAATTGAGGTATCAACACGTCATATAGATCGTAAGTGATCCTCGTCATCTGGATCTTAATCCAGAATGAACCAATTTACCCCAGCAAATCGTTCAAAACGTGCTACTTCAATTAGGGATGTTAAAAAGTAATCAATTATTATTTTCTTATAATCGATTTTTATTAAATCGATTATATAAATTACGTGTTTAAATCTATTTTCAGAAACAGCTCGTATTATTGACTATTTTTCAAAATTTTGATAATTATTGATCATTTTTGACAATTTTTGAAAATTCTTCAAAATTTTTGACAATTATCGACCATTTTCAAAAATTTTGACCATTTTTCAAAATTTTGACAATCATTGACCATCTTTGACTATTATTAACTATTTTTCAAAATTTTGACAATTATTGACCGTTTTTCAAATTTTTGACAATTATTGACCTTTTAGACCATTTTTGACCATTTTTGACACTTTTTGACACATTTTGACACTTTTTGACACATTTTGACACTTTTTTGACACTTTTTCAAAATTTTTACAATTATTGACCGTTTTTCAAATTTTTGACAATTATTGTCCATTTTTGACAATTTTTGACAGTTTTTGACATTTTTTCAAAATTGTTCATATAATTTTATTTGATTTTTAATCTGATAAATATCGTTAATATATGAATCTCTTAGGTTTATTATTATTATCGAAGGAGGAGTGTCACCCACAATTGAGGTAGCAATACGCCATATTGATCATAAGTGATCCTCGTCATCTGGAGCTTAATCCAGAATGAACCAAAACGTGCTACTTTCTATTAGGGATGTTAAAAAGTAATCGATTATTATTTTCTTATAATCGATTTTTAGTAAATCGATTATATAAATTACGTGTTTAAATCTATTTTCAGAAACAGCTCGGATTATTGACTATTTTTCAAAATTTTGATAATTATTGATCATTTTTTATAATTTTTTGACCATTTTTGAAAATTCTTCAAAATTTTTGACAATTATCGACCATTTTTGACAATTTTTCAAAAATTTTGACAATTTTTGACCATTTTTCAAAATTTTGACATTCATTGACTATTATTGACTATTTTTCAAAATTTTGACAATTATTGACCGTTTTTCAAATTTTTGACAATTATTGACCATTTTTGACCATTTCAGACAATTTTTGACACTTTTTCAAAATTTTTCTTATAATTTTATTTGATTTTTAATCGGATAAATATCGTTAATATATGAATCTCTTAGGTTTATCATTATTGGAATATGAAAAGCATGTACTTTTGAATAACACAAAAAAAATCGATTTTTTCACAGAAATCGATTTATTTTTACTAAAATCGATTTTAGAAAAATCGATTTATATGTAACTAACATCCCTACTTTCTACGCTAAATCGAAAGAGAAGTGTGAATTCGTTCAGGGCAATACGCCCTATTAGTTTCATATCCTGCCTCTTTATTTCATAATATTAAAACTTATATCTGTCTACCATTGTTTACCGTCACCGTACAAAGACATAAACCAGTTTCCGCGAGACTCCTATTACCCGGGCAGAATTTGATTTTCTTTCCTTTTTTTTATCCCCGTCGGTAATTTGCATTTAGAACGCTGCGAGCAAAATAACTCCTTTTCAGATGTAACCAACACGATATTTTTCATCTCTTTCTCTCTCTCTTTTTTTTCAACCTGTAGGACTGTCTCTGAACGACATCAAAAGCTACAATTGGAGCAAATAAGAACCGTAAGACGTTGGAATTATTTTAATATTATACGAGTTTGAACATATTTTTTATATATAATCCAAAACCCTTTTTATATCCGAAGGTTTAAGGGTGAGTATCTTTATATCAATCTTTTGTTCCTAGATGAAATTGGTCCATTGCTTTTTATTTTTTACTTTTTTCCATTTTGTAGCATCTTCTTTCCAGTATTTCTGCAACTTCTTGGTTCCAAGTTTTCCAAGGTCTTCCTACACATTACTGATTGGTCAGTTGCTCAATCTTGTTAAGTATCCCAACCCTTTAAGCTTTTCGTTTTCTCTACTTCCAGTTCCTTTCTCACATCCTCGCTTCTTATTATTACATTTTTATATAATTGAAAAACATTTACCTACGTCTATGGGAGCTCGTTTGAACCCTCACTCGGAACCGACATACGTTCACAAGGGTGTGAATTCGCGCCTAAGGCTCTTCTTTTTTTCTTTAAAGAGGGGTAGTAGTTGTTTGATGGGAGTAAGTGGACGGATTGGAAGTTGAATAAAGATAGAAGAGGAGATCTAGACCAGTCTAGTAATATTTGACGTCAATTTCTGTCAATCAATATTGAATTTTTTGTATAAACGTCCATTATGGTATCAAGAATGTGTTCTTATAACTCACATATGCCAACGTGTGAGCTTCCTTAGATATTCAAGGTCGCAAAAATTTATACGTCGAACCTTGTACTGATGAGGCGCAATACGCCGAAACCGGTCTACAAGTTATGTTATCCCTTCTAGTTGCAAACCAGAATGGTTGGTTTAAATCTTGTAGATTTACCAACCCCGTTTGACTTAGAAGTGTAATTCAATGTCTGTCGGGGCATGTAGCCCGGGAAGTAGTTGTTTCTTCTTCGTTGAACGGTCACTGTTTTTGAAAAAATTATTTTTCAAAACTTTGTCAAAGCGTTAGAATAATATATTTTTATTCTTCGACATCTATTGTTAAAACGCTTTACTAAATACGACAATTTTACAGTAAACTGTAATAACTTAGCACAAAGTTAAACGTGAACCCCAGTTTTTTGCTTAAGTTATGATACTCACCAAGGAATCGTTTGAAATTGAAACACGGCCCCATCCCCATCCCCATTAAGTAGATAACAAAGGAATATTATTAATAAATTAAAATTTGCTATGGGGCAAATAATATAAATTCAATAAATCGTTTTTCCTTCCTACCGAAAACAAACTATTAAGAAAACGTCCGCTTTCCAACATTTAGTGCTACTCCACATTTTCCAGTCGACCAATAACTTTTCCCTCATCAAAAGCTTTTAAACCCGAGAACGACCGAGTTCCAAGACGGACGTCCGAACGCCGCCAACACTTCTTTCCATTTAACAAGGGTATAATTTTTGTTCGCCCAGAAACTTTTTAAATAAGTTTGATTGAAATTTAATTTGAGGCTCTAACGGGGAGACGAACAGAGTCGGATTTTCCCTAAAATTGTTATTTAAAAATCGATAAGAATCTTATGACCTACTTCCGGTAAAAGATATATAGTTTATGAAGTCAAGTATTTATTTTTACGACGAGTCAAGTTCACCGTAAGTAAATATTAAATAATACATGTTTATGTTTATTTCACGCTTTGAACTTGACTTCGTACCTATCGACCTTCTTACTCATATTTATGTAATATTTCAACGTTCTAATGATTTATTAAGGGAATTTATTTCTTATTTAAATATTATTGTTATCTTATTATATTATGCCAAAAGGCATCACACAAGTACGCCATTTGAATGGTCATTTTGCAATAATTTATTGCTCTCTGATAGGTAATTATTCAACTGCTCACCAGTAAATTTCGACTTAAAGTCTTTATGCCCGGGGCTTCGAAGCAAATAGTTGCCGTTTTTTTTGGCATAACTGGACAATTGGCAACTATACCATTGGAGCAACATAGGAGGACCAATTCTTAATGATACACATTAGTTATGGGTGGAATTAAAATGCCTGGAAAAATTGTAGAATAGTTTAAAAACCAATAAAGCCATAAAATTAATAGATGTCGAAGAATAAAAATATATTATTCTAACGCTTTGACAAATAATTTTTTCAAAAACAGTGACCGTTCAACGAAGAAGAAACAACTACTTCCCGGGCTACATGCCCCGACAGACATTGAATTACACTTCTAAGTCAAACGGGGTTGGTAAATCTACAAGATATAAACCAACCATTCTGGTTTGCAACTAGAAGGGACAACATAACTTGTAGACCGGTTTCGGCGTATTGCGCCTCATCAGTACAAGGTATATGTTATCGTCCGAGAGTTAATCCCGGACTGAAATGTGACTATAATCAACAACGATACATATTGTCCAGTTACGGAAATATTTTGGTTGCGAAAATAGCGACATCTCACCTCTAAGTCACAAAACAAAATTCGAATGAGACAACAAACCATAAAATTAACATTTCGGTCCTGTGTTTCTACCGAGAAAAAATCTAATCCCCCGAATTAAGCCATTTTAGAGGTTGAAAGGGGATTTGGAGAGTAACATTCATAATTAATTTTTTGCCTTCGGGGGGTTTTCGTTCGCTTTCTCTTCTTAATTTTGACTCTCGGTCTAACGACAACTCTCCGGCTTCAGTCAAAACACTTCAGTAATTCTTTGAAAAGTGTTAAAAATTGATTTCTTGAACCCCAATCCGGTCCGCGACAACGAGCCAAAAGATAAAGGGATGTTTAAAAAGAAATTTATTTTAAGGGGAAATTTACTCCGAAATCGACAAGATTAATTAAAAAACGCTTAAGTGGAAGTCAAAAAGTTAGGGACTTTAAATCAGTTATATTTATGAAGTTTAATGAAGGAAAAAATCATAGTCCATTCCAGTCTATTCCAGAAGATGGTCAATTTCATCATCAAAATCTCTTAAAAATGACAGTTAATCTGTCATAAGTGAAGTATATTTCACAATATTTGGTTGACTCGGTATCTGGTAAAAAGTAGTCGATACAATTTAGATACCAAAACTAAATATTTTTTTACCAGCCAAACATTTCAGTCATAAAATAATCATACTATTAGGCATTATCTTTTCGATACGATACTGTGCTATTTTTATCGGATTAACGACTACTTCTGTCGGTTTTTCTCTTGAATCAATCATGTTAGTGTTGAGTTAAAACGAAATATCTTGGAATGGAGTATAGTAGCTTGTAAAAATGAATTATCCTGAATTGGATCCAACCGCTCAACATGTATATAATAGAACGAAGGAAATTAAATTTGGGAATTTTGGTACAGTCGATACCAAACACACCTTTCAGCTTTTTATTATTACACACACGTTTCAATAAGTAAGTTACTTTCTTTCATTCAAATACCGAGGGTAAACAATTTACAAAACAAAAACTCACCTAGACTTCTAATGCTAAGATTATTTCTAACACACCATAAAAAACATTTTGTTCACAACTTCCGAAGTAAAATAGGACGACTGTTTGTAGAGTTATCGCAAATAAAGAACAGTGCAGGACGTCATCACCGATTGGTTGGCAACTGATCACATCAGAGTCGTCTAGTAAACATCGTTTCTAGACGAAACATAATGTATTAGAAACACCGTTTTCCTGCATTTTTGAGATAAAATAATGAGAAGAAAATAGTTTGAGAGAGATTTTGAATAGATGGCGCTAGTTATAGTACACCATCATTGTACTCACTGAAGATTACTTAAAAAAGTGTCCAGATAAGGGAGAGGATGGTGGTATTATTAGAAACACCGTTTTCCTGCGTGAATTTCTGAATTTTTGAGATAAAATAATGAGAAGAAAATAGTTGGAGAGAGTTTTTTAATAGATGGCGCTAGTTATAGTACACCATCATTGTACTCACTTCAGATTACTTAAGAAAGTGTCCAAATAAGGAAGAGGTCGGTGGGATTATTAGAAATACCGTTTTCCTACGTGAATTTCTGAATTTCTGAGATAAAATAATGAGAAGAAAATAGTTGGAGAGATTTTGAATAGATGGCGCTAGTTATAATATACCATCATTCTACATAATTTGTTAAAACACAATATCCGAATTTATGAAGATACTTAACTTTTGTGGAGCAGTTTATATAAACATCATTTTCATCTGCCTTGTTTATTTATAATTATGATTTCAACTTGGATTTGTACCGGCCTAAATTATTTTTGATTCGTTTACATAATATACAAACGGTTGAATAGTGGAAGTTTATTTTCCGGGAATTCGTATTTGACATCAGGAATTATAATTAAGTTGAATAAATAACTAGTCCATTAGTTTATCACTGAAACGTTAATAATGAAAATTCGGAAAACTGTTATTGGAAATTGATTTCCAGGATTCGGCATATTCTGTGTGCGAACGAATTCGGTTTTTAAAATTATAAAAATGGAGGAAAATAAATACATCCGATCGATATTATAGTCCAAGTACTCGTAATTCATTTTCTACAACAGCGGCAAAATTAAAGGAAATGGTCTATGATTGACAGCTGTCGATGCAAATATGAACCTTTAAAAATTTTTGTATGGGCCACAACACAAGCATATAAGCTGACTCGTGCAGTCAACTTTTCCATTCGTGAAAAAAGTACAATTCGCTTCCTTGTTCTGAGCCTTCTGGGTATTTTCTTCTTTACAGAAATTTTCAGTTTTTGGTTCACTAACAAGCACTTTTTTGGATTTTATTTCTAATTTGCTACCTTTGGTTGTACTTCTTCCGAGTCCTCTTTCATACTTCCTACTGCTAGGTCCACTGATGTTGGGCATAAGTCGGCTCAGTGTTGTGGCCCTGGCCTCTGCTTTCCGAATGGTGTATTTTACATGGTCGCCGAATGTGCCTTGTGGCTCTTTTTGGTTCTATGCGTGCTTCTCCCATTTTGAATCTTACCAGGTTTTTGTCCTTTCTCCTGGACTTTAGGAGTACTGCCTTCGTCTTTTCCGGTGCTAGTTCGAGGTCGTTTTCTCTATCCATTTTTGGATGGTTTCCAGTGCCTCGTTTGCATGTTCCACCAAATCTTGTGTTCTATTCGCGCACGCAATGATCGCCAAGTCGTCCGCGTATGCAACGGCCGACTCCCTCCGGCCCAGAGAATCCCAAAAATCCTAGAAAATCCTAAAAAAATCGAAGAACTTGAAAAAATCCAGGGAAACCTAAAAAACCGTAGAAAGTCCGTCAAAATCTGAAAAATTCTAGAAAAATCCTAGAAACCCTAGAAAAAACCTAAAATCCTAGCAATTCCCAAAAAATCGAAAAAATTCCAGAGAATCCCAAAAAATCGAAAAATCCTAGAAAATCCTAAAAGTCGGTGAAAATCTGAAAAGAAAAATTCTAGCGAAACCTAGAGAATCCTAAAAAATATCGAAAAATCCTAGAAAAACCTGAAAATCTTGGGGAACCTACAAAATCCTAAACAGATCGTAAAAATCCTTGAAAACCATAGGAAAAAACTAAAAAATTGGGAAAAAATCGAAGACCTTAAACAAATCCTGGGAAGCCTAAAAAACCGTAGAAAATCCTAGAAGTCCATGAAAATCTGAAAAATTCTAGAAAAATCCTAGAAACCCTAGAAAAAACCTAAAATCCTAGAAAGTCGCAAAAAATCGAAAAAATTCTTGAGAATCCTAGGAAAAAATCTAAAAATTGGGAAAAAATGAAAAAATCCTGGGAAACCGTAGAAAATCCTAAAAATGAAAAATCGAAAAACCTAGAAAATCGATAAAAATATGGAAAAAATGGAGAAATCGAAAAACGGTCGCTGAAAAACACAGCTTGTTGATTTATAGATGGAGTGTTTGATACAGGGGCTGATAAAAACATTATTTTTAAATCCCTAAGAAACCTAGAAAATCCATAAAACTTTGAAATCGAAAAATCCTAGAGAATTCTAAAAAATCCTTGAAAATCCTAGAAAATACTGGAATTCCAGAGAATCCCAAAATATCGAAAAATCCTGAAAATCTTAGAGAAACCTAGATAATCCTAAAAATATCGAAAAAATCCATGAGCATCCTAAAAAATTGGGAAAAAATCGAAGAAAATCCTTGGAAACCTAAAAAACCGTAGAAAATCCTAAAATTCCGCGAAAATCTGAAAAATCCTAGATACCCTAGAAAAAACTTAGGAAAGTCCCAAAAAATCGAAAACATTCTAGAAAATCCCAAAAAATCCAAAAATTCTATAAAAACCTGAAAAACCTGGAATATTCTAAAAGAATCGAAAAAATCCTCGAAAATCCTAGGAAAAAACTAAAAAATTGTGAAAAAATGGAAAAACTTGCAAAAATCCTGGGAAACATAAAAAACCGTAGAAAATCCTAAAAATGCAAAATCGAAAAACCTAGAAAATCGAAAAAAAATATGGAGAAATCGAAAACGGTCGCTGAAAAACACAGCTTGTTTATTTATAGATGGATTGTTTGATACGGGGGCTGATAAAAACATTATTTTTAAATCCTAAAGAAACCTAGAAAATCCTTTAAAACCCCTTGAAATTGAAAAAACCTAGAAAACCCTAAAATCCCATAGAAACCTAGAAAAATCTTAGAAAAACCCTAGAAAATCCTAAAAGTCCGTGAAAATCTAAAAAATTCTAGCGAAACCGAGAGAAACCTAAAAAATCCTTGAAAAACCTAGAAAATACTGGGAAAAAAAATTGGGAAAAAATCGAAGAACTTAAAAAAATTCTGGGAGATATAAAAAACCGTAGAAAATCCTAAAAATGCAAAATCGAAAAACGTAGAAAATCCGAAAAAAAATATGGAGAAATCGAAAACGATCGCTGAAAAACACATCTTGTTTATTTATAGATGGAATGTTTGATAGGAGTGCTGATAAAACATTCTTTTTAAATCCTAAAGAAACCTAGAAAATCCTTAAAAACCCTTTGAAGGCGAAATATCCTAGAAAACCCTAAAATCCTAGAGAAACCTAGAAAAATCGAAAAGTCCGTGAAAATCTGAAAAATTCTAGCGAAACCTAGAGAATCATAAAAAATCCCGAAAAATCCTAGAAAAGCCCTTGAAAACCTAGAATCTTATGAGAAACCTAGAAAATTCTAAAAATTCAAAAAATTCCTTGAAAAACCTAGAAAATCCTAGAAAAATATTTGAAAATTGGGGAAAAAATCTAAAAACTTGAAAAATCCTGGAAAACCCCTACAAACCGTAGAAAATCCTAAAAATGAAAAAAAAATCGAAAAAAAATGAGTCTATTGTAGATCCTATGATCTCCCTCTTCCTATTGCTAGGTCCACAATTTAGTGTTTGTTATAATTTTATTAATATTTTGTGAATAACCAATTTTTCAAATTGTGATTAAAATTACCTATATATTAATGTTTCAAGAAATTATCTTTTTAACAGAAAATGAAATTGGATGTCATAATATAAAAGAGAAAAAATTTGGAAACATCCATTTGTTACTTTATAAAACCCGTGAAAATGCTATTTGGACGTATTCCAGAAATCCTGTTTAAATTGAATGAAACAAGCGAAAATTTCACTTTGGGAGATAATTAGAGAAAATTAGATATACTTGCCAAGTGCCACAATAAAGAAAAACCGAAAAAAAGCGAAATCGAGACACAGTCGCCTACATTAATATTTATGAAGGCATTTTGTTTTTAGTGAATAACTGTATGTTTCCTTGATATACAGGATGTCCCAGCAGTGAATACAACAATTACAATTTTCAATTAATTTCGATACCAACTGGCGTTAGAACCGTTTTTGGTACTGCTTGGGACGGTATACAAACTGTACCCTCTGAAAGGAGGTGATAAAGTTGATGTGTCCATCCCAAATTCGAGTTTGCGCACTAAACAGAACTCCAAACGATTCCAGTACGGTTCATAAATGCCAGTTGAAACAAATCTATTATTTTTTCATTTTCTCAAATCGATTAGCAACTTGAAATGTCGATTTAAAAATAAATAAATATTTTAATACTTTACGAAATTTGACTACGCCACTGATTTTAACAAATCGGAAAGGTGATAACTACATTTGTGCGATGCCACTGTTTCAGTTTTAGCCCATTTGGACCGCTGCCAAACTTCGTTGGTTGATATAGTCTTTAGTTAAAAGAATTCAAAATAAAGCACGATCCATAATTGTTTCGAGGATTTTGTTATGTCAACAAATTGTGAAATTTTTGTTTGAAGTCGTTTTATTGGTGAAATAATAAAGCGGAAAATTATCAATTAATAGATCGGCGAGAGTTTATTTTTTGATTTTCTATTAGACGTCTAAGTCATGCGAGATGAGCCCGTTCCTCCCAAAATTCATCGCTCTAAACGTAATGCATCTCGGGGAGAACTTCCACCAACCCCCCATCTCATCCGATGGGTCCTCAGCCAAAAAGCTGCTATCTGGGGTCTTTCTCTTGGCTGTGTAACCACGGTGGTTATTTCTTCAGCGGTCTTCTAACTTGCCTTTGTCTTCCGTTGTGTGTATTTTTGCGCTGCCTCTATACAAGGGGCGAATCCTTAGCCGACGAACTGCGTCTAAAGACGACCTTATAGAGTGGATCCACTTGTTTTTGCTGACCTAGTTGAAATCCCGACTCATCTTTTTATGGATGTGTCGGGTATTAATTTCTTGAGATTTCTTACAAGTGACTCTAAGCCATTAGCTGAGCTACTCGAGAATCTGTTGCTTCGTCGGTATTGTTGTCGTCGTCGTTTTGTTGGTTGCAGCTTGGCTTCGTTGTTTTTTGGGGCTGTTTTCCTTGTCTTCAAGTTGTTTGGGGCCTGTGGGTATCCTCTGTAGTTCGCCGGGTGTTCTCCCTGGCAGTTTGCGCAGGTGGCTGGCTTGTTCTTCGGTCTTGGGCTCTCATTTGATCTGACCTTGGTGGAATCCTTGGCAGTTATAACACTGCGTCGAATCATTTCCTCTTCTTTGCTCTTCCCATCTTATCCTCACGTTCTATATGTGTGTTGAATTTTCCTTATTTTGTCTTTCTCTTCTACTTCGAGCTCTACCATGTAGATGGGTAGTGGTTTCCTCTCGCCAAATCTGGAGTGGAGTTGGCTGATTTTCCCTATATTGACTCATTCTTTATCGATTTCCTCCTTTATTTCATCGGTGTCTTTACAGTTTGTCAATCTTCGAATGACTATCCTTGCTTTTGGTTCTTCTCCTGGCATACACGTATACCACTACACTTCTCTCCTGTCTTCTCTCAGGTACCTGGTCCTGTAGTCCTATGGTCCTTCGCAGAGTACCTTTACTCCGAGTCTTTCTTGGATTATGATGTATCTCGTTTGGATTCCCTGTCGTTGTATTTCCTTCCTCACGGAGCTCCAGTGGTGGACACTCCTGAGGATGACGGGTGGTGGATGGTGTGTTTTTGTCTTCTGGTTTCCTTGGATGGCCTGTTCCATCATTTCTTCTTTGTTGGCTTTCCTTTGCGCGGCTTCTTTTCGCTGTTCCTTTTGGATTTTCTAGGTTTTTTCGATTTCAAAGGGATTTAAAAGGATTTTCTAGGTTTCTTAGGATTAAAAAAAATGTTTTTATCAGCCCCCGTTTGAAACACTTCATGTATAAATCAACAAGCTGTGTTTTTCAGCGACCGTTTTTCGATTTCTCCAATTTTCCATATTTTTTTTTCGATTTTCTAGGTGTGTAGATTTTTTCATTTTAAGGATTTTCTACGGATTTTTAGGTTTCCCAGGATTTTTTAAGTTTTTCGATTTTTTCCCAATTTTTTGCCAGTATTTTCTAGGATTTTTCGATCATTCTAGGATTAACTGTTTCCCTAAGATTTTCAGGTTTTTCTAGGACTTTTCGATATTTTGGGATTCTCTAGAATTTTTACGATTTTTTGGGACTTTCTAGGATTTTAGGTTTTTTCTAGGGTTTCTAGAATTTTTCAGATTTTCACGGACTTTTCGGATTTTCTACGGTTTTTTAGGTTTCCCAGGATTTTTTCCAGTTCTTCGATTTTTTCCCAATTTTTTAGTTTTTTCCTAGGATTTTCAAAGATTCTTTCGATCTTCTTAGGATTATCTAGGTTTCCCTAAGATTTTCAGGTTTTTCTAGGATTTTTGATTTTTTGGGATTCTCAAGAATTTTTTCGATTTTTTGGGACTCTAGGATTTTAGGTTTTTTCTAGGGTTTCTAGAATTTTTAAGATTCTCTCGGACTTTTAGGATTTTCTACAATTTTTTAGGTTTCCCAGGATTTTTTCAAGTTTTTCGATTTTTTCCAATTGTTTAGTTTTTTTCCTAGGATTTTCAAAGATTTTTTCGATCTTTTTAGGATTATCTAGGTTTCCCTAAGATTTTCAAGTTTTTCTAGGGTTTTTGATTTTTTTGGGATTCTCAAGAATTTTTTCGATTTTTTGGGACTTTCTAGGATTTTAGGTTTTTACTAGGGTTTCTAGAATTTTTCGGAATTTCATGGACTTTTAGGATTTTTTTAGAATATTCTAGGTTTCTCCAAGATTTTCAGGTTTTTCTAGGGTTTTTCCTTATTTTGGGATTCTCTAGAATTTTTTCGATTCTTTGGGACTCTCTAGGATTTTAGGTTTTTTTTAGGGTTTTTAGAATTTTCCTAGAATTTTTCAGATTTTCACGGACTTTTCGGATTTTCTACGGTTTTTTAGGTTTCCCAGGATTTTTTCAAGTTCTTCGATTTTTCCTAATTTTTTAGTTTTTTCCTAGGATTTTCAAGGATTTTTTCGATCTTTTTCGGATTACCTAGGTTTCCCTAAGATTTTCAGGTTTTTCTAGGATTTTTGATTTTTTGGGATTCTCAAGAATTTTTTCGATTTTTTGGGACTCTAGGATTTTATGTTTTTTCTAGGGTTTCTAGAATTTTTCTAGAATTTTTAAGATTCTCTCGGACTTTTAGGATTTTCTACGATTTTTTAGGTTTCCCAGGATTTTTTCAAGTTCTTCGATTCTTTTCCAATTGTTTAGTTTTTTTCCTGGGATTTTCAAAGATTTTTTCGATCTTTTTAGGATTATATAGATTTCCCCAAGATTTTCAAGTTTTTCTAGGATTTTTGATTTTTTTGGGATTCTCAAGAATTTTTTCGATTTTTTGGGACTTTCTAGGATTTTAGGTTTTTTCTAGGGTTTCTAGAAATATTCGGATTTTCTCGGACTTTTAGGATTTTCTACGATTTTTTAGGTTTCCCAGGATTTTTTCAAGTTCTTCGATTTTGACCCAGTTTTTTAGTTTTCAGATTTTTTTTTATGATATTCTAGGTTTCTCCAAGATTTTCAGGTTTTCTATGATTTTTCGACTTTTTGGGATTCTCTAGAATTTTAGGTTTTTTTTCTAGGATTTCTAAGATTTTTCTAGAATTTTTCAAAATTTCACGGTCTAGGATTTTCTAGGATTTTTTCGATTTTTCTAGGTATTTAGGAATTTGGCATTTTCTAGGTTTTTTCGATTTTTCAAAGGATTTTCTAGGTTTCTCTAGGATTTTCTTTATAAGCACGATAAGAAAATTTTTTTATAATTTACCAGTTAAGTAATGTTATGTTATATTTCTGTTATAGAATTTGTTTTTCATTGATTTTAAAAGATAATAATCAAAAATTTTCAAGTAGTAGTTCTATTCTGTCAAAAATGACAGTACTATATATGAAAAACAATATTTTTTAAAATACTATTAACAATTTCCGCTGTATCCACACCGTACAAAATTTAATTATAAAATTATAGGCGTTACATTAAAGGCGTCGTACAGATATTTATCTCTGTATAGAAAGTTAGTTTTCGACATGATGTATGATTTTCATGTAATGTCAACCGTTTGTCGATCAGTGTTGTTCTTCCGCTCCGCTGCTCAATTATATTCGTTTTAATAAAGTCACCGGAATGGTAATCGATGACCGAACAATGGGGCATTAATGATAATGCCGGCAAACGCTTGTTCGATCCGTCGACGAAGTGAATCAGAGATAATAGATATTATAGATACCTACACATACACACATATTGTGTTGTTACATTTTTGTGCCGGTTTATTTTTAAAGCTTTTGAAAAAAATATAAAACTATAATTTTAGAAAGATATTTTGAAATCAGATACCAGGCTAATAGGTTATCCTATCATTTTAGGGTTTTTCGATTTCAAAGGGTTTTAAAGATTTTCTAGGTTTCTTAAGAATTTAAAAAGAATTATTTTATCAGCCCCCGTATCAAACACTTCATGTATAAATCAACAAGCTATGTATTTTTCAGCGACCGTTTTTCGATTTCTCCAATTTTACCAGGGTTTTCCATTTTTTTTTCGATTTTTTCATTTTTACGATTTTCTGCGGTTTTTTAGGTTTCCCAGGATTTTTCAAGTTTTTCGATACTTTCCTAATTTTTTACTTTTTTCAAAGTATTTTCAAGGTTTTTTTTCGATTTTTTAGGATTCTCTAGGTTTCGCTAGAATTTTTCCGATTTTTCTAGGTTTCTCTTGGATTTTAGGGTTTTCTAGGTTTTTTCGATTTCAAAGAGTTTTAAAGGATTTTCTAGGCATCTTTAGGATTTAAAAAGAATGTTTTTATCAGCCCCCGTATCAAACACTATCTATAAATCAACAAGCTGTGTTTTTCAGCTACCGTTTTTCGATTTGTCCAATTTTTCCAGGTTTTTCCATATTTTTTTTAGATTTTCTAGGTTATTCGATTTTTTAATTTTTAAGATTTTCTGCGGTTTTTTAGGTTTACCAAGTTTTTCGATATTTTCCCAATTTTTTACTTATTTTCCCAGTATTTTCTAGGATGTTCAAGGATTTTTTCGATTTTTTAGGATTCTTTAGGTTTCGCTAGAATTTGTCATGTTTTTCGATTTCTCCAGTTTTTTCCATGGTTTTTCGATTTTTCATTTTTAGGGATTTTCTACGGTTTTTTAGGTTTCCTAGGAATTTTTCAAGTTCTTCGATTTTTTTCCCAATTTTTTTTTCCTATGGTTTTCAAGGATTTTTACGATTTTTTTAGGATATTCTAGGTTTCTTCAAGATTTTCAGGTTTTTGTGGGATTTTTCGATTTTTTGGGACTTTCTAGGATTTTAGGTTTTTTCTAGGGTTTCTAGGATTTTTCTAGAATTCTTAAGATCTTCACGGACTTTTAGGATGTTCTACGGTTTTTATTGGTTTCCCACGATTTTTTTAGGATACTCTAGGTTTCTCCAAGATTTTCAGGTTTTTGTAGGTTTTTTCAATTTTTTGGAATTCTCTAGAATTTTTTCGATTTTTTGGGACTTTCTAGGATTTTAGGTTTTTTCTAGGGTTTCTAGGATTTTTCTAGAATTCTTAAGATTTTCACGGACTTTTAGGATTTTCTACGGTTTTTTAGGTTTCCCAGGAATTTTTCAAGTTCTTTTTCCTAGGATTTTCAAGAATTTTTTGATTTTTTTAGGATATTCTGTTGTTATATTTTTGAGCCAGTTAATTTTTAAATCTTTTGGAAAAAAATATAAAACTATACTTTCAGTAAGATAGTCTGGAATCAGATACCAGGCTAATAGGTCATCCTATCAGATCCCATGTGATCAAAGGAAATGAAACTTTCTATAGGGCTTAAGAATTACGCACAAACTTGGCAATGCGGGGGTTTTCTTTGAGAAGTGGGGGAAAGTGGAAGTTTGGCGATGTATTAGAATATTATGAGCAGTATTTTTTTTTCAAATTATGATTGGAAGGTAGGAGAATGTAGGAATAATTTTGTCCGACAAAAATCATGGTCAGCTTTAGCAGTTCGACGTTGTGAACTTGTCGATTTGACGTCTTGTATGTGCCATATTTTCAAATTAATTCAAATGGAGATTCCGACATGAAAGAATATACTCCAATATTTGCTGTCTTTAATCGATGAGAAACGAATAACCATTGCAAGCTCAATGCGAATAAGATCAGGCCAATTCGCAGTAGGCTCGCGAAATGATTGTAATCAAAAACCACGATTCTTGCTCGACTTTCGCTCGTCTCGCCAAATCTATACGGATTTAAGGAAGAAAACCCAGTCGAAATGGGATTGAGAATAATGAGAGAAGCGAAAGAAAATGGGGAAGGTTAATAGAAAAGAAGAACGAGAAAAAATCGACAGGGACAGGGACAGACAAGAAGCCGAAGAAGCCAAAAAAGAAATAGAAAAAGCCAAAAAAGAGGCAGAAAAAGACAAGAAAGAGTCAGAAGAATTGAAGAAACCAATTAGAAAAATGGAGGACGAACTAACGGGACTGCGAAAAGCCATGGAGAACATGGCAAAGACGATGGAAGCAATGCAGGAAGAGAAAAGGAGCCGAAGCCGTTCAGAAAGTGTCCGTAGAAAGACACAGAGAACAGATTCCCCCCCAAGAAGGAGAAGAAGAAAACGAGGATAGACAAACCTAGAAAAATCGAAAAATCTTAGAAAAAACTTAAAAAATCCTAAAAGTCCGTGAAAATCTGAAAAATTCTAGCGAAACCTACAGAATCCTAAAAAATCCCGAAAAATCCTAGAGAAACCTGAAAATCTTATGAGAAACCTAGAAAAAAAAACTTGAAAATTGGGGAAAAATAGAAAAACTTGAAAAATCCTGGAAAAACTCTAAAAAAACGTAGAAAGTCCTAAAAATGAAAAAAATAGAAAAAAAATTGGAAAAAATGGGAGAAATCGAAAAACTCATGAAAACCACATAGCTTGTTGATTTATAGACTGAGTGTTTGATACGGGGGCTGATAAAAACATTCTTATTAAATTCTAAAGAAATCTAGAAAATCCTTTAAAACCTTTGAAATCGAAATAACCTAGAAATCCCTAAAATCCTAGAGAAACCTAGTAAAATCGAAAAATCTTAGAAAAAACCTAGAAAATCCTAAAAGTCCGGGAAAATATTGTAATGTTTTTGTTATTTATTTAAATAGTTTTTACTTGTGAGATAAAATTATACACACTACTATGGCTAATTACTATTTATTCTTTTATTTAAAAAAACACTTAATTTATATACACACTTTACTTAATATCTACTAATTTATTTACACTCGGTATATTAGTTCTAATTTATTTACACTCGGTATATTAGTTCTAATTTATTTACACTCGGTATATTAGTTCTAATTTATTTTCACCACTTGAATATTACACTATTTATCTGCACAATTTAATTCACTAAGAACTTCTGTAAACTGTCTGTGAACTAACTCTTTCCGTTTCACTAATTAATTGTTCACGCACTCAAAAACCCTCGTATATATATTCCTTATCGGTTCTGGAAAGTTCTCGTATTTTATGACGCTCCTCATATGCGTAAATACTGCAATAGACCAGAAGCTTCTAGAAAGCGCATTCACCAAAATTTATAATCGAGGGACAGGACCGGCTTTGAGTTGATGACCTCGCAACAATATGAAAAATACTAGCGAAACCTGGAGAATCCTAAAAAATCTAAAAAATCCTTGAAAATCCTAGATAATATTGGGAAAAAAAACAAAAAAATTGGGAAGAAATCGAAGAACTTAAAAAATCCTGGGAAACCTAAAAAACCGCAGAAAATCCTAAAAATGAAAAAAATCGAAAAACCTAGAAATTCGAAAAAAAAAATATGAAAAAAACCTGGAGAAATTGGAGAAATCAAAAAACGGTCGCTGAAAAACACATAGCTTGTTGATTTATAGTTGGAGTACTTGATTCATTTTAAATCCTAAAGAAACCTAGAAAATCCTTTAAAACCCTTTGAAATCGAAAAACCTAAAAAACCCTAAAATCCTAGAGAAACCTAGAAAAATCCGTGAAAATCTGAAAAATTCTAGCGAAACCTAGAGAATCCTAAAAAATCCCGAAAAATCCTAGAAAAACCTATAATCTTATGAGAAACCTAGAAACTCCTAAAAATTCGAAAAATTCCTTGAAATCCTAGAAAAACTTAGAAAGTGCTGAAAAAAATTTGAAAATTGGAAAAAAAATCGAAAATCTTGAAAAACCCTAAAAAAACCGTAGAAAATCCAAAAATTAAAAAAAAACCGAAAAATAATCGGAAAAAATGTGAGAAATCGAAAAACGGTCGCTGAAAAACTCAGCTTGTTGATTTATAGATGGAGTGCTTGTTACGGGGGCTGATAAAAACATTCTTTTTAAATGCTAAAGAAACCTAGAAAATCCTTTGAAATAAAAAAAAAACGTTGAAACCCCTAAATTCCAGACAAACCTAGAAAAATCGAAAAAACCTAGAAAATCCTAAAAGTCCGTGAAAATTCTAGAAAATCCTGGGAAAAAACTAAAAAATTGGGAAAAAATCGAAGAATTCCTCGAAAATCCTAAAAAAAACTTGAAAATGGTAAAAAATCCTGGAAAAACCTTAAAAAAACCTAGAAAACCATAAAATCCTAGAGAAACCTAAAAAAATCGAATAATCTTAGAAAAACCCTAGAAAATCCTAAAAGTCCGTGAAAATCTGAAAAATTCTAGCGAAACCTAGAGAATCCTAAAAAATCCCGAAAAATCCTAGAAAAACCTAGAATCTTATGAAAAACCTAGAAAATCTTAAAAATTCCTTGAAATCCTAGAAAAAACTAGAATAAAATAATTACAACTCCGAAGTTTTTGTCGCAAAAATTTTCTTTTTGGAGGACTACACTCTTAAAGGGGGTTTTCAAATTTGAAATTAAAATACTAATGCGGATTCTAGAGTTTTTGGGGTTAGATTGATAGGGCGACAAAAAAAACCCACCCGTAATTTTAACTAAAAAAAATTCTCACCAATCAACTTGAGTACCCTTTTAACTTAACGTAAATTATATAACTGTGAAACATTTTTCCCTACTTCCTTTTTCCTCGCTATAGTAAATTTAGTGTAACGTCGTTTCCGAAATACTTACTTTACAATATTCTTAATGATACCCAATCGTCCGCATCATCCCTAGTCTAACAGCTATCCCCTATTATCGGGACTACCAAAATTACAATAGAAGCCAATTTCTGGAGGGCACGTAGAAAACATTACAGAGATGGACTAGAATATTTTTATTGATTGTCATATATACAAATTAAATTTTGTAAAATAAATTATATACATCCTGTAGAGAATTTATCATGAAAAAGTCTGTCAATGTTTGTTGGGGCTTAAGGCCCGGATTGTAGTTGTTTCTTCTTAGTTAAACTGTCATTGTTTTGAAAAATATATAATAAAATTTGTAATTTTTTTTTATTGACATAATATATTGTTCGTAATATAGAATAGTGACTCCAAATCGTCAAAGGTTTTAATTGTATGAAAAATAATCCAGAAGAACCTCATCTGATTCGGGTTTTAACGCAGGCGAAAAAATATTCATGGATATTTTCGGAATTAGAGTATTTGATAATATTTATTTAGAGGATTTAAATGAATTAAATATCGTCTGTAAACACAGGAAAACCTATGAATAAATAATATTAAAACCGTTATTAAAATAACGGTACTGATTCAAATTGCACTAATGGTTGAATTGTAATACGTCGAATGTCTGGTTTTTGTCAGAAAAATAAGTTGTTTGCATAAAATTTAAAATCGTTTTATAATAAAATATCTATTGTGCCTTACAGTGTTGTTATTTAAATTATATTTCGAAAAAAATCTTTTGTATTCATTCCACTTAGACGTACCGTCACTGGCTTTTTACACTCAGCGGTGGTGGCATGAAGTGAATAGAGACGCAAATTACAAAGAGGGGAAAACCGAACCCCTATTATGTTACAAAATCATGCCAATTACTGGCCCGACGCGATTTCACCCTATCCCCTTCTCTTGGGCTTCTCTACCTTCCTTCTTTTTTTTTTTCTTCCACCCTCTTTAGTATCGGATTTTTTTCATTTTAACTGACACGAACGTATCTAGAAGATAATTTGCATAAAAAAAATATTAATTAACGTCGGTAAAATTACGAATAGGGGTTAAAATAAAATATCCATACATTGTCTTTACCTTTCACTATCATATTGGATGTCCCTTCTCTATATACTTGTAGTGCCCCTCGTATAATTAAAATAAATCTAGGACATTAATGAAATCCTAGAGTCAGCTCTTTCTTAATCTATACACTACTCCTACTCTAAATCCTCATCTTACCACTGATTTTAGCACCCCAGTGCTCACTCTCCACATTAACATAATATTTTTTCGAAAATTACCTTTTAAATAAAATTTCGTTACGCACCTGGTAAGTGCACTTAAATTGACATTACCCAGGACTTTATTGTGTACTCTAATAAAATTTACCAAGAAGGGTGTGGGGATTAGATGAGGGTAAGGGGTGAAAAATTGGGACAAACATGTGTTGTTAGGTTGACGTATTAAATAATGTTTTGACTTTTTTATTTAATACCACACTGGTGGATAATAGAAAACAGTAAATGAATTATTTTAAAAATAAAAAAAAATGGAAATGTTTCTGCCAAAATTCGGTAGATATACTAAGCGAGTTCTAGGTCAGCGGAATTGCGCATGTCCTCCTGAAAAGCTCACCCAATTTAGGCCCACCCCCACCAGACAGATGGTTCCCCCGGCACGAGACGTTTGAAGTGCCACGTGACGTTTGACGTGCCATATGTCGTTTAACGTGTCATGTGTAGGAATGCGCGATACTATCCGATATTCCAGTGTATCGATACTTTTACTTCCGATACTCGATATTTTGTATCGATACTATGCTTTTCGATTCATTCCAAGTATCGATGAAATTGTAGTGTATCGATACGTTGTGATACGGGATTTTTAGTGGTAGCGGCAAGTGGCGTTATATATAGTGATGAGCGATATCGTGATTTTTTAATCACCTTGTGAAATGATGTCGTGCTTTTTTTAACGAAACTAAAAATAAAAAACGAAAAATGTGCAGTTTTTTGCGTTTTTCGAGCTAATTTTGAGGTTATGTGGAAAAGTGACTGGTGTAAAAGTTGTAGATTTTCTCAAGATCTACAACTTTTATAATCCATTTTTTTTCCTAAGATTCTAACTTTGGCCGGAAATGGCAATAATGTCTTTTTCCACCCCCCAAAAAAAGTGTTTTACCGAAAAAACGTTATAACTCAAAAAATTTCCAACATTTTAATTTGAAATTTTTTTTCGTGGTTTGTGACTATCAAAGCTACCTTCTACTAAATTTTCATTAAAATCGAAAATTTTTTAACGAAACCAAAAATAAAAAACGAAAAATGCAGTTTTTTGCGTTTTTCGAGCTAATTTTGAGGTTATGTGAAAAAATCACTAATGAAAAAGTTGTAGATTTTCTCAAGATCTACAACTTTTATAATTAACTTTTTTTCCTAGGATTCTAACTTTTGCCGGAAATCGCAAAAATGTCTTTTTTTAACCCCCAAAAAAGTGTATTTTACCGAAAAAACGTCAAAATTCGAAAAATTTCCAATATTTTAATTGAAATTTTTTTTCGTGGTTTGTCACTATGTAAACTACCTTTTACCAAATTTTCATCAAAATCGAACATTTTTTAACGAACCTAAAAATAAAAAAAAACGAAAAACGCATTTTTTTGCGTTTTCGAGCTCATTTTGAGGTTATGAGAAAAAGTCACTAATGAAAAAGTTGTAGATTTTTTCAAGATCTACATCTTTTATAATCAACATTTTATTCTAGAAACTCAACTTTGGCCGGAAATCGCAATAAGTCTTTTTCCACCCCCCAAAAAAAGTGTTTTACCGAAAAAACGTTATAACTCGAAAAATTTCCAACATTTTAATTTGAAATTTTTTTTCATGGTTTGTCACTATGTAAACTACCTTTTACCAAATTTTCATCAAAATCGAACATTTTTTAACGAACCTAAAAATAAAAAACGAAAAACGCAGTTTTTTGCGTTTTTCGAGCTAATTTTGAGGTTATGTGAAAAAGTCACTAATGAAAAAGTTGTAGATTTTCTCAAGATATACAACTTTTATGATCAACTTTTTATTCTAGGAACTCAACTTTGGCCAGAAATCGCAATAATGTCTTTTTCCACCCCCCAAAAAAAGTGTTTTTAACCGAAAATACGTCGTAACTCGAAAAATTTCCAACATTTTAATTTGAAATTTCTTTTCGTGGTTTGTGACTATCAAAACTACCTTCTACTAAATTTTCATCAAAATCGAACATTTTTTAAGGAAACCAAAAATAAAAAACGTTTTTTGCGTTTTTCGAGCTAATTTTGAGGTTATGTGGAAAAGTCACTAATGAAAAAGTTGTAGATTTTCTCAAGATATACAACTTTTATAATCAACTTTTTATTCTAGGAACTCAACTTTGGCCGGAAATCGCAATAATGTCTTTTTCCACCCCCCAAAAAAAAGTGTATTTAACCGAAAATACGTCGTAACTCGAAAAATTTTCAATATTTTAATTCGAAATTTTTTTTTCATGGTTTGTGACTATCAAAGCCACCTTCTACTAAATTTTCATTAAAATCGAACATTTTTTAACGAAACCAAAAATAAAAAACGAAAAATGCAGTTTTTTGCGTTTTTCGGGTCTACAACTTTTATAATCAACTTTTTATTTTAGAACCTCAACTTTGGCCGGAAATCGCAATAATGTCTTTTTCCACCCACCAAAACATCAAAATTAGATCTCGGATCGTTAACGTATCGATACTACGAGTATCGATAAATTAATATTAGATATTCTACTGTATCGATACTTTACGTTCCGATCCGTATCGATACCTAATATCGATACTTTCTAGTGTATCGCGCAACCCTAGTCAGGTGACGTTTGACTCCACCTCCCCTCTGTCGATGGGTTTGGAGAGCTTTTCTGGCGGGCATGCGCATTTCCGCTGGTCTAGAACTCGCTTAGTATATCTACTACTGTTAATTATTAATATTAAACTCTGTAGAAAGCCTATTCGCTTCGTGATTCGTTTTTTTTCAGAATTTTTCTTGGTAAAAAACATTCACGTTTAATTGCCTTCACATATCGATCCTCTAAACAAAACTATCACAGTCGGAAGGCTGGAAAATAAAAGAAAACGTTATAAAAAAAAGAAGGAAATTTATGAAATTCGATGACTGCATGTAGACGACACACGAATGCGCCCGTGGGAGGAAGAGGTAGAAAACAGTCGGACGGGAGACCGGCCTTTCTGTATCGTAACAACTGAATATTTAATATCTGGGGAAAAAAGTCAATCCGAACAAAACGTATATGTGTCGACGATATTCCAGGGAATCCGTAAAGAATGGAATTTTCACGTGTGGAAAAAGATTTTTGTTTTGTTTTTTACCCTAGTTAGATAGGAACACCGTGTGTCTGGCACCTGGGATCCGGTGCTCTAACCTGTGTGCATCCGATTTATATACTTATTTTTATTATAATTATTTCAAGACCTTTTTTTGTATCCTTTTCTACGCCTATCTTTTCTCTCCCGAAAACAACGAAATTTCTGTCTGGCAAATTGGAAACTGATGAAAAAACACCTTAAAATAATTTTAATAGTTCCGATTTATAAATCGGATGCCCGCAGGTTAACGCATCGGTTCCCAGATGCCAGCCACACGATGATGTAAAGTACGACCAGAAATATAAGAAGGTCATAAATCACCAAATCACTCGATTCTATGAGTTGTACGTTCCCTAGCCTTTAAATTTTGTTTTATGATGAAGATATTGGGTTAAGATCATTATTTAAAAAAATCGCATGTCCCAAGCTTTCAGCCAATGAATCACAAAAATATTTCTTCTATTTTATATTTTAATCCGGACCTGGGAATCTTTTAAGGGACACACACATTTATTTCGAACAATAGGTGCGTCGGCTTATATCGATTTACGACCTTCTTAGATCTTTGGTCGAACTGTATCTATCTACCTATACTAAAATCGATTGTCAAAACCATTTTTAGCTCTCGGACTAGTAAATTTTTGATTGGTTTTGACAATTATTGACCGTCTTTGACAATTATTGACCATTTTTTCAAAAATTTTACAAATTTTGACCATTTTTGACAGTTTTTGACAATTATTGGCCATTTTTTCAAATTTTTGACAATTTTTGAAAATATTTGGCAATTATTAACCATTTTTCCAAAATTTTGACAGTTTTTGATAATTATTAACAATTTTTGACCATATTTCAAAATTTTTGACAATTTTTCAAAAATTTTAACACATTTGGCAATTATTAACCATTTTTTCAAAATTTTGACAATTTTTGACCATTTTTTCAAACATTTTACAAATATTGACCATTTTTGACAGTTTTTGACAATTATTGGCCATTTTTTCAAATTTTTTACAATTTTTGAAAATATTTGGCAATTATTAACCATTTTTTCAAAATTTTGACAGTTTTTGATAATTATTAACAATTTTTGACCATATTTCAAAATTTTTGATAATTTTGCAAAAATTTTAACAAATTTGGCAAGTATTAATCATTTTTTCAAAATTTTGACAATTTTTGACCATTTATATGTATGCATGTATATATATATGCATATATAAACACACATGAAGTGACTTACCTATACGATCGAATCACTCTTTATAATAACAATAACTGTGTTTTTTATAATCTTTAATTTATAATCCTTGATGTTTATAATGTTTTTTCAATATATAATATTAGCAAGATAAACCGGTTTCTACATACACTAACCTCACAATGTAAACCATATAATTGTCAAAATAATTATTATTACGTACCAATAATGAATCACAAAAATATTTCTTCTATTTTATATTTTAATCCGACATATTTTAAGGGACACACACATTTATTTCGAACAATAGGTGCGTCGGCTTATATCGATTTACGACCTTCTTAGATCTTTGGTCGAACTTTATCTATCTACCTATACTAAAATCGATTGTCAAAACCATTTTTAGCTCTCGGACTAGTAAACGTTGGCACCAATGATAGTGAAATAAATATTGTACGGTTCCGTACGTCGTATCAAATAAACTTTTGCAGATACATATTTGCGAATTCCCGGAAACTAAGAGGCTTTCGGTTGTACTCGAGTGACGCCATTACTGTCACTCATCCAATATAATACATACATACAGGTATACGAGAGGCGGACTTGTAAGTGATGCATAGTATTTTTACGTACGTCATTTTTCATAATATAAAAGCTTTTCGGTATATGAAACTATAAACGGCCATGGTTATACAGATACATTCAAACACAAACGGAACATAAGGATTTTAAGCATTGTATCAGAATTGCTTTTGAACTAGTCGACCAACATTCAGCTTCAACAGATTAAAAACACGATTATTACAATCGTTTATTTGGACATCTATAACATATCGTACAATTCCCACCACTTCATATTTTCAACTGTGGGCGGTCCTTAATTAGCGTCAGACAGTCAGTCGATCGGTGAGGGTGTTCAAGCCCATAATCCCATGTTTCAATTTAAATAATCCTATTTTGTTTTATTTACGAATTTATTTTTATTTTGCAAGACGTTATGGCCAAAAGAAATCAAAACTCGAAACATTAATTGTTAAAGAGAATTTAACAATTAATTTTCGATTTTAACAACATAAAACGTAAGCATATTGTTTCAATATGTAGCGACTTTTACTATCCCCATCAAATAATTATTCAATACTAAATCGCAGTTCGCACTTCGGACACACCTCGCACATAACTAACAAATTTGGAAGGAGAAGGGGCGGGCTTTTTTACAGTGATTCTGTCCAGATCAATACTTGATATTCATTGAAGTGAACTTATAGAAATGTTTTATTGGTGGACTATTTAGATCGGCGAATACACTAAACCCCTATGTTCCGTTTTTATTTGAATGTATCTGTATATATATATATATATATATATATATATATATATATATATATATATATATATATATATATATATATATATATATATATATATATATATTTTGCGGGAAGTTTTGTTTTATTTTCCGAGTCTGTCGGCTGTCAAACGAGTGTTTCTGGTGGGAAATAACAATAAATATCGTTTCAATTATCGTTTCAACATAAAGAATAGTGGTAGTTTTCTCATTTTTTGACTTCGTCTATATCTTATGGAAAGGAAGAGGAGGGAGACAGAAAGGGGAAAAATGATTTTATGCGCGATAACTGCAACTCTTTGTTGTACATCTCGGTGGATTCAAATAAAACATAGTCAATATGCAGCACCGATTCGGCCTATTGATGGAGGTGACAACATGGGAATCTCCATAAGAAAATCGCAAAAAAAGCTAAGCTCAAAAATAGCAAAAATGGTTCCCTTCAAGGTCACGCGTCAGCTTCCATTGTAAGACGTTTTCTAAAGCGTTTTGAGGCATTCCGAGACATTCTGAGACGTTTTCTGAAGCGTTTTGAGAGACACTTGTCACCTGTCACCTGTCACATACCACCTGTCAAATGTCGCCTGTCTAACGGCAATTTCGGTTCACCTCCAAGACTCCCCAAATTTGGACCAAATTCCTCAAATTGAGACGTTTTCTGAAGCGTTTTAAGACGTTTTCTGAAGCGTTTTGAAGTGTTTTGGGACGTTCTGAAGTGGAGTGACACGTTTTGAGACGTTCTGAAGTGTTCCTGCATCATCAACGAAAGTCTCGCAATGCCCGAGAGCACTTCAGAACGTCTCAAAACATGTCACTCCACTTCAGAACGTTCCAAATCACTTCAAAACGTCTCAAAACGCTTCAGAAAACGTCTCAGAACGCTTCAGAAGTCGATGACGTTACGCGTGGGTTAATTTGAGGAATTTGGTCTAAATTTGGGGAGTTTGGAGGTGAACCGAAATTGCCGTTAGACAGGTGGCAAGTGACAGGTGACAAGTGTGTCTCAAAATGCTTCAGAAAACGACTCAGAACGTCTCGGAATGCTTCAAAACGCTATAGAAAACGTCTTAGAATGGAAGCAGACGCGTGACCTTGAAGGGAACCATTTTTGCTATTTTTGAGCTTAGTTTTTTTGCGATTTTCTTATGGAGAATAGCCGAATCGGTGTTGCATATTTACCAAACAATAGACGTACTGGAGCCACGAGCCAAAGCTGGAACACAGGAAGCATATCAATGGAGATGTAGACTCCTAGGATTAGAGTACCCAAGAAAGAATTTCTGATCCTGGTCATTATACATAAACAAACAATCAATGGACTTGGTTCAATTTGGGAGCTGCTCTTAATTTGCCCAAACTATCAAACTGGTGACTTATGACGATTCTGATGTCACCGATTCAATTATAAAGAGAGGTTGGAGTGCTTCTGCAAGAGGAAGGAATCCCCATTGTAAAAATAATTTTATGGTTATTTTGGACATAAGGGAAGAGGTCAAATAGGATTAAAGATTATTGGGGGGAAGAAGCAGATTTCTGGATATTTGAAGCCAAACTCTAGTTTTGCTGATGCTTTTTTTGACATCTGAAATTGAAGTTGACCACAGTTGATCCTAGAATTTGATTTTTTCTTATATTTTTTGAAATCTATAATGGACACATTCTACAATCATTAAATTATTATATAATATTGCAATACGTTTTTTTTCTCCTTTTAAAGTAATAAGGAATGCGTCATATTGTATATAACGATTCGGTTGCCTACGACCTTGCCCCGTGCCCTTTGGTTTATTAAACGTGGAAAGAGCTCGGAGGGCGCTAAAACGTAAAGAAGTAAGGGTTGTTCTGTCAAAGCGAACGAACATCATCCCCATTACTGACGTAGAATCGGGGTCACAAGGTGATAAAGTTCCGGTTTTTTTAAGTCCTTTACCAGTGCAGTATCTTGTTATAAATATAAAAATAACCGATTTTTTTTTTGATCTTTTGTGTTGGCAATAATTGTGGTTGTATGATTAGATGTATGGGACGTTAATATTATTTATGGAAAAATTGAAAAAATATCCATATTATGGGAAGTTTATCCAAACACCAACTATCGTAGAAAAACTGGATCCACTAAAAATTTCTAGCTAAAATCGATTATTTTCTCATAATCGATTATTAGTTATCGATTTTTATAGTTATATTAATCGATTTTATAAATTACGTGTTTAAATCGATTTTCGGAAACGGCTCGTATTATTTATTGGCCATTTCTCAAAATTTTAACAATTGTTGACCATTTTTGACAATTATTGACCATTTTGACTGTTTTTTAGAATTAGTGACCATTTTTCAATAATTGACAATTTTTGATAGTTTTTGACCATTTTTGACAATTTTTAAAAATTTTAGACCATTTTTCAACATTATTGACCATTTTTGATAATTATTGACAATTGTTGACAATTGTTGACAATTATAGACCATTTTTCCAAATTTTTGACCATTTTTGACAATTATTTGTGACAATTTTTCAAAAACTTCATCAATTATCAACTATTCTTCAAAATTTTGACAAATTTAAAAAATAATTGTCCATTTTTAACAGTTTTTAACAATAATTGACAATTTTTGATAGTTTTCGACCATTTTTGACAATTTTTCAAAATTTTAGACCATTTTTCAACATTATTGACCATTTTTTATAATTATTGACAATTGTTGACATTTATGGACCATTTTTCCAAATTTTTGACCATTTTTGACAATTATTGACCATATTTCAAAATTTGTGACAATTTTTCAAAAACTTCAACAATTATCAACTATTTTTCAAAATCTTGACAATTTTAAAAAATAATTGTCCATTTTTGACAGTTTTTGACAATTTTTGACCATCTTTGATATTTTTTGACAATTATTGGCCATTTTTAACAATTTTTGAGAATTTTTGAGAATTTTTCAAAAATTTTAACAATTTTTCAAAATTTTTGACCATTTTCAAAATTATTGACCATTTTTGATAGTTTTTGACAATAATCGACCATTTTCCAAAATTTTAACAATTATTGACCAATTTTGACAATAATTGTCCATTTTTCACAGTTTTTGATAATTTTTGACCATTTTTGATGGTTTTTGACAATTATTGACCATTTAAAAAAATTTTTTTTCAATTTTTGGCAATTGACAATTTTTGACCATTTTCCAAAAATTTTTATCTTTCTTCCACTACTTGTTTCTGTTATTGGTATATATTCTCTGAACTGCAACTCTCTCACTCTTTTCCATCTCGCTTCTAGTACTTGCTTTTTTTTCCTGGGAATTATTGAATTTGATTTTTGAGTACATTCAAAAAATTCTTTGCTCTCCAAAATTTTCAGTACGAAATTCATAATTTTGTGGTATTTACAAGACGTTTTATGTTGAAAATGCGTTTTTTCGAAAAGTTCATGGCGTTATTTGAAGGCTAAAGAATAATTATATCGAAAAACTGATTGTGCCAGTCGATTTCTCGTCCAAAAATACCCCTTATTATAATATATTTTTATCATATTGATAGAAAAATTTCAGGTGAAAGACCCTAAAACCGCAATAAACCATAGGCGGACATTGGAATTTAGGCAGGATGAAATAAATCAATTCTCCAAAAGCGAATAAATATGGAGAATAAGTATATTTATGATACCTAAAACGGAAACCCTTTAGGTTATGCTCTTGTTAATTTTTTTCCAAGTTGAGAATTTTCTCCGAAAATTTCAGTTCAATATTCCAGGGGTTAAGTAAGTTACAGCAACAACAATGTGGTTTTTTTATGAATCGGTGTCAGTTTGTTGCAATTTTGCAATAATTTAGATATCCTCAGCGAAATTTATTCTTGGAATCCCGCTAATAGCGATACTTTTTTTATTAAAGAAAAACCTTTCAACGGCGTTGCATTTTTTTGTTATTTCCTAGGATTTTAAAATAATTGCCAACATTCATTTTTATTCTTATATATCAGGCAGTCCCAACAAACGTCTTTAATAGGTTTTTTACTTTATTGCTAATTTACATGCGCTTTATTATTATCGTTTACGTAGAATAATATGCATACTAATCCGACATGCATACCGTTTATCACAATATTTTAATGAAATATTCCAGTACTAATACAAGATTTTTAATTACGTTGTATTTCTTATAAACATCTTCGATATTTTCACATCCATATATGTCTTAACGAAAAACGTCTATCTTGAGCAGCAACCGACGCTTAATATTATTACCATTTGGTCGTAATATTACCAAAAAAAAAAAAAATTTAAATCAACCATTGGGAATTGAAATCAAAAAACTGACTGAGATTCCTCGACTAATTGAACAGACGTGCTTTCTTTTCATAAGACTCATTTTTTTAAATTTATTAACTCCTACTAATCATTCCCATATCCGAAATATTCGTACCTCTTCCACTATCCTCGCACACACTCCTATGTTTTCTAAACTGTCCAGAACAGTCGCCTCGAAGATCCAGAATGGGCATGGAGAGACTGGATATCTTCGGAAACTTCTTCATTTGATTTTTTTTCTAAACCGAAAATGACAAATGAAAAGCCGGAGGTGTATTGCCGTGGGGGGTTGTTCCTGGGAACAGGAAATTGGTGGAAGAGAAGGATACATACCACTCGGAATCTTGAGGGGTGCTGTACCTTTAAGTATTAGATTTTGCCTCTGAAGATTCCATTAGTATTGAGGAGATTGAAGAGCTCCTTCTGGGAGCAGTATTTGACCAGTGAAAATTGAATGTTTTGGAAGAGGTTTGGTTAGATTACCTTTCGGATCATTTAGATCTCCGAATTGAGAGATTTCCAACAACTTGACTAGCAATGGACTCGCTAAAGACGGAGGAAGCTTGTATTGGTTGTAAATAGTAGAGTGACATCTTCTTTGTTGAATGAAGGATTCCATTTCTTCTAGTCTTATTTTATTGAGTTTGGTAGGTTTAAGAGGCTTAGAAGCTCTGGAGGATGTCTCTGGTCTTTGGTTGTTGTCGTCTTTCTTTGGTTTATTATGATATATCGAATCAATTGTCACACGCCCAAAATTATATCATAAGCATATGCACCACTTACAGATGGCTGTCAAGAAGCGTCTCTAATCCCTGATCCTTCTGGGAGCAGTATTTGACCAGTGAAGATTGAATGTTTGAAGTTTTGGATGAAGTTTGGTTAAATTGGCTTTCGGATCATTTAGACCTCCGAATTGAGAGATCTTCATCGACTTGACTAGCAATGGACTCGCTAAAGACGGAGGAAGCTTGTATTGGTTGTAAATGGTAGAGTGACATCTTTTTTGTTGAATGAAGGATTCCTTTTCTTCTGGTCTTATTTTATTGAGTTTGGAAGCTTTAAAATGCTTAGAAGCTCTGGAAGATGTCTGTGGTCTTTGGTGGTAGTCGTCTTTCTTTCGTTTATTATGATATATCGAATCAATTGTAACTCGCCCAAAATTGTATTATAAGTACATGCAACTCATAGAGATAGCTGTCAAAAAGCGTCTCTAATCCCTGATCCTTCTGGGAGCAGTATTTCACCAGTGAAGATTGAATGTTTGAAGTTTGGTTAGATTCTCTTTTGGATCATTTAGAACTCCGAATTGAGAGATCTTCATCGACTTGACTAGCAATGGACTTGCTAAAGATGGAGGAAGCTTGTATTGGTTGTAAATGGTAGAGTGACATCTTTTTTGTTGAATGAAGGATTCCTTTTCTTCTGGTCTTATTTTATTGAGTTTGGAAGCTTTAAAATGCTTAGAAGCTCTGGAAGATGTCTCTGGTCTTTGGTGGTAGTCGTCTTTCTTTCGTTTATTATGATGTATCGAATCAATTGTTACTCGCCCAAAATTGTATTATAAGCATATGCAACACTTACAGATGGCTGTCAAGGTGCGTCACTAACCCCTATAATGTACACACAAGGGGTGGTGATTATTATGAGGGAAACATTCAGTTCAGGCACAATTAAATTTTGATTCAGTTGTTAAGATATAACAAGATACATTTTTTTCTGATATAGGGATAGAAGTAGAGTAATCTATTAATATACAGGGGGCTGCGATATTGATGAAGTCAATAGTGGTTTTTGGCATCAAAAGCATTGAACAAAGTTATTTTTTTGAAGCTTGCTTCTTATTGCACGACATAGGACTTTTGAGAAGGCTAGTGAACTCGTAAAACGTGTCACCGTTACGAAAAGTCCGTCACGCAACAGTGTTGCCAGATTTCTGAGAAGGCTCGTGAAATGTGTAATGTTACAAAAAGCCTTCGTCACGCAACAGTGTTGCCAGATTTCTGAATAATCCACTAATCCAATGAAATTTAAATTGTAGCTTGCTTCTTATTGCACGACTTAGGACTTTTGGGAAGGCTAGTGAACTCGTGAAACGTGTGATGTTACGAAAAAGCGTTCGTCACGCGATGACTCATTCAAGCGACTGTGCGCAATCTCTCGTGCCGCATTGAGCTCGCACACCTATAATTGTCAAAATTCGTCAAAAACTGTTAAAAATTGTCAAAAAATTTTAAATATGGTCAAAAATTGTCAAGAATTTGGAAAAATCGTCAAAAATTGTCAAAAACTGTCAACATTTTGAAAAATGGTTAATAATTACCAAATATTTTCAAAAATTGTCAAAAATTTGGAAAAATGGTCAATAATTGTCAAAAATTGACAATAATGGTCAATAATTATTAAAAATTGTCAAAAATGGTTAATAATTGTCAGATCCTGTCAAAAATGCTCAAAAATGGTCAATGATTGTTAAAATTTGGAAAAATGGTCTAAAATGGTTAACATTTTTGAAAAATTGTCAAAAATGATCAATAATTGTCAAAAATGGTCAATAATTATTAAAATTTGAAAAAATTGTCAAAATTTTGAAAAAATGGTCAATAATTGCCAAATATGTTAAAATTTTTGAAACATTGTCAAAAATGGTCAATAATTGTTAAAGACGGTCAATAATTGTCAAAGACGGTCAATAATTGTCAAAATTCGTCAAAAATGGTCAAAAATGGCCAAAAATTGTCAAAATTTTTGAAAAATGGTGAAAAATTCACGAAAAATGGTCATTCTATTGTGCATAAGAAGGAAGCTTCTGTCGGCGGTCCAACGACCGCTCACCTTTTTTCCTTTTATTTTCAAAAAGATTGTTCATTTGTTATATATGTTATTACTAATTCTTATTATTACTTTTTTTTGCTGATATAATCCATCTTTAGTTGTTAATGGTGCAAATATACATCGAAATTAATGGTTGTACAGGTAGTTGTGGATCTTTTATTTATTATTTTTTTCTTCTAAAAGGGAAAGAGAGGCCGTACCCAGGCTATAATTATCTTTTGCCGAATTTTTTTTTGTAATAAAATATTTTGGAACCTTTAGGCTATTTTAAAAATAAAAATGAGTGTGTGCTGCTAACTGAATATTTTACAGTATTACGATGGGAAATATACGTTGCATCGGTATGTATGTATATATATATAGTACTTAAACAAACGGTACCCTTTTGAGTAAAATCACGATTTAATAAAATTATTATTATTTTATACAGTTAAAATGTAAATTTGAAATATTCAGATTCAATCTTTCATTAAAATTGAATAATAACAGTATAATTATTTTATGAAAACCATAAGGGTGTGGTTTCATAACATCTACTTTATAAAATCCTTTGAAATATAAGAATACCCGTGGCTGTGCTGAGATCATAGCGTTACACACGAGGGGAGAAATTAAAACTAGCATTGGACAAAGGAGACAAAATTTTAGATTATGTAAGGTTGAAGAAGTACAACTAGGAAAAGTGAATTTTTATCTAAATTTTAAATTTGTAACCATTAAAACTCACCCATTATTCTCGAAAATGTATCCAGTTCGTGTTTAAAAATGTGTTAACATGTGCAGGCAATAAATTGCGTCTTAGAAATTTATTAACTTGTATTTTTTATGTGTTCACACAAAATATAATTACGTTGGCCGTATAATTAACAATAAAGATAAACATTACAATATAATTAACTATTTCAAATGGTACCTACTGTAATTATGAAAGTTCAACAAACCAGAGACGTAAGCGCCAAATGGAAAAAAGTAAGTATATCACTGATCCATCAATAGTATTAGTATTAGTATTAGTATTAGTATTAGTATTAGTATTAGTATTAGTATTAGTATTAGTATTAGTATTAGTATTAGTATTAGTATTAGTATTAGTATTAGTATTAGTATTAGTATTAGTATTAGTATTAGTATTAGTATTAGTATTAGTATTAGTATTAGTATTAGTATTAGTATTAGTATTAGTATTAGTATTAGTATTAGTATTAGTATTAGTATTAGTATTAGTATTAGTATTAGTATTAGTATTAGTATTAGTATTAGTATTAGTATTAGTATTAGTATTAGTATTAGTATTAGTATTAGTATTAGTATTAGTATTAGTATTAGTATTAGTATTAGTATTAGTATTAGTATTAGTATTAGTATTAGTATTAGTATTAGTATTAGTATTAGTATTAGTATTAGTATTAGTATTAGTATTAGTATTAGTATTAGTATTAGTATTAGTATTAGTATTAGTATTAGTATTAGTATTAGTATTAGTATTAGTATTAGTATTAGTATTAGTATTAGTATTAGTATTAGTATTAGTATTAGTATTAGTATTAGTATTAGTATTAGTATTAGTATTAGTATTAGTATTAGTATTAGTATTAGTATTAGTATTAGTATTAGTATTAGTATTAGTATTAGTATTAGTATTAGTATTAGTATTAGTATTAGTATTAGTATTAGTATTAGTATTAGTATTAGTATTAGTATTAGTATTAGTATTAGTATTAGTATTAGTATTAGTATTAGTATTAGTATTAGTATTAGTATTAGTATTAGTATTAGTATTAGTATTAGTATTAGTATTAGTATTAGTATTAGTATTAGTATTAGTATTAGTATTAGTATTAGTATTAGTATTAGTATTAGTATTAGTATTAGTATTAGTATTAGTATTAGTATTAGTATTAGTATTAGTATTAGTATTAGTATTAGTATTAGTATTAGTATTAGTATTAGTATTAGTATTAGTATTAGTATTAGTATTAGTATTAGTATTAGTATTAGTATTAGTATTAGTATTAGTATTAGTATTAGTATTAGTATTAGTATTAGTATTAGTATTAGTATTAGTATTAGTATTAGTATTAGTATTAGTATTAGTATTAGTATTAGTATTAGTATTAGTATTAGTATTAGTATTAGTATTAGTATTAGTATTAGTATTAGTATTAGTATTAGTATTAGTATTAGTATTAGTATTAGTATTAGTATTAGTATTAGTATTAGTATTAGTATTAGTATTAGTATTAGTATTAGTATTAGTATTAGTATTAGTATTAGTATTAGTATTAGTATTAGTATTAGTATTAGTATTAGTATTAGTATTAGTATTAGTATTAGTATTAGTATTTCGAACTATTAAATGTCTACTCCAACCTGTTGAACTCTCCTCAACTTAATTGGGACCAAACTGAGGCTCTCTCCACTTACCTTAACAGATCTATTGTCCGTGCCCTCTTGTCATGCTAGAGTTCCTTGTCTAGGCTCGTCCTCATCACTAGAATCCATAGGCTAGACCTCAGGACATCCGTCCTATCGTCGAAACCTTAAATTAGTCAGGTTTTCGCACTGCTGAGGTTTCCTCGTCTTCCTGGCAAAAGCTGCACATGATTGTGCCTGCCAATCAAATGTTGTTCGCATTGCTCTGTCCAGGACCATCAGAATCCCGGTTTTTCGCCTATTCTTGCTTATTAGGTACTCCACGAAGTTCTGTGAAGAATTATTTGGCCTGTTTCGTTCTTGGTGCCTTGTTCCACCATTCTCGAATCTGCTTTTTTGTCCAAGTACTACTATTGGTAGAAGCGCCTATAGAAGCACATCCTGCTCCTTCTCGGGCTTCTAATCTGCCTTTTAATTTCCCTTGTGATCTGTCTTGTCTAAAAATAACTGGGTTGAATTACTCTATCGAATTGGTGGTTTAGAGGAATTGTTTTCAAGCTAGGGTTGTCTTTTAGACAAGTAATATGGTGGTGAAGCTTTTCGTACACTGAACACTTCTTTTTTGGAAGCGATATTTAGGGTCCAAAGTTTGATATGAGAAGAAGAGAAGAAGTGTGTCGGTTTTGGACAATAATCAACGGTTATGGTCGTGCTGTCGTAGGGAGATATGAAAGCTAAAGTAGGCAGTAGTTTTGTTGGTTTTTATTAGCGTGGTTGAAGGAAGGGAATTTTTTTTCTTTCAGTAGAGTTTTTCTCAGTCTTAAATCAGGATATTTCCAATGTAAAGGAGTGTACATCTTTCATAACCATTAATTTTGAAAATCCTGTAATAAATCCCAATTCGAAGAGGAATCAATTATAAATGATATTTTAATTAATCATTGAGTTCAACCCTAATTGTAGTCCGCTACTGATGCCACCCCAATGAAACCGCCACAGGGGGCTGTATCGTTCCGAGATTTTCACTGCATTATGCTGCTACTGAGAAGCGAACTCATTACATAGATTTGTTAAGAGGTTCAATGAATCGGTTCGCACGACTCACACGAGATGATCCCTATTGGGGTTGAAGAGGAGCGGGATAGAGAGAAAAGTTACCGAAATCGATGAGGACAATTTAGGGTTGCGACAAGATAAACATTTTATTATTATGTAACCAAAGAACTGAATATTTTACTCACAATGCGCAAAGTACTAGGTCGAGAAGAGTGATGAGCAAAAACCAATACCAAAACTGTCTTGGTACCGTTTTCTTTAATAACTGCTTAATTGTTTTGGCATTGAACCTCTCAACTTGCTTTTAGTCTCTAATGGAATGCTTTCCATTATTTGGAGTAAAAATATTTTTGGGGAAACGCGCAACCTTCAACGAATAAATTTTCGATCGTTTAGCGACAGGATATTTGGTGGTAACGGTCGAACAAAGGAATGGAGAATTGGTTGGGAGAGGGGAAAGGCTAGAAACGAAGTGATCTGGTTTCTCTCCAAACTGGTAGATGAGCATTAATTCCATGATTACGTAATTGATAGATCGCTAAAGTTGAGATTGTTTTGATGGGTTAGATTAAGACGAAGGGGTTGCTCAAAACTGATCGTATCAAGACTAATGCAGGATTTTCAATTTATTTAAAAGATTTTCTAGTATTAAGGATTGCTTATAAATTGTTTATCCTATTTAAAAATATAAAATAATATTCCCGAAACCGAAAGGAACCATGAAAGGAAGTCACGATTGAGGAGATAGAGACATCCATACCAGAATGACCGGGTAACCAGACCAGAGACATTTTGTTGAATCTTTCTATTGAAGAGAGTATTTTTCGGCAGTTAGATACTTGCAGAGGCTGAGGCTGTACCAACAGTCATCTTTATTCCGAATTAGGACTCGTAGATTACTGTTGGAAGGCATCATATTCATAATAAAATCATAAAATTATTCAAAAAATTTTTACCAAATCAAAGTAAGTTGAGCCATTAAAGTAAAAAAATATAATCTTAACCTCTATTCTGTTCTATTCTGTTCTATTCTGTTCTATTTTGTTCTATTCTGTTCTATTCTGTTCTATTCTGTTCTATTCTGTTCTATTCTGTTCTATTCTGTTCTATTCTGTTCTATTCTGTTCTATTCTGTTCTATTCTGTTCTATTCTGTTCTATTCTGTTCTATTCTGTTCTATTCTGTTCTATTCTGTTCTATTCTGTTCTATTCTGTTCTATTCTGTTCTATTCTGTTCTATTCTGTTCTATTCTGTTCTATTCTGTTCTATTCTGTTCTATTCTGTTCTATTCTGTTCTATTCTGTTCCATTCTGTTCTATTCTGTTCTATTCTGCTCTATTCTGTTCCATTCTGTTCCATTCTGTTCTATTCTGTCCTATTCTGTCCTATTCTGTTCTATTCTGTTCTATTCTGTTCTATTCTGTTCTATTCTGTTCTATTCTGTTCTATTCTGTTCTATTCTGTTCTATTCTATTCTGTTCTATTCTGTTCTATTCTGTTCTATTCTGTTCTATTTTGTTCTATTCTGTTCTATTCTGTTCTATTCTGTTCTATTCTGTTCTATTCTGTTCTATTCTGTTCTATTCTGTTCTATTCTGTTCTATTCTGTTCTATTCTGTTCTATTCTGTTCTATTCTGTTCCATTCTGTTCTATTCTGTTCTATTCTGCTCTATTCTGTTCCATTCTGTTCCATTCTGTTCTATTCTGTTCTATTCTGTTCTATTCTCTTCTATTCTCTTCTATTCCCTCCTATTCTCTTCTATTCTCTTCTATTCTGTTCTATTTTGTTCTATTCTCTTCTATTCTGCTCTATTCTCTTCTATTCTCTTCTATTCTCTTCTATCATGTTCTATTCTCTTCTATTCTGTTCTATTCTGTTCTATTCTCTTCTATTCTCTTCTATTCTCTTCTATTCTCTTCTATTCTCTTCTATTCTCTTCTATTCTCTTCTATTCTCTTCTATTCTCTTCTATTCTCTTCTATTCTCTTCTATTCTCTTCTATTCTCTTCTATTCTCTTCTATTCCGTTCTATTCTCTTCTATTCTGTTCTATTTTTTTTATTTTTCACATACATTTTCACTGGATGTCTCTACATATACATATCTGTATGTTTGCTGATGTGTATTTTAATGTATTCGTATAATTATTTGACGTGTTAACGACTTTTCTGGCTCTTGCCAAAGCGTTAGTTTCAATAAATAAATAAATAAATAAACTGAACAATGCTGTATTGTTTAGATAACTGTTGGCAGGTTGTTTGAATCGGAGTAGTTCCGTTCTTCAAGGTTGTCTCATTATAAATGCAATGAATATAACTAACTACTATTTGTTGTAAGTTGAAATTGAACATTTATTTAAATAATTCTCCAATTAATTATGTTTACTCTAGCCGTGTTTAATTGAATGTAAAAACGATGTAATTATTACCACGTTTTTTTTTATATGTAGAAGTGTTTAACTTGACAGGAAACAGTAACGACACCTGAAACGAATGTTAATAATTTCGTCGACTTTATTAATAAATTAAATGGGAAAAAAGACGATTGATTCATGTTTGTACTACAAATTTAAGTTGTATAATGATAAATGTTTCCGTTAATATTGATTAGATTACAAAAATTGTAGTTTTACTTTCAGTATATCCACCCCGAACAATACTAGACCCTACCAAAATTCAATAACATAATGCTGATCAAAAACAAAGTCAAATTCACATTTCTCCCTGTATATTAGTAATCAATGGAAGCAGACACTTTTTAACGGAGCCTGAATACGAATACAGTTTTTATTGACTCACCCTGTATAAATTATATTCCAATAAAAATATTCTAATATAAATATTTTAAAAAATAAACTCCTAATTCACCCTTGGTTCTATTCTGTTCTGTTCTATTCTTTTCTATTCTGTTCTATTCTGTTCTGTTAGGTTGGACAAGATTATGTTAGGTTAGACAAGATTATGTTAGGTTAGACAAGATTATGTTAGGTTAGACAAGATTATGTTAGGTTAGATGATGTTATGTTAGGTTGGACAAGATTATGTTGATTGGACGATATTATGTTAGGTTAGATGATATTATGTTAGGTTAGATGATATTATGTTAGCTCAGATGATATTATGTTAGGTTAGACAAGATTATGTTAGTTTAGATGAGATTATGTTGGGTTGGACAAGATTATGTTAGGTTGGACAAGATTATGTTAGGTTAAATATTATGTTAGGTTGGACAAGTTTATGTTAGTTTAGATGAGATTATGTTTGGTTGGACAAGATTATGTTAGGTTAGATGATATTATTTTAGGTTAGACAAGATTATCTTGGGTTGGACAAGATTATGTTAGGTTAGATGATATTATGTTAGGTTAGAGTAGAATATGTTGGGTAGGATAAGATTATGTTGGGTTGGACAAGATTATGTTAGGTTAGATGATATTATGTTAGGTTAGACAAGATTATGATGGATTGGACAAGATTATGTTAGTTTAGATGAGATTATGTTAGTTTGGACAAGATTATATTAGGTAGGACAAGATTATGTTGGTTGGACAATATTATGTTAGGTTAGATGATATTATGTTAGGTTGGACAAGATTTTGTTAGTTTAGATGAGATTATGTTGGGTTGGACAAGATTATGTTAGGTTAGATGATAATATGTTATGTTAGACAAGATTATCTTGGTTGGACAAGATTATGTTAGGTTATATGATATTATGTTAGGTTGGACAAGATTATGTTAGTTTAGATGAGATTATGTTGGGTTGGACAAGATTATGTTAGGTTAGATGATATTATGTTAGGATAGAGCAGAATATGTTGGGTAGGATAAGATTATGTTGGGTTGGACAAGATTATGTTAGGTTATATGATATTATGTTAGGTTGGACAAGATTATCTTGGGTTGGACAAGATTATGTTAGTTTAGATGAGATTATGTTGGGTTGGACAAGATTATGTTAGGTTAGATGATATTATGTTAGGTTAGACAAGATTATGATGGGTTGGACAAGATTATGTTAGTTTAGATGAGATTATGTTAGGTTGGACAAGATTATGTTAGGTTGGACAAGATTATCTTGGGTTGGACAACATTATGTTAGGTTAGACAAGATTGCGTTAGGTTAGACAGGATTATGTTAGGTTAGACAAGATTATGTTAGGTAGGACAAGATTATGTTAGATTGGACAAGATTATGTTAGATAGGACAATATTATGTTAGGGTAGATGATATTATGTTAGGTTAGACAAGATTATGATGGGTTGGACAAGATTATGTTAGTTTAGATGAGATTATGTTAGGTCGGACAAGATCGTGTTAGGTTGGACAATATTATGTTAGGTAGGACAAGATTATGTTGGTTGGACAATATTATGTTAGGTTAGATGATATTATGTTAGGTTGGACAAGATTATGTTAGTTTAGATGATATTATGTAATGTTAGATAAGATTATCTTGGTTGGACAAGATTATGTTAGGTTAGACAAGATTGCGTTAGGTTAGACAGGATTATGTTAGGTTAGACAAGATTATGTTAGGTAGGACAAGATTATGTTAGATTGGACAAGATTATGTTAGATAGGACAAGATTATGTTAGATTAGACAAGATTATGTTAGGTTAGATGATATTATGTTAGGTTGGACAAGATTATGTAAGGTTAGTCAAGAGTATGTTAGGTTAGACAAGATTATGTTAGGTTAGACAAGATTATGTTAGGCTGGACAAGATTATGTTAGGTTAGATGATGTTATGATAGGTTAGACAAGATTATGATAGGTTGGACAAGATTATGTTAGGTTAGATGATATTATGTTAGATTAGACAAGATTATGTTAGGTTAGATGATATTATGTTCCATTCTATTCCATTCTATTCCATTCTATTCCATTCTATTCCATTCTATTCCATTCTATTCCATTCTATTCCATTCTATTCCATTCTATTCCATTCTATTCCATTCTATTCCATTCTATTCCATTCTATTCCATTCTATTCCATTCTATTCCATTCTATTCCATTCTATTCCATTCTATTCCATTCTATTCCATTCTATTCCATTCTATTCCATTCTATTCCATTCTATTCCATTCTATTCCATTCTATTCCATTCTATTCCATTCTATTCCATTCTATTCCATTCTATTCCATTCTATTCCATTCTATTCCATTCTATTCCATTCTATTCCATTCTATTCCATTCTATTCCATTCTATTCCATTCTATTCCATTCTATTCCATTCTATTCCATTCTATTCCATTCTATTCCATTCTATTCCATTCTATTCCATTCTATTCCATTCTATTCCATTCTATTCCATTCTATTCCATTCTATTCCATTCTATTCCATTCTATTCCATTCTATTCCATTCTATTCCATTCCGTTCACCCTGTATAAATTATATTCCAATAAAAATATTCTAATATTTAAAATATTTAAAAAAATAAACCATCTGTAATTCACCCTAGGTGGAACAACCCTCTATCCTCCACCGCTTCTCACTTAACCCTAATAATGCCCTCACGTTTCGACACCACTGTGGCCCACCCCAGAAAACGCCAACTAACAACCCGAACTCAGTGTGACTGTTGGTTGTCGGCTCATCGCATCGAAGCGGCCAGTTTTCGGTTTTAGTTCAGTTCAGTGTTCAGTTTTACTCTGGCTTCGGAGGTGTATACATCACTTTATTAGTCGAAGGCCAATTTTACGCGTTGTGTACACGATATCTCGGAAGGCCACTTACACGATATCTCGGAAGGCCACTCACCGTTTATAGACGCCGCGTCTCTCTCTCTATTCATACTTTGCGGTTTTTCGAGTGTTCAATTTGTGTATTGCTGGAGATTTTTTTTTAAAGTGAATTAATTAAAGGATGTGGCTTGTGAAGTGTAGTGTGTGTATTTGAGGATGGGATAGTTTTTTTTCGGTTTTACTTATCGAGGATTTAAAGTGTTTATGGGAGTTGAAGATGTTTAAAACGGTAAGCGACGGATGGCGTGTGATATACTTTACACATTATACTTATAAATAATAAAATTTTCAAACTCAAACCTTCGACGTAGAATATTAGAAATTTAGTTTCGGTCGAAACTACCTCATGTTGTAAACCAACCCATCTTTTTAAGTCAAAATTCCTCTCCTATTCTGATAAAAGAAGACTACCTGCGATGTGAAAGATGAAAGAAATTGGCCTTTGTATCATTTGGTTCCGTCTGAATAACAAATTTTAAACCCTAATATTATACTCACTAAATTTTAGGTACCTCCTTGCTGCATTTATTTTTAGATTTTACTGAATAACGGTAAACGGTCATAATTTTTTTTATTTGAACAAAACTTAGTGCCCCAAGTGCAGCTTCAAAATAAATATTGATTATTGAATACAGCAATGCACTGAATTTTATTATTATTGTTTATGATTAAATAGTTTTATTTTCAACGATCATTATAAACTCGATATTCCTTGGTTATTCTTCTTTTCTGTCCTATTTTATTTGAAAATGCCTTTGAATTCACTAGAACAATTATCTGCCTGTCCAGCTAGATCCAACTTTCTTATATAGGTGTCCGTAGCTTCTCGAATATTCGAGGGTGATCAGTAATCTCGCTGCCACCTTCTATCCGTCGCCAGTGGCCTCACACGTTATTAGCCTTTACCGATTTATCTCCAATGTTCTTGGAGTCTCTGTGGAGGAGATTCATGGGAATCCAAGGCTTTTTGTAACTGATCCCAAGCAACCTCGTTGGGATTGAGGTCAAGCGATCGAGGGGGCAGTCATTCATTCATCCATTTGGGTTGTGCTCAACATCCCAGACACTTGAACTGAAACTTTGTACCATTTCCCATGTTATCTACTTCTATTCCAGAAGCTTCGTGTCTCCTAGTTTGACTGAAGGGATCTTCAGTAGTTGTAATGGTTGTAATTAATTCCGCTACAAAGTTCTCGCAGAAGCAAAGTATGTGAGTAGGTGTTTCATCATCAAGTTCACATTCTTTGCCCATTTTGTGCAGATGTTTCCTCAGGGTGCAGTGTCCAGTCACCAGGTAGGTCTTCAAATGTCTCTTACCCAGTTTCAGTATCCTGGTTGAGAGTTCCTTGTCTACTTTACTCAGTAAACTCTTTGTACGGAGGTGCCCTTGTGTCAACCTCCCTATCTAGCCAGTTCCAGATTTCCCCTCTTATGCAATCCACAAAACGGTTCCGGACCTATGAAGTTTCCTTAAGAGCTTTCTTCAGCTGACTGGTCCGCCATTTAATTACCTGCACCCATATTAGAGACACTTTGTTGTATCTTGCCAGCCTGTTAAGGGATTCTTTGCAGTTTTTCACCAGAAGGGGTAGTGCCAAATGTGGAATACCATAGAAGTTCAAAGAGAAGGGCTGGTCCAATAGCAGCATGAAACAAACAATATGGAAGATATGTATTGTTGGCGTATAAATTCAGTTCGGGATTAACTCTCGGACGATAACATATACCTTGTACTGATGAGGCGCAATACGCCGAAACCGGTCTACAAGTTATGTTGTCCCTTCTTGTTGCAAACCAGAATGGTTGGTTTAAATCTTGAAGATTTACCAACCCCGTTTGACTTAATGTCTGTCGGGGCATGTAGCCCGGGAAGTAGTTGTTTCTTCTTCGTTGGACGGTCACTGTTTTTGAAAAAATTATTTTTCAAAACATTGTTGTAAGCGTTAGAATAATATATTTTTATTTTTTTTCGATATCTATTGAAAACAACTTGCCTTAAACTTACCAACCAGACAAAACCTTGGTGCTGAACATCTCTAATGAACTACTGTAGCGTCATACTAGATAAAGAACCTATCCACTTAAGCCTCATTGTTTTGGTCAGATAATCTTTGAAAAGCATAAACGGTAAAAGTTCCTATGTAAATGTTAAGCGACAATAAAAACTTCATTAATAATAAAATTTACGATTTAATTCGGTTTATAAATTAAGTTCCTTTCATAATTCTTCTTGCACCCTTTTTTTTATTTCTTTTATTTTAATAAAGCAAGAACTTTCTTAAAACATTTCTTACTTATTAGTTTCATTAACTCCGAGAGTTGTTTCCAATTATCTTAATTAATTTTTTGTTTTGTCGTTTCGGACTTTTAAGAATTTATTTCGCCAAAGAAGAGAAAAAAAAACGAATGGAATACTTTGGAAAAGATAAAGGAGATAAAAAGCATAAAGTTTCGTAGAACAAATAACGGTTTATGAAAAATTTTATTGATATATTTTAAAATGTTTGTTAATAAAAAGTGAAAACCCAGATTTATGCGAGATTCGCTAAGGTAATATTTATTAGCTCTTTAATCTTCATGAAATATTCATGCACATAAAAAAAGGGTTGATATAGTAGACCCTGTTTTTGTTGATTGCTGTGAGAAATTTGAGGTTAGGAAACTAACAGCTAATTAAATCCGTTTTTATTTGGGTTATTTTTGTTGATTCAAATTATTCCGTTTAGGAACCACGTTTTTTCTACAACTGGCAGAAAATTGAAAAAAATATATAGATGGGACACACTTTATACCATTATTTATTTTTTATTTATCATGTAACGGAAATCGTTTGTTGACATGCTGGTAAATGTAACTAATATTCTAACATAAACAAGTAATTTTATTCCACGGAGATATTTTGCTAAATGAGCTTCCTTACATTGTGATAGGTGCACGAGTTGCAAAAAAAAAAGATGTCGCGTCATTATTTCGGACTAGGTTTATCAATAAATGTCGATTCAGGGAAAATATAAAGATGGTAACAATATTTCAAAATTAACCAGTTGCATAAAAATAATCTCCCTGAATTACTTGAGGACATTCCACGCAAAATTAGGCAAAACGTAGTTTATGCTGGAACACCCAGTATAAATTAGTCAGATTTTTAGGCAATACTTAGATGCAACTTATCCCAACCGTCGGATTGGTCGAGGAGGATCTCCTCCTCGATCTCCAGAATTATATCCATGTGATTTCTGGTTATGGGGTTACCTTAAGTCATCGTTTCTCAAGCGGGGGGTCGCGACCCTTGTAGGGGTCGAGTTTGTTTTTAAAGGGGGTCGCAGACTGTTGAAAAGTACATATTGGTACAAAAGATTCGTTTATTGAAGGAATGCATTTTAGTGTGAGTGATATAAGGTACTAGTGATGAGAGATATTTCACGAACTGTTACTTTTTCACTGATACGATCAAATCTCGGTCAGTCACAGTTCCTATAAGCATATCTAAAGCGTGACGTGATCACAGCCAGCGAAAACGACAATGAATCGAATAAGTAATAATAATAATAATCTAAATTCGTCACAAAGTATGGAAACAATTTTCGAACGAAAATATTGAAATATTTTCGAATTTTGACGTTTTCTTGGTAAAAAACACTCTTTTTGGGGGGTGGAAAGAGACATTATTGCGATTTCCGGCTAAAGTTGAGTTCCTAAAAAAAATTTGAATATAAAAATTGTAGATCTTGGAAAAATCTACAACTTTTTCATCAGTGACTTTTTCACATAACCTGAAAACTAGCTCCGAAAACGCAAAAAACTGCATTTTTCGTTTTTTGTTTTTAGTTTCGTTAAAAAATGTTCGATTTTGATGAAAATTTGGTAGAAGGTAGTTTTGATGGTCATAAACCATGAAAAAAAATGTCAAATTAATATATTGGAAATTTTTCGAGTTATGACGTTTTTTCGGTAAAAAACACTTTTTTTAGGGGACCCAAAAAGACAATATTGCGATTTCCGGCAAAAGTTGAGGTTTTAGAAAAAAAAGTTGAATATAAAAGTTGTAGATCTTGGAAAAATCTACAACTTTTTCATCAGTGACTTTTTCACTTAACCTGAAAATTAGCTCGAAAAAAGCAAAAAACTGCATTTTTTATTTTTAGTTTCGTTAAAAAATGTTCGATTTTGATGAAAATTTGGTAGAAGGTAGTTTTCATAGTCACAAACCATGAAAAAAAAGTTTCGAATGAAAATATTGAAAATTTTTCGAATTTTGACGTTTTTTCGGTAAAAAACACTTTTTTGGGGGGTGGAAAAAGACATTATTGCGATTTCCGGCCAAAGTTGAGTTCCTAGAAAAAAAAGTTGAATATCAAAGTTGTAGATTTTCACAAAATCAACTTTTTTTTTAGTACTTTTTCATATAACCTCAAAATTTGCTCGAAAAACGCAAAAAACTGCATTTTTCGTTTTTTATTTTTAGTTTTTTCAAAAATTGTTCGATTTTGATGAAAATTTGGTAGAAGGTAATTTTCATAGTCACAAACCATGAAAAAAAAATTTTGAATGAAAATATTGAAATTTATTCAAATTTTGGCGTTTTTTCGCTAAAAAACACTTTTTTAGGGGGTGAAAAAAGACATTATTGCGATTTCCGGCCAAACTTGAGTTCCTACAAAAAAAAGTTGATCATAAAAGTTGTAGATCTTGGAAATATCTACAACTTTTGTATTAGTGACTTTTTCACATAACCTCAAAGTTAGCTCGAAAAACGCAAAAAACTGCATTTTTCGATTTTTATTTTTAGTTTCGTCAAAAAATGTTCGATTTTGATGAAAATTTGGTAGAAGTTAGTTTTCATACTCACAAACCATGAAAAAAAATTTCAAATTAAAATATTGGAAATTTTTCGAGTTATGACGTTTTTTCGCTAAAATACACTTTTAGGGGGTGGAAAAAGAAATTATTACGATTTCCGGCCAAAGTTGAGTTCCTAGAAAAAAAAGTTGAATATCAAAGTTGTAGATTTTGTGAAAATCTAAAACTTTTTCATTAGTGACTTTTTCAAATAACCTCAAAATTAGCTCGAAAAACGCAAAAAACTGAATTTTTCGATTTTTATTTTTAGTTTCGTCAAAAAATGTTCGATTTTTATGAAAATTTGAAAGAGGGTAGTTTTCATAGTCACGAACCATGAAAAAAATTTTTCTAATGAAAATATTGAAATTTTTTCGAATTTTGACGTTTTTTCGGTAAAAAACACTTTTTTGGGGGGTGGAAAAAGACATTATTGCGATTTCCGGCCAAAGCTGAGTTCCTAGAAAAAAAAGTTGAATATCAAAGTTGCAGATCTTGGAAAAATCTACAACTTTTTTATTAGTGACTTTTTCACATAACCTCAAAATTAGCTAGAAAAACGCAAAAATCAGCAACTTTTGAGGAAATTTTGTCATAGTAAAGACATAAAATATTACATAACTAAATTATTTAAATACCTTTAAAATACAATTTATAATATAAATAAAAAATAATTATGCTGCTTAAAGAAGGAAACTTTTGTAAACGTTGTTATGTTGAATAAATCCGTACCTGCTGTTTAGTGTTCTTGTAATTTTTTCTTGAGAGATCTATTGTTCGGTTTCATCGTAGTAATTGTCGTTGAATACCCGATACACCTTTTTATGGACACATAAAAATATTTAAAAATTGTTGCAACAAAGGTTCTCCATTGTTAAGGAAAACCATGAAAGAAGTCTCGATACAATTGGGGATTAGAGGTGTTATGTTGACATAGTACGGTGAACAGGGACGTACCACAAAATAAATTCTACGCAATTAACTATATATATCTTGTGAAAAACATATTTATGGATAAACAATTTGATATATATCGACATAGGGAGACTATTGAAAGGACACTCTGTATATATATTACAATGTAAGTTTCATAAAAATGATTATTAAAATTCACGACTTATCTGTGGTTTTCGATACTTAAGACGTCATAGCAACGCTTAAACAAATTAATATTAACCACAAGAAACAATCTAACCCATAACCTAAAAATTTGTTTTGTTTTAATTATTATATTGTCGGTTTCCGTTTTTTTCGAAAATTTTATATTTATAATAACGGTTTCGTCATTTAAAACTTTTTTTCTTGATAACGTAATTCTTTGTGGTTAGTTTTTATTTAATTAACATAAACTTTTAAACAAATTTCCTGTTAGAAAAATTAACTTTCTAAACATAGTCGGACCAAAATATTTTTATTATTTCGTAGCGGAATCGGCTACAAAACCTACTGTAGTGTCTTTACGTTACTGTATCAATTCTATATTGTTTGTAACGCTTTAAGAGTGATCCGTAAAGGCCGGTTCACACCGGTCTAGAGATGCGCGATACTATCCGATATTCCAGTGTATCGATACTTTTACTTTCGATACTCGATATTTTGTATCGATACTATTCTTTTCGATGCATTCCAAGTATCGATAAATTTGTAGTGTATCGATACCTTGCGATACGGGATTTTTAGTGGTAGCGGCAAGTGGTGTTATCTATAGTGATGAGCGATATCGTGATTTTTCAATCACGTTGTGAAATGATGTCGTGCTTTTTTTAACGAAACTAAAAATAAAAAACGAAAAATGTGCAGTTTTTTGCGTTTTTAGAGCTAATTTTGAGGTTATGTGGAAAAGTCACTAACGAAAAAGTTGTAGATTTTCTCAAGATCTACAACTTTTATAATCAACTTTTTATTCTAGGAACTCGACTTTGGACAGAAATCGCAAAAATGTCTTTTTCCACCCACCAAAAAAAGTGTTTTTTACCGAAAAAACGTTATAACTCGAAAAATTTCCAATATTTCAATTTGAGATTTTTTTTTATGGTTTGTGACTATCAAAAATACCTTCTACTAAATTTTCATCAAAATCGAACATATTTTTACGAAACAAAATAAAAAATGAAAAATGCAGTTTTTTACGTTTTTCGAGCTAATTCTGAGGTTATGTGAAAAAGTCACTAATGAAAAAGTTGTAGATTTTCTCAAGATCTACAACTTTTATAATCAAATTTTTATTCTAGGAACTCAACTTTGGCCAGAAATCGCAATAATGTCTTTTTCCGCCCCCCCCCCCCCCCCCAAAGTGTGTTTTACCGAAAAAACGTCATAACTCGAAAAATTTCCAATATTTTAATTTGAAATTTTTTTTCATGGTTTGTGACTATGAAAACTAGCTTCTACCAAATTTTCATCAAAATCGAACATTTTTTGACAAAACTAAAAATAAAAATCGAAAAATGCAGTTTTTTGCGTTTTTCGAGCTAACTTTGAGGTTATGTGAAAAAGTCACTAATACAAAAGTTGTAGATTTTTACAAGATCTACAACTTTTATATTCAACTTTTTTTTCTAAAACTTCAACTTTGGCCGGAAATCGCAATATTGTCTTTTTGCGCCCCCCAAAAAAAGTGTTTTTTACCGAAAAAACGTCATAACTCGAAAAATTTCCAATATTTTAATTTGAAATTTTTTTTCATGGTTTGTGACTATCAAAGCTACTTTCTACTAAATTTTTATCGAAATCGAACATTTTTTAACGAAACCAAAAATAAAAAACGAAAAATGCAGTTTTTTGCGTTTTTCGAGCTAATTTTGAAGTTTTGTGAAAAAGTCACTGATGTAAAAGTTGTAGATTTTCTCAAGATCTACAACTTTTATAATCAAATTTTTATTCTAGGAACTCAACTTTGGCCAGAAATCGCAATAATGTCTTTTTCCGCCCCCCCAAAAAGTTTGTTTTACTGAAAAAACGTCATAACTCGAAAAATTTCCAATATTTTAACTTGAAATTTTTTTTCATGGTTTGTGACTATCAAAGCTACTTTCTACTAAATTTTTATCGAAATCAAACATTTTTTAACGAAACCAAAAATAAAAAACGAAAAATGCAGTTTTTTGCGTTTTTCGAGCTAATTTTGAAGTTTTGTGAAAAAGTCACTGATGTAAAAGTTGTAGATTTTCTCAAGATCTACAACTTTTATAATCAAATTTTTATTCTAGGAACTCAACTTTGGCCAGAAATCGCAATAATGTCTTTTTCCGCCCCCCCAAAAAGTGTGTTTTACCGAAAAAACGTCATAACTCGAAAAATTTCCAATATTTTCATTTGAAATTTTTTTTCATGGTTTGTGACTATCAAAGCTATTTTCTACTAAATTTTTATCGAAATCGAACATTTTTTAACGAAACCAAAAATAAAAAACGAAAAATGCAGTTTTTTGCGTTTTTCGAGCTAATTTTGAGGTTATGTGAAAAAGTCACTGATGTAAAAGTTGTTGATTTTCCCAAGATCTACAACTTTTACCATCGACTTTTTATTCTAGGAACTCAACTTTGGACGGAAATCGCAATAATGTCTTTTTCCACCCCCCAAAAAGGTGTTTTTTATCGAAAAAACGTCAAAATTTGCAAAATCTCGGATCGTTAACGTATCGATACTTCGAATATCGATAAATTAATATTCGATATTCTACTGTATCGATACCTAATATCGATACTTTCTAGTGTATCGCGCAACCCTACACCGGTCGAGTGTTAAGGTGCTCAGTCGTGATACGGTTATGTCTTCTACGGAGTGTCAATCAACACTCGGATCGGACACGGTGCAGTGCGGTGTATCTCGACCTTAACACATCACAAATATTTGTGCTCCTATTTAAAGTCAATACTGTGAAATATGAGGTTGTTTATGAGTGAACGGAAATTATAAAATATCATGTTTCCATCTTTACTTAAATTTGAGAAAAAAAATAAAAACTCAATTTTACTCAGCACCTTTTTGGTTCGATATCTCGGAAGGGGGTGAGGGGTTGAGGAATTTTGTCATAGGATTTCTGCTTCGACTCTAATAATAATTTTTATTTACAGAAATAAATTGAACATATATGTATTTACCACAATATCCTATTTTTTTTATTTATATTATCAATAACTACCGATAACATTTTCGGTTAAATTGACAGATACTGATTTATCCACGAAATGATCTACACAGAGATATCGGCGCTTCCGTAGTTTGGTAGATAATTTTTTTTAAAGTTACACCCCTAAACGATATTTTGTCACGCACACATTATACAGAGTGACCAAAAGAAAAATATATGAAACTACAATCACATGTGTAAAGAATTGAAAACTATAGTATTGTAACGTTTATTCTAATTTATATTTACAATTAATTTATATTTACACATTTATATGTAATTCAGTCCTTATTTAATAATTTATGTAATACACTAAACACACTAATTATAATTTATATGAGAGTCACTTAATAAACACTTTATCGAGGCGCGATTACTTTCCTTCGGTATCAACACTGACTGATTGACTAATTTGCCTGCAGCGATGCTCGTCGCCTATTTATACTCACGCGTCGTATTTCTAGAATTCGCTCGACGTTCTGGCGGATGCACTGGATGCGGTGGGTATTCTCGATGTTTCTCGAAAATTGGGCGGAGAAGCCATAGTTGTCTCATATGGGCATTTCACTGGGGGCACTAAGTGAGCATATTAATGCAGTAGCTTTTGCGTAACAGTATATTTGAAGATGGTTAATATCTCAATGTTGAAGGTTTTTCTACAAAAATGATTGTGCTTGCTATTCAACTATATGAAGATAAAAAAAAGAACAGCTCGCTGTGAATTCTTCAACAATGCTAGGCTTACAATTTGAGCATATTCTTCTAAGTAGAAACATCCCTAAGAAGCTTGGAGCAGTGATCGACTTTATCAGAGACTGTAAATTTTATAATAATATGTTGTAAATAACGCTAAATAATAGTAGATGCGGAGACACGTTAATTTTAATAAAAAAAGTAGTGAACGTGTTAAAAAATGTTATATCGAAATTTATCCCTCTGAATTCCTAAAAGTTACACTGGATGGCAGTAGATTAGAATCTAAATGATTTCCCTGGAATATTTTAAAATTATACGTCGAAAGCCTCATATACACTACTAGAGCTACCTACTGCTTATAGAATGAATGACTTAAAGCAAACATTCTCCTTGCTTTATTTACTCAACATAACTTCATGTGTTAGAGTAAATATTTTACAACATTATTAGCATATTTCGAGAGAAACAACATCAGCATTTACAACCATTTATGAGTTTAAGAATACAGGGTGAAGCTAATTAATATATGTTGATTTGAGTGGTTTTTAGTGGGCTTGGAATTTTTTTGGTGACTTCGTACAAACTATACCCCAATTAATATTTTTAGTCGAATATGTATAAACTAAACAGGAAATGTTTGTTATCTTTCGAGTTTTACAGATAATAGCAGCAACGATTTAGGAAAAACAAGTCCTATTCTAATCCGCTAAAGTATACAGAGTGTGCTATTGCAAATAAAAGTATAGTTGAAAAATATGAATTTGTGACGTACTGTTATTCGTTTCAATACACACCATCAACTCCACAAATACAACCAACTATATCTCAATATCATCTATTTTCGTCCCTCGGTCAGGGTGGCAGGTATCTGAAGGGTAAACCATCCCACAGATGCGTACTCTCCATACAATACTAAAACTAACTGTACTAAACCATTCTTTGAATAGTCTTGGTCAAGTGTATCAGTCTTTACATTGATTGGTTCGGCACCACCAGTCAGAGGCTTAGAGACCTCGGCACCTCCGCCTTTAGGATTTTAGTGCTCTTGGTAAAGAGACCAGTAGCCCTTATCAGGCTCAACAGTCTTTTCACTAGGTCCTTCTTGGAGAAATCCTCCCTTGGATATTCTAGTCCTAGGATTCACATTCGAAGATATTGTGAGAGGCTGTTTCATCCTCTTCCATGCACAACCGACAGATAGGTTCCTCTTCGCTTCGCTAGGTTTTCTGCCTTTTCATTGCCTACAATACTCTTGTGCCCGAGACCCACTTAAGATTTACTCCATTATGGCATTCCAGGGTTAAAAGTTTTTGTAGGCAGTCCCAAACCAGTCTAGATCTGATCTGGGGACATGCTAAAGATTTCCGTGCTGCCTGACTATCTGAGAGTAAGAGGATCTTTTGGCCTCTATACCCTCTTTCGATGTTCATTTGCAAATGTCGATAACGTAGATTTCCGCCTGAAATACAGATGCAATCTTCCCCAACGATGCGTTGACATTGCACCTGGTTCTGGCATTATGGATTCCAGCTCCTGTTCCTATGCCAGTTTTAGATCCGTCTGTGTACCACACCAACGTTCCTTCCTGACTGCATGCTTCCAACCCATCCCAGTGTAGCTGGATATGGTATGGTTGGTTGTGATTTTGGAATGACTATGGGTGCTGGTTTCTTCGTGCCAATTTCCATTGCATTCCAGCCTGTATGCAGCCATTCTCGCTTCCGCCTTGACATAGCATGAAGTTGAATTGAAGTCCAGAAATTACAAATTTCCTTCATACTTATTTTTATAAAATCCAAAACTATGTCGCTCTATGCTACTTAGACCATCTAGCAGCTCGAATCGATGCACCCCCGATCTTCGTCTTTCTGTGCATGTTTTTGTACTATCCATTCAGCATGGTCCAGCCAACTGGTGCACTGTGTTACCAAGAAAGTTTCAAACATAACAATCACAAGTTTTTTTTCAGCAAACTAATTTTGGGTTTTGATTCATTGACAAAGACGTCGTTGCCTAGCAATTGGTCATAACGGTAGGTCTTCCCCCATGGGAGAATTCTCTTCTACGGGTTCAGACGGTCAGGAGCCCTTCGGATTCGCGCGAAGATGTCCACAAGAGCACTGGAGATGAACAAGCACTGGTTGAAAAAGATGGTTGGTTCATATCCAGTTTAGCTGGCGAGGATCGGTGAGACTATGCGTTATTCCTTGAAGGGCTGTGAGGTGAAATTTGTGTTGGAATCGGCGGAGTATCCTCCAGGGATTCTCCCGGTGTCGGCTCCACAATGCTTTGAAAATGTAGTGGTGTAGGATTCGAGTATTTTATGTCATCAAGTGGATGAATTATTTGGGGAATGTTGGTCTCCTACCTTCTGCATTTGATCGTCTCCACATTTCTCCCTTGACTTGAACTGTGTAATTCAAGTCTCCATCCTTGGCCAAGATCTATCCAATGGCCCACTTTTTGTTCGGGCTTTGGTAGTTTAGAACAGCAATAATTTCTCCCGGTGAAAACTCTAGTATAGAATTTAACCTTTTTTTCCTTTTTTCGGTTTAAAAAAAGAGTTTTTTTTGTCACGGGGATGTGTTAAAATGCCGTCCGTACATCGAAAGTTGAAAATGTTTACCCCCCTCGTAGTTTTTCGAGAACTTCCTCGAACCCCATGAAAGGATGCTGGGGAACGATCATCTGGACATTAACAGTACGTGAGTAGTCAGCACACAACCTTATAGTACCATTTGGTTTTACAATAGGTACAACAGGAGTAGCCCAATTGGAGTGGGTTGTTTTTTGAATTATTCCTTCGTTTTCCAATCGTGATAATTCTTGGTCTATTCGAGATTGTAGGGCGAATGGAACAGTTCTAGCTCTTGTAAATCGTGGTCGTGCATACACACCTCTACTCGGTAGGGATTGGATTTATGCCCTTAGTATCCTACTGACTGCGCCATTTTGTTGTTCAAATGATCGAAATACCAAATGAACGAAATAAATTAATTTATTGCATTAAACAGGTGTAAAAACATCATAATAATAGTTCATTGACAAAAACGTCGTTGTCTAGTAATTGGTCATAACGGTAGATACATAACAATGCATATAATTTCATTTATAATTTTTTTGTTGAATCCTTACCTTTTTCGTGCCACTCTGTATGATTATCTTCGTGTTCATATACTGGTATTTACTTTAAGCGATATTTACTTAAAGCTCTACAGACGACTAACTAGCTATTTACATTTCTATAGAAATGTAAGGATAAGAAGCCCTAAAATTTATGCATAAGGTAAGAGGATTTTCAATAATTTAGGAGAAAAATGCCAACATCGCACACACACACAGAGAAACTTGGCTTATGGCGGTTGAGCATTAAATAATTGAAAGCTACTTATATGCTTCGTTAATTTGAATAATTGATTACGATAGTCTCAGGGGTCGGATCAAAAGTACCTTACCTATTTGTTAGCAAAAATTCCTACTGTCTAAAGTCTACTGGAAAAAATTTTGATAAATTGGAAGACGCAGTCGCTGGTCCACAAATGTTAAGAAAGTTGTTAAAAATCTAGCAGTAATCCAAAGAAGTTTTGGGTAATCCAAAGGAAGTTTTGGGTATTCCAAAGGAAGTTTGGGTAATCCAAAGGAAGTTTGGGTAATCCAGAGAAGTTTTGGGTTATCCGAAGGAAGTTTTGGGCAATCCAAAGGAAGTTTGGGTAATCCAGAGAAGTTTTGGGTTATCCAAAGGAAGTTTTGGGTAATCAAAATGAAGTTTTGGGTAGTCCAAGGGAAGTTTTGGGTAATCCAAGGGAAGTTTTTTTGTAATCCAACGGAAGTTTTGGGTAATCTAAAGGAAGTTTTGGGTAATCCAAAGGAAGTTTTGGGTAATCCAAGGGAAGTTTTGGGTAATCTAAAGGAAGTTTTGGGTAATCCAAAGGAAGTTTTGGGTATTCCAAAGGAAGTTTGGGTAATCCAAAGGAAGTTTGGGTAATCCAGAGAAGTTTTGGGTTATCCAAAGGAAGTTTTGGGCAATCCAAAGGAAGTTTTGGGTAATCCAAATGAAGTTTTGGGTAGTCCAAGGGAAGTTTTGGGTAATCCAAGGGAAGTTTTTTTGTAATCCAACGGAAGTTTTGGGAAATCTAAAGGAAGTTTTGGGTATTCCAAAGGAAGTTTTGGGTAATCCAAGGGAAGTTTTGGGTAATCCAAAGGAAGTTTTGGGTAATCCAAATGAAGTTTTGGGTAGTCCAAGGGAAGTTTTGGGTAATCCAAGGGAAGTTTTTTTGTAATCCAACGGAAGTTTTGGGTAATCTAAAGGAAGTTTTGGGTATTCCAAAGGAAGTTTGGGTAATCCAAAGGAAGTTTGGGTAATCAAGAGAAGTTTTGGGTAATCCAAGGGAAGTTTTGGGTAATCCAAAGGAAGTTTGGGTAACCCAGAGAAGTTTTGGGTTATCCAGAGACGTTTTGGGTTATCCAAAGGAAGTTTGGGTAATCCAAATGAAGTTTTGGGTAGTCCAAGGGAAGTTTTGGGTAATCCAAAGGAAGTTTTGGGTATTCCAAAGGAAGTTTGGGTAATCCAGATAAGTTTTGGGTTATCCAAAGGAAGTTTTGAGTAATCCAAAGGAAGTTTTGGGTATTCCAAAGGAAGTTTTGGGTAATCCAAAGGAAGATTTGGGTAATCCAAAGGAAGTTTGGGTAACCCAGAGAAGTTTTGGGTTATCCAAAGGAAGTTTGGGTAATCCAGAGACGTTTTGGGTTATCCAAAGGAAGTTTGGGTAATCCAAATGAAGTTTTGGGTAGTCCAAGGGAAGTTTTGGGTAATCCAAAAGAAGTTTTGGGTATTCCAAAGGAAGTTTGGGTAATCCAGAGAAGTTTTGGGTTATCCAAAGGAAATTTTGAGTAATCCAAAGGAAGTTTTGGGTATTCCAAAGGAAGTTTTGGGTAATCCAAGGTAGTTTGGGTAATCCAAGGGAAGTTTTGGGTAATCCAAAGGAAGTTTTGGGTAATCCAAAGGAAGTTTGGGTAATCCAGAGAAGTTTTGGGTTATCCAAAGGAAGTTTGGGTAATCCAGAGAAGTTTTGGGTTATCCAAAAGAGGTTTTGGGCAATCCAAAGGAAGTTCGGGTAATTCAGAGAAGTTTTGGGTTATCCAAAGGAAGTTTTGGGTAATCCAAAGGAAGTTTTGGGTAATCCAAAGGAAGTTTTGGGTATTCCAAAAGAAAGTTTGGGAAATCCAGAGAAGTTTTGGGTAATCCAAAGGAAGTTTGGGTAATCCAGGGAAGTTTTGGGTAATCCAAAGGAAGTTTGGGTAATCCAGAGAAGTTTTGGGTCATCCAAAGGAAGTTTTGGGTAATCCAAAGGAAGTTTGGGTAATCCAGAGAAGTTTTGGGTTATCCAAAGGAAGTTTTGGGTAGTCCTAGGGAAGTTTTGGGTAATCCAAGGGAATTTTTTTTGTAATCCAACGGAAGTTTTGGGTAATCTAAAGGAAGTTTTGGGTATTCCAAAGGAAGTTTTGGGTATTCCAAAGGAAGTTTTTGGTATTCCAAAGGAAGTTTTGGGTATTCCAAAGGAAGTTTTGGGTAATCCAGGGTAGTTTGGGCAATCCAAGGGAAGTTTTGGGTAATCCAAGGGAAGTTTTAGGTAATCCAAGGGAAGTTTTAGGTAATCCAAAGGAAGTTTTGGGTAATTCAAAGGAAGTTTTGGGTAATCCAAAGGAGGTTATGGTAAAAATGAGTTTTGAGTAATCCAAGGTAATTTTAGGTAATTTTTAATAATCTGTAGGTAAATTTAGGTATTCTTGAAGTACTCTCAAATAATCTAAGGTAATCTTTAATTTTTTAAAGCTAGAGAACGTACATTGACGAACTATATTTTTCACAATAATTCATAATTGGAGTCGACACACAGTAAAATCGTGCTTTTTCATAGTTTATGAACAAGGGAAGTTTTTTTGTAATCCAACGGAAGTTTTGGGTAATCCAACGGAAGTTTTGGGTAATCCAAAGGAAGTTTTGGGTAATCCAAAGGAAGTTTTGGGTATTCCAAAGGAAGTTTTGGGTATTCCAAAGGAAGTTTTGGGTAATCCAAGGTAGTTTGGGCAATCCAAGGGAAGTTTTGGGTAATCCAAGGGAAGTTTTGGGTAATCCAAGGGAAGTTTTAGGTAATCCAAAGGAAGTTTTGGGTAATTCAAAGGAAGTTTTGGGTAATCCAAAGGAGGTTATGGGTAAAAGGAAGTTTTGAGTAATCCAAGGTAATTTTAGGTAATTTTGAATAATCTGTAGGTAAATTTAGGTATTCTTGAAGTACTCTCAGATAATCTAAGGTAATCTTTAATTTTTAAAGTTAGAGAACGTACATTGACGAACTATATTTTTCACAATGATTCATAATTGGAGTCGACACACAGTAAAATCGTGCTTTTCCATAGTTTAGGAACTGTCGTGGTTAGGTTTTCGCGATATAGTCTATCTAAAGTCAATGTGAAATAAAAGAGTACGAGTATGGCTTCAACTGTTCCTTTTGATATATACTTGACTTGATTATTCGAAAAAGTTTTAATTTAACACAATTTGTGATATCGCTTAACGAAGAGTCTTTGTTCTTTTTGGTATTTTACCTTTTTTTCAAATTTTTAATCTTTATTCAATTGGATATTGTTTTGTTAGTATTAAAATCCCAAACATTGCAAGAGTTAGGTTAGGTTAGGTTAGGAGCTAGGTTTTCGAATTTTTTATACTTTTGAGTACCAATAAAAATTTTTAATTGCAATAAAAATCTACAATCGATGTTCTCGAAGTACTTATCTATTGATATTCTAGAATTATATGAAGAAATAATACTTTATGATCAGGGAAAACCCCCCAACGTACACTCTCGGACCACTTAGCTTGCTCAGAAACCGAAAATGATATCGAAATAAAAACATATAAAGAAATTTGTACGACCATTTTGGCCGACAAAAAAAATACGCCCCACCTACGCCCCCCTACGGCTTCGGAAATTCTGCGTCCGGCGGAAGACAACTTTCTTATTATTTGAGCTAAATAAATGAAATAAAAACCATTCGATTCGTAAAAATCGTCCGAGTCTATAGAATCCAAAAAAAGGGGGTCAACCTGAAAAAATATACAGGTATAGACAAAAATAATTTTTTTTTCGGAAATTTTTTTAAGTATGCCTAGGTGAAGGGGGGTATCGGACTCTCTTTGTCCCTAAAATTCCCCCCCCCCCCCCATTTTATTTGGGGGTACACGACCCGCCAAGATATCAACTCGGAACGAAAATATTCGGGGAATCTTTCTTATTTGTGCTTATAATGCAAGAAAGTTTTTTCGACAATTGACCCCCCCCCCAAGTATTGCCCCGAATTGATGGTGGAAACCCCATATGGTGTTTTTAGGCATCGTTTAGAACGGCACATAGCAAAATTAGTGAAAATAGTGACCTAACCTCAAAATTTGGAGCCCTCTCGTATAATCTTAGATGATCAAAATAAATTTGGAAAAATCCTAGAAAATTTGAGGAAATTTTCAATAATCTAAGGTAATCTCTTGGGTAATGTAAGGTAATATATTTTCGAGGTAGTATTAGGTAATCTCAGGTAATCCCAAGTAATCTGGGGTAGTATTAGGTAATCTAAGGTAATTTCTATCAAAGGTAATTTTCGTTCACTATAATCACTAGTGACCAACCCCTCGGAAAAACAACAATTTGAGGTTGTGTCCCTCCTATCTAATATCAATTACAGCCTCTGCATACTTTCAGTAAGGTGAATAAAAAGCGACGGAACTTCTTATCTAACAACTTCATCTATTTTTACCCTCCTTCCTGTTCCTCTGCCCTAATGATCTAAGACGCAGATCACGGTTCTTTTTGTTTTTCTTTATTCTTTCCCATTAAGACTCCCTCAAACCATTCGGAAAATTCGCAGGGGATTTTTGACGGAAAGTTCGCTACGAAATTCCTTGTGGAATCCGCAATGAATCTCGCTTCCAAACGAAAAACGATTGCGTCATATTTTTTTTATAGAAAAGGTTGAACGATACTAAATATTATAGGACTTATCATTTACTCTAAATCAAATTTTTGAATATCTTCAAAAGAAAGGTACCATTAAACTGGAACAGTTCTTACAACTCGTGAGGAAACGAGTTATAGCTTATTTCAGAAAGGTATAGAGTAATAAAACCTCATTAGGTATGCAAAGGGAGCACAAAGTGACCCAACGAATATTTAAGCTACTTTCATGGTTATTTCTTTTTATCAAGTGCAGGTAGTACCACCCGGGTTGGGGTCAATATATGGGTTTAGCCTATTGTTATCCATTCACAAACACTGAGAGAGAAGAATTGTTCGTGCGTTTCTGGCAACAGCGGTTGATGAACACACGCCCATTGGTAGAGGGGACTGAGCGAACAATTCTTCTCTCTCTTTCATGTAGTGCTGTTCATATTATCCTTGTCGTACTGGTGTAAATCGTATGCGAAGCTAAGCTTTTTCGCAATCTGTATGTACAACGTTTGGTAGACAAGAGTGGGGAGGTTACGAAGCACCACACAAATATGAGACGATAAGATAATAGAAAATTCTATAGATATATGTTTGTCTCTTTTTAAAAACAAAAATTGTGGTATTGTCGTATTAATTTTAATTTTTTTGTTTCAGGGTCCACCACCTCAGGGTGGTCAAATTAAATTTACAATAGCGGACACTTTAGAAAGGATAAAAGAAGAATTTAATTTTTTGCAAGCCCAATATCACACGTAAGTAAATTATCTCCCAAGTTTTTGGTACCCTGTATATCACGAAATTTCACCTCGGGAATTTCGTAAATTTTTATAATTATTACACTAATGATTAAAAATTTCCAAACGGAATCGTTAAAAACATAAATTTCGTTTTAAAACCACCATTTCTTCTTCGCACCGGTGTTGCTTGAAAATATTATTTAATAATTGCTTCGAAGGAGGTGATTTACATTCGCGATTAACACGCGAGCTGTGGGCTTTATCGCTTTAGGTATTACTAGAAATATGAGAGACCAGCATGTGGGTAATTTTGGCCTGGTAATGTCACGAGTTTGGATAATTTTTATTATTCCATAATAAATCAGATATCAAAAGCGGTTAAAAAGTTTCGATAGCTTTACGAGTCATGGTTCGCTCTTAAACGTTTTCACGTTCGTGAACGTGAACCGTTCGATAATTTTCCACGATCGTAGGAAAAATTGTTTACTGTTAACAAATGACGTACAGGATATTTCACCAATTTACCATAAGGGACCGCGCTGTATCTCAGAAACTATATATCGTACAGCTTAGAGAAAAAACTGCTGGAAATTATTTTCCTACTCCGTCGCTAAAAGGCGTAGTTCACAAAAATATCATTTTTCTATAATAAGTCTACCGTTATAGTACCACAAATTTTAAATATTTGTAATGATTAGATCATTTTACGTAAGTTTGTTCCAGTACTTTTTCCTCTATCTTGTAAAATAACCGGTATGGGCGAGAGAGAAAGCTGACTCTATAAAACTGTTATAACGTCGCTTAGAAAATAGATATTGAGATTCGATTTTTACCATTTTTTTTTAAATTCCATCCTCATTCAAGTAAATGATTAAAAAATATAGTATCGCATTTGAAGATTCCCAAAAAAATTGAAAACAAAACAATTGTTCAATCACCGCCACCTAGCGACCGTTAAAACCACTGGAATAAAACGATGTTATAATATTTTTTTAGGCATTGAATTCCCTTTCAAATGATACTAAATTTGTCAAAATCCATAAAGCAGATCAAAAGTTATAACAGTTTTATTGAGTCAGCATTCCCACTCACCCCTACCAGTTATTTTACAAGATAGAGGAAAAAGTACTGGAGCAAACTTACATAAAATGATCTAATGATTACGAATATTTATATTTTGTGGTAGTATCAAGGTACTATTGTGAACTACGCCCTTTAGAGGTGGAGTAGAAAACTTGAAAATAATTTCCAGCAGTTTCTCGTATGCGAGTTGGTAATACAGATTTTTTTCTCTAAGCAGTACGATAAATGATTTCTGAGGTCTTAATCAGACACCCGGTACATGTCCGCCTGTGGTTTATTGCGGTTTTAGGGTGGCTTTCCTGAAATCGTGCTTTCTCAGATTGTAAATCAACCTTATGATTTTAGAGAATAAAATCCGAGCTCAAAACACTTGAAAAAGAAGAGATTAAATATTAAATGGATTCCGTTTTTTAACAAAGCTTTTCTTCCCTAATACGATCCATTAAGGTAATTATAAATATTACAGAATATAAATGAAGAGGTACAAAAGATACTAAGCATAATGAAAATTGTAATTTTCTTTTTGTTCTCAATTTCACGGAGAGCAGTGTGGATATTCAAGAATTTTCGCGTTTTGCGACGAACAAGAATATAATTAATGTTATTAAAAAACGCAAAAAACTTTTTGGAGTTTAAAATGTTCAGCATTGTCGACTGCACAGATGCTAATTTTTTGAAAGTTTTTACTTTGTTGTCATTACGACGGAGTCGAGAACGATTTAAAACTCTTAATTAATATTTAATTAATTGTCCATTGTCGTTTTAATGTTTAGTTGTTTAAGAGTGCTGAAAATTCCCATTAAGCTGAATACAGGGTGTCAATTTTAAAACTTACAACAAATTTCAGAATCGTTTCTAGGGTAGAGAGGGGGAACTAAAATGACATAAGAGAGAAACGCAAATAGGTGGATTGGAAGGAGAGGTCCCATTGAGTAGCCACCTAGGTCACCAGACTTACCGTCACCTGATTGATTTTTTTCTGTGGGGGGTTGTTTATAAAACTAAACCAACCTTAATAGACGATTTATGTCGTGAATTTAATACTAAAGTAACATTTGTCAACGTTCGTATGGAGTTTGAAAATGGGTTGCACATTTGTTTACAAAACAATGGAATCATTTTGAACATTTATTAAATTAATTAACATTTTTGTAGTTCAACATTTAACACTTTTTCATTTTGTTGTCAAATAAATTTTTCTGCTTTATTGTTACACCCTGTATAATTATGACTTGGACCGTTGGAAAGCATTTTCTACGGGCTTTCTAACGACGTATCACAAGTAGGGGCATAGGGGGTTGATGGGGGTGCGTTCTCTCTCATGTCATTTTAGTTCCCCCTCTCTACCCTAGAAACGGTTTTGAAATTTTTTTGAAATCTCTTCTCATTCACGAAATTGTAAGTTTTAAAATTGACACCCTGTATAGTAGAACATGTAGATAATCAATTTTGTCATAATATTAAATTTTCTGACAAGATCCATCATACTCTGTAATTTTTTAAACACATTTCGATCGATGCAATTAAATGCACTACTGATACTTTTTCGAAATTTTCGACAATTTCAATTGTGCAGATCTTAATAAGCACTTTATCACTAAAAGGCCGAATCGCTTTGACAATATTCGTCCATCCATATAGCAAATTACGTCACGTAGCCAATTAGATTATATCATTTAAATCAATCGTTGACGCTGGACACTTTTACAATAGGATGAAAAATTGAACCAAAAATATCACTCGAATACCAGGTAGAAAGTAAAAAATATTCAATTATTTGTTTAAAATTGCCCCCATCTCCCCTAAGAATCATCTCGACGTAAATACAAAGTCGATTGAAGCCGCGTGTTTTCTAGAACCGGTGGAGTCGGGAGAAAATTCAGGAAACTTTTAATTTTACAACATTTATCAAAGTACGACCAGAGATCTAAGAAGGTCGCAAATCAATATAAGCCGACAAAAACAGAGTAGTACAACTCTGCGTAGACTCGACCGCCTGCTGTTAACTCAAGAGCTGGGTGATTTATGACCTTCTTAGATTTTTGGTCGTACTTTACAAATGCCAGTGGAATTGAAGCGATAAATATGAAGACCAATCACAAACTACAGAATATTAATCAGTAATTCTCTCATTAACATAATTTTATATTTGTAATTTTTTTTTGATACTGTTAATTGTTATCTTTTGAAATTCCCCCGGTAATCTATGCTATGGAGTAATGCAATTAAAAAAAAATTGTAGGTAATCGTTATTTAGAGCAAGAGATATATAACTTGACCATATTTTGACCATTTTTGACAATTATTGATCAATTTTGAGAATTTTTGACCATTTTTGACAAGTTTTCAAATATTTTGACAGTTTTTAACGATTTTTAGAAAATGTTGACCATTCTTCAAAATTTTAACAATTATTGACCATTTTGACTGTTTTTCAAAATTAGTGGCAATATTTAACCCTTTTTGGATAGTTTTTGACAATAAATGTCTATTTTTGACAGTTATTAACAATAATTGACAATTTCTAACAATTTCTGATAATTTTTGACAATTGTTGACAATTATAGACCGTTTTTCCAAATTTTTGACTATTTTTAACCATTTTTTCAAAATTTTTGACAATTTGTCAAAAAACTCAACAATCCTTGACAATTATCAACTATTTTTCAGAATTTTGACAATACTTCTCCATTTTTGAAAGTTTTTGACAATTTTTCAAAAATTTCGACCATTTTTTCAAAATTTTGACAATTTTTCGAAAATTTTACAATTTTTGACCATTTTTTCAAAATTTTGACAATTTTTCAAATATTTTGACAGTTTTTGAAAATATATAACAATTATTAACCATTTTTTCAAAATTTTGACAGTTTTTAACAATTATTGACCATTTTTGACAATCATTGACTAATTTTTAATAATTTTTAACATTTTTCTAAAAGTTTTGACAATTATTGACCATTTTTGACAATTATTAACCATTTTTAACAAAACTTTTCGACAATTTTTGATAATTTTTGACCCTATTTGACAATTTTCTAAAACTTAGTTTTTGACAATTTTTCAAAAATTTTGACCATTTTTTAAAAATCTTGACAATTTTCAACAATTATCGACCTTTTTGACAGTTTTTTTATAATTATTGACCATTTTCTCAAAATTTTGACAATTTTTGATCATTTTTGAATGTTTTTGACAATTTTTCAAAAATTTTGACCATTTTTTCAAAATTTTGACAATTGACCATTTTTACAAAAATTGGACAATTTTTGACCATTTTTTCAAAATTTTGACAATTTTTCAAATATTTTGACAGTTTTTGAAAATATTTAACAATTATTAACCATTTTTTCGACTTTCTTGACTATTTTTCTAAAAGATTGGACAATTATTGACCATATTTTGACCATTTTTGACAATTATTGATCAATTTTGAGAATTTTTGACCATTTTTGACAAGTTTTCAAATATTTTGACAGTTTTTAACGATTTTTAGAAAATGTTGACCATTCTGGGTGATTTATGACCTTCTTAGATTTCTGGTCGTACTTTACAAATACCAGTGGAATTGAAGCGATAAATAAAAAGACCAATCACGAACTACAGAATATTAATCAGTAATTCTCTCATTAACATAATTTTATATTTGTAATTATTTTTTGATACTGTTAATTGTTATCTTTTGGAATTACCCCGGTAAACTATGCTATGGAGTAATGCAATTAAAAAAAAATTGTAGGTAATCGTTATTTAGAGCAAGAGAGATATAACTTCCTAATGACTTTCAATCACTTAGAACACTCCTCGGCTATTACTCATTCAATGAACTCGGAAAAATATGAAGAATTCTCAAGAATGTTACTAAGTTATACTTAATGCCAGTGGCGGAAACTGAATTATTTATCCATTAATGTTTAACATAAACTATTAAATGTAAATTTCCAATGAATAGATTGTCTAAAGCCAGGGCTTTTCAAAAAAAAAAGTCGTCAGGGGTGACGAACACGTGCTTTAGCTTCTTCAATTTGTTTTCGACAAACTTTACAGGTATTATCGACAATACTTTTTAGTACCAAATGCTCTCGATAAGATTGGCAAAGCCGCTGAATTTTATGCCGGTGGTATGGCCGCTGGTGTCGCCGGCCTAACCCAGATAGGTGCCTGTTCCACCTTTAGACTCTTGTAAACACATGCTTTTAACTGTTTCACTTGGCACTTGAATCAATAAATGTGAATCTGGTTCTTGCAGGGGTTTCAAGAATATTTAAGAACAAACTCTCATCATGATGAAGATTATATGCATTTGTCCAATTCCTACAGTTTCCCACTGAGAAATCCTTCCAATAAAATGTTTATTTACGCTTTCCGGTGGTCTTGGCAAATGTATTGGCTGGAAAAATTGTTGGGATTCCTTCCTGGATCTTTAAGTAACCAGTGGACAAAAATATATTTTATCATTTTTTTATTGTAGCAAAATAGACCCTTTCAGAATTTTTTTAAGCTACACCACTGTTACGTATAATCTTTCGCTTTCATTAAATTTATCGTACAAAGCATTGAAAGAAACGTATTTAACTGAGCGAGCCAGTCGTGAGAAATTCCAACTTATATATTTGTAATTTTTTCCGTGTTCCCCATTTATTTCTTTTTTTTTTGTTCAATTGTGATTACATTTATTACATTTAATAGAAATTATAATTAATTTCATTCGTTGGGAACGTTTATTGCGCCTTATCATTAGAAGCACTTACTTTTTATTATTGTTTAACGAATCTTTTTTTCCAAGACATGATAATCGGTTTTTTTTATTTTTGAGTTACAAAAAATAGTAATAATTTAGGCCAATAAATTGTTATCAGCGATAATATACTGGACGACAAAAAAATCCGACCAACAAAAATTTTATAGAATTCCTAAAGTTACTCAGGAACTACTCATTTGATTTCGATATTTTTTTAAGTGAAAACTTCTTTAGGCGCGTTGGGTGAAGAAAAAACATGGTTTTTCGTCATTCGCCACGCTTTTATACAACACACAATACTTTTGGTCATTCGTCTCGATTTTATGCAACACACAATACTTTTGGTCATTCGCCACGCTTTTATGCAACACACAATACCTTTGGTCATTTCTCTCGCTTTTATGCAACACACTATACTTTTGGTCATTCGCCACGCTTTTATGCAACACACAATACTTTTGGTGCTTCGCCACGCTCTTATGCAACACACAATACTTTTGGTTATGCAACACAATTAACATGTTAGTCCCATGACTGGACTCTACGTTTTTATTTTTTTGTGTGAATTGTAGGACAATTCTTCTGTAGCAATTCTGTGGTTGAAATATTGATGTTCTGAGTTGAATTTGAAAATATACGGGGTGCATAAATGTGAAGGCGTCTCTTAAATGTATGCTAATTATTATTTAAATATACAGAAAGACACAAAAAAAGACTGGTTGTCTGTGGTGTGTGTGAAATGGTTTAATGGCTGTCAAATACAAACTTAATGACACATCTTGCTCAAAATTTGATAGTAGTGTATGGTAGTTGACTGTAGTTTGAAGTTTATACGAGGATTGTCTTTTAAGTTGCATCAGTGGCGGCTCCTCGAAGGAGGCTCGGCCTCCTCACCAATTCATCCAGCAAATAGCAATTACTGATCGATTTTGACAATTATTGACCATTTTTGACAATTATTGATCAATTTTGAGAATTTTTGACAATTTTCCCAAAATTATTGACAATATTTGACCATTTTTCAAAATAATTTTTCAATTTTTTACCATTTTTGGACAGTTTTTGACAATAAATGTTAATTTTTGACAGTTTTTAACAATAATTGACAATTTTTCCAAATTTTTGACTATTTTTGACCATTTTTTCAAAATTTTTGACAATTATAGACCATTTTTCCAAATTTTTGAAATTTTTTCAAAAAACAACAACCTATGACAATTATCAACTATTTTTCAGAATTTTGAGAATTTTTGAACATTTTTGACAATTTTTCAAATATTTTTACAGATTTTAACGATTTTTGACAATTATTGACCATTTTTCGAAATTTTTCTAAAAGTTTTGACAATTATTGACCATTTTTGACAATTATTGACCATTTTTACAATTATTGACCATTTTTAACAATTATTGATCAATTTTGAGAATTATCGACCATTTTTGACAATTATTGATCAATTTTGAGTATTGATCATTTTTGACAATAATTGATCATTTTTGACAATTGTTGACCACTTTTGACAATTATTGATCAATTTTGAGAATTTTTGAACATTTTTCAAATATTTTGACAGTTTTTAACGATTTTTGACAATTATTGACCATTTTTCGAAATTTTTGACTATTTTTCTAAAAGTTTTGACAATTATTGACCATATTTTGACAATTATTGACCATTTTTGATCAATTTTGAGAATTTTTGACCATTTTTGACAAGTTTTCAAATATTTTGACAGTTTTTAACGATTTTTAGAAAATGTTGACCATTTTTCAAAATTTTAACAATTATTGACTATTTTGAATGTTTTTCAAAATTAGTGGCAATATTTAACCCTTTTTGGACAGTTTTTGACAATAAATGTCTATTTTTGACAGTTATTAACAATAATTGACAATTTCTAACAATTTCTGATAATTTATGACCATTTTTTCAAAATTTTTGACAATGATTGACAATTGTTGACAATTATATACCATTTTTCCAAATTTTTGACTATTTTTAGCCATTTTTTCAAAATTTTTGACAATTTTTCAAAAAACTCAACAATCCTTGACAATTATCAACTATCTTTCAGAATTTTGACAATAATTCTCCATTTTTGAAAGTTTATGGCAATTTTTCAAAAATTTTGACCATTTTTTCAAAATTTTGACAATTGACTATTTTTACAAAAATTGGACAATTTTTTACCATTTTTACAATTTTTGACCATTTTTTCAAAATTTTGACAATTTTTCAAATATTTTGACAGTTTTTGAAAATATATAACAATTATTAACCATTTTTTCAAAATTTTGACAGTTTCTAACAATTATTGACCATATTTCGAAAATTTTAAAAATTATTGACCATTTTTGACAATCATTGACTAATTTTTAATAATTTTTGACATTTTTCTAAAAGTTTTTACAATTATTGACCATTTTTGACAATTATTGACCATTTTTGACAATTATTAACCATTTTTAACAAAAGTTTTCGACAATTTTTGATATATATTGACCATATTTGACAATTTTCTAAAACTTAGTTTTTGACAATTTTTCAAAGATTTTGACCATTTTTTAAAAATCTTGACAATTTTCAACAATTATCGATCATGTTTGACAGTTTTTTTAATAATTATTGACCATTTTCTCAAAATTTTGACAATTTTTGAATGTTTTTGACAATTTTCCAAAAATTTTGTCCATTTTTTCAAAATTTTGACAATTGACCATTTTTCCAAAGTTGGACAATTTTTTACCATTTTTCATAAACTGACAATTATTCAAAATTTTTAAAATTTATGACCATTTTTTCAAAATTTTGACAATTTTTCAAATATTTTGACAGTTTTTGAAAATATTTAACAATTATTAACCATTTTTTCAAAATTTTGACAGTTTTTAACAATTATTGACCATATTTCGAAATTTTTAATAATTTTTAACAATTATTGACCATTTTTGACAATCATTGACTAATTTTTGACATTTTTCTAAAAGTTTTGACAATTATTAACCATCTTTAACAAAAGTTTTCGACAATTTTTGATAATTATTGACCATATTTGACAATTTTCTAAAACTTTTGAGTTTTGACAATTTTTAAAAAATTTTGACCATTTTTCTAAAATTTTGACAATTTTCAACAATTATCGACCATTTTTGACAGTTTTTTTATAATTATTGACCATTTTCTCAACATTTTGACAATTTTTCAAATATTTTGACAGTTTTTGAAAATATTTAACAATTATTAACCATTTTTTCAAAATTTTGACAGTTTTTAACAATTACCTATTGACCATATTTCGAAATTTTTAATAATTTTTAACAATTATTGACCATTTTTGACAATAATTGACTAATTTTTGATATTTTTCTAAAAGTTTTGACAATTATTGACCATTTTTGACAATTATTGACCATTTTTGACAATTATTGACCATTTTTGACAATTATTGACCATTTTTGACAATTATTAACCATTTTTAACAAAAGTTTTCGACAATTTTTGATAATTATTGACCATATTTGACAATTTTCTAAAACTTTTGAGTTTTTGACCATTTTTCTAAAATTTCGACAATTTTCAACAATTATCGACCATTTTTGACAGTTTTTGATAATTATTGACCATTTTCTCAACATTTTGACAATTTTTCAAATATTTTGACAGTTTTTGCAAATATTTAACAAGCATTAACCATTTTTTCAAAATTCTGACAGTTTTTAACAATTATTGACCATATTTCGAAATTTTTAATAATTGTTAACCATTTTTGACAATCATTGACTAGTTTTTGACATTTTCCTAGAAGGTTTGATAATCATTGACCATTTTTGACAATTATTGACCATTTTTGACAATTATTGACCATTTTTGACAATTATTAACCATTTTTAACAAAAGTTTTCGACAATTTTTGATAATTATTGACCATATTTGACAATTTTCTAAAACTTTGAGTTTTTGACAATTTTTCAAAAATTTTGACCATTTTTCAAAAATTATTGACCATTTTTGACAGTTTTTTTTATAATTATTGACCCTTTTCTCAAAATTTTGACAATTTTTGACCATTTTTCAAAAATTTTGACAATTTTCAACAATTTTTATTTCCAGCCTACTCTCTTAAAAAGTTCACGAGCCGCCACTGAGTTGCATATAACATTAATGCTGTAAGTACCTAATCTGAATTTTTAAGTTGATGATTCTAGCCTCGTATTTGGTATAAAATTATTCTAGATGGTCATTGAAAACAAATTCATCGTTTTAAAAAGAGAAATTAATGATAAACTAAGTCAACTCGTCGATTTCGAATGACTGTTGTTGCGATAATATTACTATTCAGTTGACTATAAAAGTGGGTCAGGTGAAAAAAAACAAATTAATATTGATGTTATATACTTTAATAATGATAACAATACTGTTACACGCCGAAAAAATAATTATCAACTATAAAAAACTTGTTTTTTTTTACTTTACTTTACAAGTTTTAAAATTGACACACTGTATATAAAACGGATTCAATTTATCCCGTGTAAAGTATTTTAATTATTCATTAAGTAATAAATACATAATTTAATTAAAAACTGCTAGTGTGGTGGTTAATTATCGTAAAATCGAAAATCGAAAGTTTCCGTGTAGATTTCTTTTTTTTTTTTATCCGAACCTACCTATTCTTTTCGTTATTAATTATAATAATTTGTCTTTTTTTTTCGTTACAGGTTGAAACTAGAATGCGAGAAATTAGCTAGTGAAAAGACTGAAATGCAACGGCACTACGTCATGGTAAGATAAACCAAAAAATTGCTTTTTAATTTCATAGTCACAACTCAAGTACTTTTTATCGAGATTGTTCGTTTTTTTCTCATTATATTTGTAACAATGGATAGCTGTTTAGTTTCGAATTGTGTGACCGAAAATGATATTTATTCGGCAATCATACCTGTACTTACCGACCGAGAACAACTCGTATAAACGTCTAATTAACAATTGCATAATTAATTGAAAAAATAATTTTCAAAATTTTGACAATTGACCATTTTTACAAAAATTGGACTATTTTTTATCATGTTTCAAAAACTTTGACCATTTTTCAAAATTTTTACAATTTTTCAAATATTTTGACAGTTTTTGAAAATATATAAAAATTATTAACCATTTTTTCAAAATTTTGACAGTTTTTAACAATTATTGACCATATTTCGAAATTTTTAATAATTTTTAACAATTTTTGACCATTTTTGACCATTTTTACAATTATTAACCATTTTTAACAAAAGTTTTCGACAATTTTTGATAATTATTGACCATATTTGACAATTTTCTAAAACTTAGTTTTTGACAATTTTTCAAAAATTTTGACCGTTTTTTAAAAATCTTGACAATTTTCAACAATTATCGACCATTTTTAACAGCTTTTTTATAATTATTTGCCATTTTCTCAAAATTTTGACAATTTTTGACCATTTTTGAATGTTTTTGACAACTTTTCAAAAATTTTGACCATTTTTTCAAAATTTTGACAATTGACCATTTTTACAAAAATTGGATTATTTTTTATCATGTTTCAAAAACTTTGACAATTTTTTTTTTGATAATTTTTGACAATTATTAACCACTTTTGACAATTATTGATCAATTTTGAGAATTTCCGAACATTTTTCAAATATTTTGACAGTTTTTAATGATTTTTGACAATTATTGACCATTTTTCGACATTTTTGACAATTTTTCTAAAAGTTTTGATAATTATTGACCTTTTTTGACAATTATTGATCAATTTTGAGAATTATCAACCATTTTTGACAATTATTGATCAATTTTGAGAATTTTTTGACAATTTTTCTAAAAGTTTTAACAATGATTGACCATTTTTTGACAATTATTGACCACTTTTGACAATTATTGATCAATTTTGAGAATTTTTGAACATTTTTCAAATATTTTGACAGTTTTTATCGATTTTTGACAATTATTGACCATTTTTCGAAATTTTTGACAATTTTTCCAAAAGTTTTGACAATTATTGACCTTTTTTGACAATTATTGATCAATTTTGAGAATTATCAACCATTTTTGACAATTATTGATCAATTTTGAGAATTATTGATAATTATTGATAATTTTTGAGAATTATTGATAATTTTTGAGAATTATTGATAATTTTTGACAATTATTAACCACTTTTGACAATTATTGATCAATTTTGAGAATTTTTGAACATTTTTCAAATATTTTGACAGTTTTTAATGATTTTTGACAATTATTGACCATTTTTCGAAATTTTTGACAATTTTTCTAAAAGTTTCAACAATGATTGACCATTTTTTGACAATTATTGACCATTTTTGACAATTATTGATCAATTTTGAGAATTTTTGAACATTTTTCAAATATTTTGACAGTTTTTAACAATTATCGCCCATTTTTCGAAATTTTTGACAATTTTTCTAAAAGTTTTGGTAATTATTGACCTTTTTTGATCAATTTTGAGAATTATCGACCATTTTTGACAATTTTGAGAATTATTGATCATTTTTGACACTTATTGACCACTTTTGACAATTATTGATCAATTTTGAGAATTTTTGAAATATTTTGACAGTTTTTAACGATTTTTGACAATTATTGACCATTTTTCGAAATTTTTGACAATTTTTCTAAAAGTTTTGAAAAATGATTGACCATTTTTTGACAATTATTGACCATTTTTGACAAGTTTTCAAATATTTTGACAGTTTTTGACGAGTTTAAAAAATGTTTACCATTTTTTACCAATTTTCCAAAATTTTAACAATTATTGAGCATTTTGACAGCTTTTCAAAATTAGTGACAATTTTTAACCCTTTTTGGACAGTTTTTGACAATAAAAGTCTATTTTTGACAGTTTTTAACAATAATTGTCAATTTCTAACAATTTATGATAATTTATGACCATTTTTTCAAAAATTTTGACAATTTTTCAAATATTTTGACAGTTTCTGAAAATATTTAACAATTAATAACCATTTTTTCAAAATTTTGACAGTTTTTAACAATTATTGACCATATTTCAAAATTCAATCATACCTGTACTTTCCGACCGAGAACTACTCGTATAAACGTCTAATTAACAATTGCATAATTAATTGAAAAACTCCTACATCCCCCTGAAAAAAATTTATAAATTTACTCCTTACTTCTGCCGCTCACTGTATAGTGGAAGTACGAGAACTACTATTTCTCGAACAAATGAATATTGTGGGAATATAAAATGACTACAAAAGTTTAAATGGAGGCATATTATAGTAATTTTTTTGTAGCGTGGGCTTAAAAAGATTTAAATCTTAATAGAAACGGCGCATTTCGAAGCCACCCATATTCTTACGTAAGTTGAGATCGGAATTTGTGTTTAGATTAATTAATATTGTTTCTTTCTTCGCTTGCATCTGCATACGTTTTATATTTACAAATGAAAAATATACTATTTTCTAATCTATCCAATCTGGATTTTTATATAAAAAATATTTATAAATGAAAAATATTCCAATACTATTATAGAGCCTTACAAAGTTTTTAAAAATATTTTTCAAAAACAGTGACCATTCAACTAGAAAAATCAACTACTTCTCGGGCTATATGCCCCGACAGACACTTGAAAGTTAAACGGGGTTGGTATATCTGCAAGATATAACCAACCATTGTGGTTTGTAATTATAAGACATTGCAGACATCTATTGGTAACACGCTTTACTAAAATATGACTATTTTTAAAGGAAACTGTAATTAATAATTTTTGACGCCCAAGTCCGCCCCTGATGCTAATTCGCAGAAAGCACATCCGTGTAATCTGAGGCACCCAGAATTTGGCGAACAAAGGCCATTCCTACCACAGCGTTTTCAGAAATCCATCTGTTATTGTTATATCAACAGAATTCTGAAACACACAAAGGGCCTATACCGGCAAATCTCATTAGACGGCAATTCTTCCAACAAAAATGGGATTCTTTTTGGAAAGAAAAATCGAAAAATATATTAGCGAGGGGTGTTAAAGTAAAGAGGGTTCTCTGCTGCTATTAAGCAAGTCTCGGTCCTTCTTTACTGGGGCTTTGTTTAGAAGAGAAAGGCTAAGTGAATTATTTAAGATTGAGCGGGCAAACATCAAACCAAAAATGTTCAACAGACCGTTAACTTTTTACTGTTGACGAACATAACCAAAAAGTACAGGAAGTAACAACTAAGTTTTTTTTACAAAATTCCAGTATATTGTGTAGATGTATGACAGATGATGAAGTTTTGTGTTAATTATTTAAAAAAAAAGAAGAATTGTATTAACCAAATTTAAATGTATAGATATTTAGCATTACTGATGAGGCGCAATACGCCGAAACCGGTCCACAAGTGATGTTATTCCTTCTAATCGCAAACCAGAATGGTTGGTTATATCTGGCAGATATACCAACCTCGTTTAACTTAGAAGTGTAATTCAATGTCTGTCGGGGCATATAGCCCGAGAAGTAGTTGTTCTTTCTTAGTGAACGGTCTGTTCTTTGAAAAATTTTAATTTGAAAAGAAGGGTTATCTAAGAAAAAAATTGAAGGGCGTTGCGAAATAAATAAATGGAATGAATTTTTGAAACTTATTAAGAAAAGTCTCAAATATTTAAAATCAACGAATAAATTGAATAAATTAACTAAAATAATAAATAATATAATATTAAGATGGTAGAATCAACATCAGACATCTAAATTTAAATGGGATTGATGCAGAACAAAATATGGTAGAATAATATTTGGAATTAAAAATCTTGGACGAATATAAATAATTGATAAAGAGGGAGAAATTATCGAGAAGAGTATTTTTCAATTTATTCAGATTAGGAAAAATTCTAGTTGTAAAAATTCGGAATACAAATTAATTTACTATAGTGAGAAAATAGACATTGACAGACATTCGATAATATTTTGGATATTTTAAAAATTAAATAATTGGAGTGGGAATAATATAATAATAATAATAATAACTGAAAAATAATAATTCTTCATACATAATTAAATAGATAGTTTTTATATAAAAGTTATGTAAGGAAATTTATATTGTACTAATATAATTGTAAAAAATTAAATTAAATTAATAAATAAAATAAATTAAAAAAAAAAAATTTTACTAGACAATTTTAATAAAGAAAATGAATTTTTTTGATCCACGACATGAGAGGCATATTAGAATTAAAAAAAAATTGTCCAAATTATAATTGGCGCCCAACGTGGGGCATTGAAATCAATTATGTAAAATATTTCCCTGAATCGTTTGTTGGTCATTAGAACGTTCTAACTGTTGAATTACGCGATATTTTTTGTTCCAAAATTTTTTTTTGGTATTTTCAATGATTTTATTAGAAAGGTTTATGAAATGAAAACCCTCCAGGTTATGGTCTTGTGAATTTTTTTCCAAGAATATTGGTCTTCTTTTGAGAGTAGTTTCCTAAAATGCCTGTCCAATATTCACAGTTTTGTGGTATTTACAAGACTTTTTATGTTGAAAATTCGTTTTTTCGAAAATTTCATGACACTATTTGAAGGTGAAATAATGATTTTATCAAAAAACTGATTATGCCAGTCGAGTTTCCGGCCCAAAAAACCCCTCTTTACGAATTTTCAGCATTTTTTATAATTTTTTTGTCGAAAATTTAGAACAAAGGGGTAGGTATGGAAATATTTTGCGATACAAATTGATTTTTTCTAACTCCCTTAATCCTCGGAAATATCGACTCAAAATTCACTAAAATATGTAAAATTGTCCCCTCTATCGATTAGTGAAGACTAGAACGTTCTATCTTTCCTATTAGTCGAGTTATGCGTATTTTTTGTTTTGAAAAGTGGATTTTCGAAAATTTCATTACTCTATTTGAAGGCGAAATAATGATTTTATCACAAAACTGAGTGTGCCAGTCGATTTTTCGGCCCAAAAAACCCCTCTTTACGAATTTTTAGCATTTTTTATAATTTTTTTGTCGAAAATTTAGAACAAAGGGGGTAGCTATGGAAATATTTTGCGATACAAATTGATTTTTTCCAACTCCCTTAATCCTCGGAAATATGGACCCAAAATTTACTAAAATATGTAAAATTGTCCCCTCTATCGATTGGTGGAGACTAGAACGTTCTATCTTTCCTATTTGTCGAGTTATGAGTATTTTTTGTTTTGAAAAGTGGATTTTCGAAAATTTCATGACTCTATTTGAAGGTGAAAGAATGATTTTATCAAAAAACTAACTCGACCAGTCGATTGCTCGTCCCTAAAAACTGCATATTCGAAATTTTTGGCATTTTTGTCTTTCCAAATTTTGAACAGAGGCATGGAAAAACTTCGCGATTTCACATTTTCATCGTTTTTTCTTCTAATGCTTGGGAATGTTTATCGAAAATTTACATATACAGCATGGGCCACAGAAAACAGTCCACCCCAATATTTGGCAGTATTCCTTAGATTTTAAGAAAATTAGGTTTTTGTTCTAAAGCCATCTGTCATTTGTCAACCCCCTCCCTTCCACTTCACCAACCCCTTATTTTTAAATAGTGCGGCACATCATTAGGAAGGCATTTAGATGGAGTATTCAGACATAAATGATCGTCCACGATTTTTTCGATATTTATACCATCTTTGCAAAAAAAAGTCTTGATCAATTTAAAGTACAACACCTCTTAAAAATGAAACGCAACGCCTATGGTTTGCTAATGTGTCATTTTTTCTGTTACTTTTACTTTTGATGTGACAGAAAAAATGACACATTAGCAAACCATAGGCGTTGCGTTTCAATTTTAAGAGGAGTTGTACTTTAAATTAAAGAAGACTTTTTTTTGGCAAAGATGGTATAAATATCGAAAAAAATCATTATGTCTGAATACTCCATCCTTTCTAATGATGTACCGCACTATTCAAAAATAAGGAGTTGGTGAAGTGGAAGGGAGGGAGTTGACAAATGCCTGTATCGTTCAAATGTGTCCCCCTTAGAACAAAATTCGACTTGTTTCCTAATTTTCTTAAAATCTAAGGAATACTGCCAAATATCGGGGTGGACTGTTTTATGCGGTCCATGCTGTATATTTAAAGTTATTTGTTAATCTTACTATTTATAGCCGAACTGACTTATCAAATTTTCTACAATGTTTAGTTAAATTCTTCTAATTTAAATTCCTCATACGTCATCAGCGATTGAATATCTTTTTTTTTCACTTTCCTGTATGTGAATTTTATGATTATTAAAAATCGACCAAAACAGATCTTAAATAATGAAACCCCGCGCTTTAATAAATTCTTAAAATATTTATTAATTATTCTACATCGGTATAAATACAGCCGGCCGGGACGTTTTTATGTGGCAAGGTAAGTGCTTTTACCTGCCAAGCAATCGGACACAGATTTCGGTTCGTTGTAACAAAAGCTCAAAGAATTCCGACACTCCAAAATAAAAAAAAAAGAAGAAGAACAAGAAATATTGTAAGCCGCCAGAGATCGGGATGGGTATTTAATGAGGCGTTTATAGCCCCTCCTTCCAACAAATGAGTGGTTACATATACAAGTAGTTAAATTGTAAATTTTTTTTGGTAGATCAAAAGATTAACATTTCCTTCTTTTAATTTTTTATGGGACAAACTGTATTCGACTGAAACTAGAATCCTAAAAAAACCTACTAAAAGGAAAAATATTTTGAATAGTATAGTTGGTTCAGAGATATTTCGTTCCAGCTTAAGGTTATCCCTTGACAGTGGACGACGTGTAGATTTTTTTCGTAACTATTACAGGTAAGGCCTTGGAAAGCTTACATTTAAAAGGAAAATTGGGTTTATAAACTAAAGAAAATTATCTGCTGAAGAGACGGAGTCCATACTGTATTTAATATCTAGATAATGTAGAAATTGGTCGGTTTTACCAAAATTAAATTCACACGTCCTGAATCACCTCAAACACAATAGGGTCGTAAAATTCGGCACAATGGTTAAGGATTCATTAATATGATAAGCCGGTGGCCAGTGTCGTGCTGTCAGCTTAAAGGTTTTGATTTACATAATGATAAAATAGCGCCCCTCAAATTGATAGATACTTAGATAATACCTATTTTCAGTAACGGATTATAGCAGGTATTTTGGCCCAATTGAATGCTCTTAGCTATTAATATTGTAATAATTACTTACTAATAATATGATAATACTTGCCTAACTTTTGCACTATTAAATAAACCCGATAGATGAAACCATTCAGGTCTTTACCGAAAAATGTAACGCCAATGGTTTATTGCCGCTTTATGGCTATCGACCCTTTCTTGTGCTCCTATGCAATAGGAAATCTAGTATAGTGGAATCTGCATTTTAAGGTGAAAAGTGGACTGAAGACTCGGCTAGTTACACAAAAAAAATACACGAAGTCATTACTTTGACAATTATCAATGAAAAGTTAGTTTGAAAAATGACAATCATCTCTTTTTATATGAATTTAAGTGTCAGAAAAAGCAATTCCAGATGATAATTAGTATCTCATTTACTTTAATTAGTTTTAAAAACCTTCAGGCAGGTCGTTGTTTAGATCGTTAATCAATGACCATTTGTATCTTTGGAAGAAAAAAAAAGAAAAACCAAATAATTGTACCGAGAAAAAGTAATTATTTTATAAAACCAAAGTTTGTTTTTTTAATTGTAAACTAGAAACAATATATTGTACAGCATTCTTTGAACACCATAGACTATTTATAGTATTGAAATAGCTGGTTTAATAATAATAAAAACATCCTTATCAACTCCATTAGCAAAAAGAGATGTCTTGAAATAGTCTGGTTTTTACAATGTCCAGAATGCAAAGCTATTTATATTGGTTAGTCTAAAAGAAACGTCGGGCACCTGGAATCCTTTATGTATTCCCGAGAAAGACGTAGAAGGTATTCCCTATACATGGATTACTATTAATATTCCGAGAATTCTTCATTTTCATTTTTGAAGTGAAAACTTCTTTAGGCGCGTTTACCACTTTTTTGGGTGAAGAAAAAACATGGATTTTATGGCTTTTATGCAACACACAATACACTTTGGTCTTTCGCCACGCTTTTATGCAACACACAATACTTTCGGTTATGCAACACAATTAACAATGAAGCGTATATCCATTCATACTATTCATACTGTATACATGTACTACGTGTACTTTTTTTTGTAAAAAATTCCATTTACGATTTTTAAAAGAAATTCATTTATTGGTGTTTTCAATGCTCATACAGTTAGTTCTGTCGCTGCCTTATTCAAACTTTTTTTATTGTTTCTAAGCGTTAATTAAAATAAAAGGAAATGGAAGTGTCGATTCTTGCTTGTGCAGAAGTTTACTGCTTCAACTAAGTTTTTATTTTCTCCCTCCGGATGGCGGAAAGAGTATAATCTATAATATAATTTAATTCAGTTTTTCCATAACGATAATATTTTTATTTGTCGATGTACTTAAAATAAAATGAAAATAAATAATTCACAAACGTTTTCGAAATTAAATTGAAAGGAAAAATACAAAAACAATTTCCTTTGTCATCGAATAACAACTAAAATGGCTGCCGCACCGTTTACGGAACTGAATTGAAGCGAACTCGGTCTCTGGCGACTTTTCATATATGAAGAAATAAAGAAAGAACGTTCCGTTTCCCGTCGGAGACGGCAGATATGGGGCGGTTTGGAGGGATAGAGGGTGGAAAACCGCCTAAGAAGTCGTCGGAGTAAGGGAGGCGGTTGACGGAGGTATAATAGACGAACCGAGGAGAGAAGATAACCGGGGATCTGATAAGATTTGTGTCGAGTTATAATTCGGAGGGGCAGCGCACGGGAGGAGGCGAACTGTTATATTAGAGATGGCCGAAACTTCGGTAACTGTTTTTTTTTAATTACTACTTTTATTGCAGGAAGAAATTTTTGTGTACCCCCTTTTTTTAAAGCATGAAAGATTCACGTATCTTATATTAAAGAAGGAATTATATGGTGGGAATTATAATTTGTCAAAAAATTTTACCCATTGCCTCTCCCACTTTGAATCCTTCTGATGGCAATAAAAAACGCGAGTTTGTACCAAGTTTGAAGTTTTTAGGTTGCGATTTTTTTGACATATTCTAATAAAAGTAACTTATCAGCGCAATCTTTGAAGATCCCTAGCTCCTCTAGGAGGAACTTTTGGATAAAGATGAAAATACACATCTATTATTTGTAGTTTATGTTTGACAGGTTCTAGTCTTAAAAAGGACTCCCAAATTAATATCATCGATGTTTCTTCCATCTCTAAAGGTCTCAAAGCCAGTTTGAGAGTTCGGGTTAGAGCGACGTTGCCTCACGATGAGGTTACGAACGTGACACGATTTACAATCTCCTTAAATAAGGTTATTACACGAAAACAATATTACTCATCTTGAATTATAGAGGGAGGTTAGTTTTCCCTCTACTTTTATTCTTCTTAGAGGTTCGAGACATCGGTGTCGATCAATTAGGGTATTTTGAAAAAAAAGGGATAGATTATTGTTTACCAACAGACTCTGAAGAAGATAAGTTGGTTATCGAAACGCGCGTTGTTTTTTCCCAGCTAAAGAGTTCCACTTCAGGGAGTGGAATTCGGCAACAATCGACAATTATTTACTGAGTGTCGGCAAGCAAAACACCTACATCGTTCTAAAGGCGCGTCCACACTATGCCGCTGTTTGCCAGTTGGCAAAGCCGATTCGATGTAGACGCGACCGTTGGCACGTGCCAATAAGCCAGCCGTGTGCCAATGAAAATCGCTGAAGTGTCGGTCTCCTTCAAAGGAAGCCAATGAGAACGGAGAGTGGGGATGTATCTTCCTTCTTGGTATTTGGCGCACTCAAATTTAGAAGAATTTCAAAATCACTACTTCTCATTCGAAAAAAATTTCTGGAATCACATCCAGATCTGTACTCAAGATTCAATTCGTCCATACCGTCCAGTAGTAAATCCTTCATTAAGTCACGAGTTCCACATTGTGCTCTAGTTTGAATGGATGCCAACCATAGAGATGCTACAGATAGAGATAGGTCGCTGTGTAACTTTGGAATGTCCGTCTGAACTCTGGTGAGAGAGAAAGAGACAGACGATCAGAAGTTTTTCTATCTTTGTCTGAACTTCTGACTTTCTATCTCTCTTTTACATGCTGACAGATTACGAGCTGGCTTGTTGCCTCTATCTGTAGTATCTCTATGATGCCAACACATATGTAGACGTTTTTAGAGTCGCTGGCTTTGCCAATTATTGACATTGCCAACGGCAATTCGCGGCATAATGTGGATTCGTCGAATTGTAGGAGTTATGCGTTACCTTTTGTTCGATAATTTGGTTTGGAGTGTTTTCAATAATTTTACTTTAACGATTTATAAAACAAAAACCCTTTAGGTTATGCTCTTGTAAATTTTTTTCTCAGTAGTCTGGCTTTTGAGAGCAATCTCCTAGAATTTCAGACCAATATATTCATATTTTTGTGGTATTCACAAGACTAGATATAAACAACTTTTGCATTTTTGTCCACCTTGTACTAATTTGAATCAACTTGTGATCAGCTGTCAAGTATTGCTGTATAGTTCTTTGTCAGCTGTCAATTTCCACCGCAATAGAGAATGTATATAACTAATAGCAACGAATATAGACGCTTATAGAAGAGCAGGTCTGATGGGAGGTCAGTTTGAGGGGCTGGCGACACCGAAACTCAAATTCCTAGTTGAGGGCCTGTTCGTTCACCGATTCCATCTGGCGCCATCCCACGGTCAGTATAAGCGTCTATATTCGTTGCTAATAGTTATTTTACCAATTAATAAAAGAAACCACGTCATTATTTTTATAAATAAAATAAACCATTTTAACAGTGTACTATTGTTCGATAACTTTCACCATTATCACTCATCTTGATTCCCCTTTTTACATCGATTGGTTTTTAATTTTACAACTTCACACAAATATATACGCACATTTGTCGCAGACACTCGTATTTACACGCACCGAAACCTCACCAACACTTCGGATCGATGATTGTTGTTAAAACCATAGGCGTCTCCAAAGAAGCAAAGTAAATTTTAAACTCCCCCCTCGATTCAAAATACCTGTTTATACATAAAGAGCAAAAAGTTGTAAAAGCTGAAACACGTGATCGTCGCCTTTGCCGTCTTCTTCATTTGATCAGCCCATGCTGAATGGAATAAAAGTCGAAAAAGGCGACGAACACGTGTTTCAGCTTATACAATTGATTGTGGACAAACTTTTATTGCTAATAAAAATTTTTGTATATAAAGTTGTTGGATATATGCTCCAATAGATGAGTACCTACTAGTGATGAGCGATATCGTGATTTTTTAATCATGTTGTGAAATTATATCGTGATTTTTTAAAATCAGTTATTTTAAAACGTGACGTGATCACGACATTTTTGATACTCGGTTTTGAATATATACGATGGGAAAAATTGCATCTATTTTCATTTCGTAAGATTATCTATTTGCTATTTGCACAGTGTCTTTTTATAATCCTATGATAATGAATAAAACAAAATTCGATCTTGTTGACAAATTTTAGTCGAATGAGAGCGATGAAGGAAATCGAAATAATGCTATTTTGAGGTTATGTGAAAAGTCACTAAAGAAAAAGTTGTAGATTTTCCCAAGATCTACAACTTTTATACTCAACTTTTTTTTCTAGGAACTCAACTTTGGCCGGAAATCGCAATAATGTCTTTTTCCACCCCCCCAAAAAAAGTGTTTTTTACCGAAAAAACGTCAAAATTCGAAAAATTTTCAATATTTTCATTCGAAATTTTTTTTATCATGATTTATTTTGTGACTATGAAAACTACCTTCTACCAAATTTTCATCAAATTCGAACAATTTTTGACGAAACTAAAAATTAAAAAATAAAAATGCAGTTTTTTGCGTTTTTCTAGCTAATTTTGAGGTTATATGAAAAAGTCACTAATGAAAAATTGTAGATTTTCCCAAGATCTACAACTTTTATATTCCATTTTTTCTTCTAGTAACTTAACTTTGACCGGAAATCGCAATAATATCTTTTTCCAACCCCCCCCCCCCCCCCCAAAAAAAGTGTTTTTTACCGATAAAACGTCATATCTCGAAAAATTTCCAATATTTTTATTCGAAAATTTTTTTTTCATAGTTTGTGACTATAAAAGACTACCAAATTTTCATCAAAATCGAACAATTTTTGACGAAACTAAAAATAAAAATCGAAAAATGCAGTTTTTTGTGTTTTTTGAGCTAACTTTGAGGTTATGTGAAAAAGTCACTTATGAAAAAGTTGTAGATTTTCCCAAGATCTACAACTTTTATATTCAACTTTTTTTCTAGTACCTCAACTTTGGCCGAAGATAGCAATAATGTCTTTTTCCATCCTCCAAAAAAAGTGTTTTTTACCGAAAAAACGTCATAACTCGAAAATTTCCAATATTTTTATTTGAAATTTTTTTTCATGGTTCGTATCTATGAAAACTACCTTCTACCAAATTTTCATTAAAATCGAACAGTTTTTGACGAAACTAAAAATAAAAAACTAAAAATGCAGTTTTTTGCGTTTTTCGAGCTAATTTTGAGGTTATGTGAAAAAGTCACAAATGAAAAAGTTGTAGATTTTCCCAAGATCTACAACTTTTATACTCAACTTTTTTTTCTAGGAACTCAACTTTGGCCGGAAATCGCATAATGTATTTTTCCACCCCCCCAAAAAGTGTTTTTTTATCGTAAAAACGTCAAAATTCGAAAAATTTTCAATATTTTCAGTTGAAACTTTTTTTTTCATGGTTTGTGACTATGAAAACTACCTTCTACCAAATTTTCATCAAAATCGAACAATTTTTGACGAAACTAAAAATTAAAAAATAAAAATGCAGTTTTTTGCGTTTTTCTAGCTAATTTTGAGGTTATGTGAAAAAGTCACCAATGAAAAAGTTGTAGAATTTTCAAAGATCTACAACTTTTATTTTCAACTTTTTTTTCTAGGATCTCAACTTTGGCCGGAAATCGTAATAATGTCTTTTTCCACCCCCCAAAAAGTGTTTTTTTCCGAAAAAACGTCAAAATTCGAAAAAATTTCAATATTTTCATTCGAAACTTTTTTTTTCGTGGTTTGTGACTATGAAAACTACCTTCTATCAAATTTTCATCAAAATCGAACAATTTTTGAAGAAACTAAAAATAAAAAACGAAAAATGCAGTTTTTTGCGTTTTTCGAGCTATTTTGAGGTTATGTGAAAAGTCACTAAAGAAAAAGTTGTAGATTTTCCCAAGATCTACAACTTTTATATTCCATTTTTTCTTCTAGGAACTTAACTTTGACCCCCCCCCCCCAAAAAAAAAAGTGTTTTTCACCGAAAAAACGTCATAACTCGAAAAATTTCCAAATTTTAATTTGAAAATATAGTTTGTGATGAATATTCGTCGAATGAGAGCGATGAAGAGGTCAATATTATGTCAATATTTCGATTCTGTCGTTTTCGCTGGATGTGATCACGTCACGCTTTAGATTTGCTTATAGGAACTGTGACTGACTGTGATTTGTTCGTATCAGTGAAAAAGTAACAGTTCGTGAAATATCTCTCAACACTATTACCTACTGAATAATTATTTTCTCTTTATGCACCAATTTAAATATAGGAAACATCGACGCTAATGTAGCGCCCACTATCGACATACAGCGGTTGGCCGTAAGTAATATCATTGTCATCGGTAACGTAATCGTCGAATTGACGGTAATCTCGGTAACGCGCAGGCATCGGTTCGGTATTAAACAGGCAGACAACGATCGGCCAATCGACGACCGTTGATCGGTCAGCCGGTAATTGTGTGATTGATGCTCGGATGTTATGCTAGAGCTCACTCGCTTGGCCTGCATTCTGCATTGCTTGCAACCGACCAATTCCACTAAAGGTATATTTTGCGTTGAGCAAATTGGTTTGAACACGGTTTCGGTATTGCTTGGATTAATACTGGATCGAATACCGAAATACACAATAGAAATTTGATGATATTCATTCACTAAAACGATTTATAAATTATATGTCGACATATAATATATTTTTTTGTGTTGGGTGTTGGTAACAATCCATAATTGAAAGTACTGTCCACATAGTCGTTCCATGTAGTATTCCGAGTAAGGTCTCATTATTTTCAAATTTAAGGCGATAATTGATATTAATGGACTAGATTGCAATTTAATAATGGCCGATCTGCCTTTTATCCATATGGATCCATGCAATTCAGACCGTTCATTTTAAAATACTCGACAACAATAAAAAAGCTTTTTTTATTCTCGACAGTTTTGTAGAGTTCGGTTATGATAACAATGAACTCTTTAAATGTACATTTCCAATTACAAAGTCTGCACGAAATTGGGCAGAATCATCGACAAAGGCCAATTACAAACGAGATCCCGACGTGAAGAGTGTGTTTGAGACATTTCTAGTCGAGTATTAGTATTAAATTTTCGAGAAGTTCGCTAGACGAGACGAGATTTTCACAGTGGCGTTACCGCCAATTTAAATATCCAATTCTAAACATATGCGGATCTAATTCCTCACCAAGGGTAAATTTGGGAAGAGTATCCCAGGATCGTCATAGAGTATCCTAGGGGCTGTAATGATAATAGGTGAAGGAAGACCAGAAACATATATCGGGTGGGCAAATAAAAGCGTCCTTGAGTTGGATTAGGAGTGTCCTTGGGATAGTCTAGAATATCCATTGATGAAAAAGTTGTAGAATTTTCAAAGATCTACAACTTTTATATACAACTTTTTTTTCTAGACTTTTTTTTCTAGGAACTCAACTTTGACCGGAAATCGTTATGTCTTTTTCCACCCCCCCCCCCCCAAAAAAATTGTTTTTTACCAAAAAAACGTCAAAATTCGAAAAATTTTCAATATTTTCAGTCGAAACTTCTTTTTTCATGGTTTGTGACTATGGAAACAATAATGTCTTTTTCCACCCCCCCAAAAAAAGTGTTTTTTACCGAAAAAACGTCAAAATTCGAAAAAATTTCAATATTTTCCTTCGAAATTTTTTTTATCATGATTTATTTTGTGACTATGAAAACTACCTTTTACCAAATTTTCATCAAAATCGAACATTTTTTGACGAAAATAAAAAACGAAAAATGCAGTTTTTTGCGTTTTTCGAGATAATTTTGAGGTTATGTGAAAAAGTTACTAATGAAAAAATTGTAGATTTTCCCAAGATCTACACTTTTTATATTCAACTTTTTTTTCTAGGAACTGAACTTTGGCCGGAAATCGCAATAATGTCTTTTTCTACCCCCCAAAAAAAGTGTTTTTTACCGAAAAAACGTCAAAATTCGAAAAAATTTCAATATTTTCATTCGAAACTTTTTTTTTCATGGTTTGTGACTGTGAAAACTACCTTCTACCAAATTTTCATCAAATTCGAACAATTTTTGACGAAACTAAAAATTAAAAATCGAAAAATGCAGTTTTTTGTGTTTTTTGAGCTAATTTTGAGGTTATATGAAAAAGTCACTAATGAAAAAGTTGTAGATTTTCCCAAGATCTACAACTTTTATACTCAACTTTTTTTTCTAGGAACTCAACTTTGGCCGGAAATCGCAATAATGTCTTTTTCCACCCCCCCAAAAAAGTGCTTTCTACCGAAAAAACGTCAAAATTCGAAAAATTTTCAATATTTTCATTCGAAATTTTTTTTATCATGATTTATTTTGTAACTATGAAAAATACCTTTTACCAAATTTTCATCAAAATCGAACAATTTTTGACGAAACTAAAAATAAAAAACGAAAAATGCAGTTTTTTACGTTTTTCGAGCTCATTTTGAGGTTATGTGAAAAAGTTACTAATGAAAAAGTTGTAGATTTTCCCAAGATCTACAACTTTTATATTCAACTTTTTTTTCTAGGAACTGAACTTTGGCCGGAAATAATGTCTTTTTCTACCCCCCAAAAAAAGTGTTTTTTACCGAAAAAACGTCAAAATTCGAAAAAATTTCAATATTTTCATTCGAAACTTTTTTTTTATGGTTTGTGACTGTGAAAACTACCTTCTACCAAATTTTCATCAAATTCGAACAATTTTTGACGAAACTAAAAATTAAAAAATAAAAATGCAGTTTTTTGCGTTTTTCGAGCTAATTTTGAGGTTATATGAAAAAGTCACTAAGGAAAAAGTTGTAGATTTTCCCAAGATCTACAACTTTTATATTCAACTTTTTTTTCTAGGAACTCAACTTTGGCCGGAAATCGCAATAATGTCTTTTTCCACCCCCCCAAAAAAGTGCTTTCTACCGAAAAAACGTCAAAATTCGAAAAATTTTCAATATTTTCATTCGAAATTTTCGAAAAATGCAGTTTTTTGCGTTTTTCAAGCTCATTTTGAAGTTATGTGAAAAAGTTACTAATGAAAAAGTTGTAGATTTTCCCAAGATCTACAACTTTTATATTCAACTTTTTTTTCTAGGAACTGAACTTTGGCCGCAAATAATGTCTTTTTCTACCCCCCCAAAAAAGTGTTTTTACCGAAAAAACGTCAAAATTCGAAAAAATTTCAATATTTTCATTCGAAACTTTTTTTTTCATGGTTTGTGACTATGAAAACTACCTTGGAGTGGCGTTACCGTCAATTTAAATATCCAATTCTAAACATTTGCGGATCTAATTCCTCACCAAAGGTAAATTTGGGAAGAGTATCCCAGGATCGTCATAGAGTGTCCTAGGGGCTGTGATGATAATAGGTGAAGACCAGAAACATATTCCAGATAGGCAAGTAAAAGCGTACTTGAGTTGGATTAGGAGTGTCCTGAAGATATACTAGAATATCGTAGGATCGTCCTAGAGTGTCCTAGGGCTGTAATGATAATAGGTGAAGACCAGAAACATATATCGGGTGGGCAAATAAGAGATACTTGAATTGGATTAGGAGTGTTCCTGGGATATACTAGAATATCCTAGGATCGTCCTAGAGTATCCCAGGGGCTGTGATGATAATAGGTGAAGACCAGAAACATATTCCAGATAGGCAAGTAAAAGCGTACTTGAGTTGGATTAGGAGTGTCCTGAAGATATACTAGAATATCCTAGGATCGTCCTAGAGTGTCCTAGGGCTGTAATGATAATAGGTGAAGACCAGAAACATATTCTAGGTGGGCAAATAAAAGCGTCATTGAGTTAGATTAGGAGTGTCCTTGGGTTAGACTGGGGTATCCTAGGATCGTCCTAGAATGTCCTAGGAGCTGTTCTTACTACAGAAATTAATTAAAACATTTAAAGATAAGAATGGAGATGATTCGGTATGTTCTCGTATAGACAGTTAGGGTCGCGAAATGAAAACAGCCACTAACAGTAGTTGGCAATTGTCTTATGGGGAGGGTTGGGAAGTTGCTAATGAGAGCAGGAATTAAAGAAGGATTTGAGGTAACTTCAGATAAAGATAAAGGCTTCTATTACCATATAGTACCAGCCTTGCGCAGAATTATTTCTCAATAAAACTATTTTAATGTCGATTTTTTTCAACAAGAACTAAAGATACGCTTGTTTAGATGCAATTAAATCAAAAAGTTCATGTACAGTTACTTCCTCGAGATGTAACCGAGACGTAAATGTATATTATCCTGTAAAGAGGACGGCTCAAAACAATGCAGACAATGTTCTCGTGTTATGCGCCTTTAAGACGGTGTGTGTATCATTGTCTGTTTGTTGTATAGCTGTTACCCCGGCGAAGCCTCAGACACACGCTGAGATGGATTGTGATAGAGATAAAAGACGCACAGAGGCGTAGCACCTGATACGTCACGTATTATTTATACAAAGTAAAGCGATGGAGATTAACTCTGACCAGTTTCGCAAATCATTTCTTTTAATTCGGTCGGGAGGGTAAGCCGGTTGTGCAGAAGTAGGTTTGGTCATTTGAACTCGCAAAAATCTTCTTCAATTTCAAAAATATCAGAAAGATGGGAATCTAACCTAGGAAGCCTCTCCACTACGACCTTATTGCTTTTTCTGTTCTCCACACTTTTCTCCGACTCTGTTTCTGACATTCTTCACATCTTAGACCATTTCTGGACCTAATTTTGTCCAACTCATTATTATTAACAATTTTCCAAAACTCCATTCCGGACATTCTTAACATTCTAAAATATTTCTGAACCTGGTCTTGTCCAACTCATTATTCCTCGGTTTCTTCTTGCTTTTGCTGTTCTCCACCCTTTTTCCCAACTCTTTTCCAGACTTTTTCTACATTCTAGGACATTTCTGGACCTGATCTTGCCCAACTCATTATTCTTCGGTTTCTTCTGGCTTTTGCTGTTCTCTACACTATTCCGCAGCTCTATTCCAGACATTTTTCACAGTTCAGGATATTTCTGTACCTGATCTTGTCCAATTTATTATTCCTCAGTTTCTTCTTGCTTTTGCTGTTCTCCACCCTTTTTCCCAACTCTATTCCAGACTTTCTCTACATTCTAGGACATTTCTGGACCTGATCTTGCCCAACTCATTATTCCTCGGTTTCTTCTTGCTTTTGCTGTTCTCTACACTATTCCGCAGCTCTATTCCAGACATTTTTCACAGTTCAGGGTATTTCTGTACCTGATCTTGTCCAATTTATTATTCCTCGGTTTCTTCTTGCTTTTGCTGTTCTCCACCCTTTTTCCCAACTCTTTTCCAGACTTTTTCTACATTCTAGGACATTTCTGGACCTGATCTTGCCCAACTCATTATTCCTCGGTTTCTTCTTGCTTTTGCTGTTCTCCACCCTTTTTCCCAACTCTTCCAGATTTTCTCTACATTTTAGGACATTTCTGGAACTGATCTTGCCCAACTCATTATTCTTCGGTTTCTTCTTGCTTTTGCTGTTCTCTACACTATTCCGCAGCTCTATTCCAGACATTTTTCACAGTTCAGGATATTTCTGTACCTGATCTTGTCCAATTTATTATTCCTCAGTTTCTTCTTGCTTTTGCTGTTCTCCACCCTTTTTCCCAACTCTATTCCAGACTTTCTCTACATTTTCGAGCATTTCTGGACCTGATTTTGTCCAACTCATTATTCCTCGGTTTCTTCTTGCTTTTGCTGTTCTCCACCCTTTTTCCCAACTCTTTTCCAGACTTTTTCTACATTCTAGGACATTTCTGGACCTGATCTTGCCCAACTCATTATTCCTCGGTTTCTACTTGCTTTTGCTGTTCTCCACCCTTTTTCCCAACTCTATTCCAGACTTTCTCTACATTTTAGAACATTTCTGGACCTGATCTTATCCAACTGATTATTCCTAGGGTTCTTTTTGCTTTTGGTGTTCTCTACACTATTCCGCAGCTCTGTTCCAGACATTTTTCACAGTTCAGGATATTTCTGTACCTGGTCTTGTCCAATTCATTATTCCTCGGTTTCTTCTTGCTTTTGCTGTTCTCCACCCTTTTCCCAACTCTATTCCAGACTTTCTTTACATTTAAGGACATTTCTGGACCTGATCTTGTCCAACTGGTTATTCCTAGGTTTCTTCTTGCTTTTGCTGTTCTCTACACTATTCCGGAGCTCTATTCCAGACATTTTTCACAGTTCAGGATATTTCTGTACCTGATCTTATCCAATTTATTATTCCTCAGTTTCTTCTTGCTTTTGCTGTTCTCCACCCTTTTTCCCAACTCTATTCCAGACTTTTTCTACATTCTAGGACATTTCTGGACCTGATCTTGCCCATCTCACCATTCCTCGGTTTCTTCTTGCTTTTGCTGTTCTCCACCCTTTTTCCCAACTCTATTCCAGACTTTTTCTACATTCTAAGACATTTCTGGACCTGATCTTGCCCAACTCATTTTTCCTCGGTTTCTTCTTACTTTTGCTGTTCTCCACCCTCTTTCCCAACTCTATTCCAGACTTTCTCTACATTTTAGGACATTTCTGTACCTGATCTTGCCCAATTCATTATTCCTCGGTTTCTTCTTGCTTTTGCTGTTCTCTACACTATTCCGCAGCTCTATTCCAGACATTTTTCACAGTTCAGGATATTTCTGTACCTGATCTTATCCAATTTATTATTCCTCAGTTTCTTCTTGCTTTTGCTGTTCTCCACCCTTTTTCCCAACTCTATTCCAGACTTTCTCTACATTTTAGAACATTTCTGGACCTGATCTTGTCCAACTGATTATTCCTAGGGTTCTTTTTGCTTTTGGTGTTCTCTACACTATTCCACAGCTCTGTTCCAGACATTTTTCACAGTTCAGGATATTTCTGTACCTGGTCTTGTCCAATTCATTATTCCTCGGTTTCTTCTTGCTTTTGCTGTTCCCCACCCTTTTTCCAACTCTATTCCAGACTTTCTCTACATTTTAGAACATTTCTGGACCTGATCTTGTCCAACTGATTATTCCTAGGTTTCTTCTTGCTTTTGCTGTTCTCTACACTTTTCCGCAGCTCTATTCCAGACATTTTTCACAGTTCAGGATATTTCTGTACCTGGTCTTGTCCAACTCATTATTCCTCGGTTTCTTCTTGCTTTTGCTGTTCTCCGCCCTTTTTCCCAACTCTATTCCAGACTTTCTCTACATTTTAGAACATTTCTGGACCTGACCTTGTCCAACTGATTATTCCTAGGTTTCTTCTTGCTTTTGCTGTTCTCTACACTATTCCGCAGCTCTATTCCAGACATTTTTCACAGTTCAGGATATTTCTGTACCTGATCTTATCCAATTTATTATTCCTCAGTTTCTTCTTGCTTTTGCTGTTCTCCACCCTTTTTCCCAACTCTATTCCAGACTTTCTCTACATTTTAGAACATTTCTGGACCTGATCTTGTCCAACTGATTATTCCTAGGTTTCTTCTTGCTTTTGCTGTTCTCTACACTTTTCCGCAGCTCTATTCCAGACATTATTCACAGTTCAAGATATTTCTATTTCTGGACCTGATCTTGTTCAACTCTTTATACCTCGGTGTCTTCCTGCTTCTGCTGTTCTCTACAATTTTTCCCATCTCTATTCCGAACACTGGACATTTCTGGACTCGATCTTGAATGAATTTCTCTTAAAATTATCCAGTTTTGTTGATAAAATGTTCTTCTATTTTATCTTAGAACCAGTTATATATTTTATGGTTAACTAGACATATTTTATTTAAATGCTAAATTTTAGGCTTTATTTCCTGGTCTATTCTAAAATACTTTGTCCACATTGAAAGCAGACGCATCGAAATGCTTTTTTTAAAGTAACAAATGATCGGAATTTCACCGATTCTCGTTCGACCATTTAAAAATCGTTAGCTAGAAAATACCGTCACCGAGTTCCATCAGCATACGAATTTTCTTTTTCTTTCTTTTACAACATTTATCTATGTTTCTCTTTCGCTCGCGCACGCAATCTGTTACCGATCTTTCTCTAATCACTCCATTAATTTTGATTACTATTTCGTCTATGTTTTGTTACTGCAAACAATGGTCACAGCTGACACAAAAGGAAACCATCAAAATTATTAATACAAGAAACGTTTTAAGGAATTCGGAAAAATATTAAACTACACTTAAAATTTGACACTTTTTCAAAAGCGATTATATCTTCAACTGCTCATTCAATTTTCATGATTTTGTTTGTGAATTGTAGGTCAATTCTTCTGTTTTTGAAATTTTGATGTAGAGTTGAATTTAAAAATATACGGGGTGTATAAATGTGAAGATCTTTTTTAAACACCTTGTAGGATGTAGCAGCTGTTCCAAAATGTATCAGAATTTTTTATTAGAGATGACAAACCCTGTGTTTTTCAAATTCTCACAGTCTTGTATTATGGGAAGGTTTTTATTTTAAACTCCGGCCCTGTAAGTCCGGGGATTCTTTTTACTTGATTTATTACCAGTTTATTTTTCTCTCTCTTCTTTAAATTTGACACCGAAATGAAGCTGAGGCTCAGGCCTGTTTTCTCGATTTCTTTTTTGCTTTTTGGAGCGTTTTGTAAGTGTCGAGACGATTTTTCACTGTTTACTGTTGTTAGAGGTGAGAAAGTTTCGTTAAATTTGAAATAAGAAAAATTTTTTAGAGGTTGTGTACCATTTTAATTTTTAATAAAAATTAAAGTAGTTCTTGGAGTGTCTGTGAGGGCGATCGAGGGGACAGTCCAAAGCGTCTTTGACTACTCTTGTCTGTATATTTATCTTGAATTTTGAAAAAAAATGTCATTTGTTAAAAACCCCCTACAATTTAAATCTTTTTACAACTTGATTTTTTTTCTATGCCACTCCAACAGTTCCTTTTGTAGAATTAGTAACCTTTTCCTTACCAAAACCTTCCAATTACATAAAATAAATCTGTGCAAAAGAAAATTACACAGATACCCATTATATAAAAGTTAATGCTCTTAGGTCCTTTTGGATTTTACCCGACTACAAAAGACACAATAAGAAATATCCTCAAATAAATCCTTATTTTCTGTTTTCTCCACTCTCTACTCCATCCGCGTTTCGTGGATAGAATAGAGAGAAGCGGATGCCATTAGTCTAACCTTCCATTATTACCGAGATAACCATTTCCATTCACTTCGTTAAAATCGATATACCTACATTCATGCACCGTTTCGCCGTTTGCACCATAACAATAAACGTTGATAAAATTTGTGACGAAGGCAAAGAATTTTACCACAGCTTAATTTTATAAAAACAATTTGAATGAATCTGGTGTGGAGATGCTTTGAGGGACTTCAAGGAGGATGTCCAAAGGACCTAACTTATCAGATCAGAAACAGGATACTCCTGTTGTTGCTAAGAAAGGAACAACTTGAAGACTGAAAATGAACAGGAGGTAGTCCACAAGAACTTTTTGTTCTCTCTGGACCGAGAGATTTTAAGACAGAAAAAAAGAGATGGAAAATTTTGAAGAACATGTAGACCACCAAAAACCCATTAAAGTTGTACTTCAATTGGCATTTTTTCTATGGTTATTGAAGAATTGGTAGAAATAGTCCTATATCTAACTTGACTGAATATTTTGCAATCTCCAAAAGGAAATAAGATATTACCCATTGTATTTAAATGTTATGTTAGTAGTGCAAACGACATCTGACACCCTTACACCAACACACACGAATACGTATATCCTACAGAAGACATCCGAAACTAAATCCTCGGAATTTTTCCGGCGGCCGAACATGTTACCGGTGCCGGTCCTCGTCGTAGATCTGTCGAAAGGGCCGTTGGCGACAAGTGAACAACAGTGGCGCAACCGACTCGTCTTTTTGATGGTTAAACATTATTTCCCTATAAAAAAATTAACTATTTTTATGCAACAAGTTTGTTACACCAGACTAGAAAATACAGACTAGAAGAGACGGACTAGAAAAGACAGACTAGAAGAGGCAGACAAGAAGAGACAGACTAGAAAATATAGACTAGAAAAGACGGATTAGAAAAGACGGACTAGAAGAGACAGACAAGAAGAGACAGACAAGAAGAGACAGACTAGAAGAGACGGACTAGAAAAGACAGACTAGAAGAGGCAGACAAGAAGAGACAGACTAGAAAATATAGACTAGAAAAGACAGACTAGAAAAGACGGATTAGAAAAGACGGACTAGAAGAGACAGACAAGAAGAGACAGACAAGAAGAGACAGACTAGAAGAGACGGACTAGAAGAGACAGACAAGAAGAGACAGACTAGAAAAGACGGACTAGAAGAGACAGACAAGAAGAGACAGACAAGAAGAGACAGACAAGAAGAGACAGACTAGAAGAGACGGACTAGAAGAGACAGACAAGAAGAGACAGACTAGAAAAGACGGACTAGAAAAGACAGACTAGAAAAAACAGACTAGAAGAGACGGACTAGAAAAGACAGACTAGAAGAGGCAGACAAGAAGAGACAGACTAGAAGAGACAGACAAGAAGAGACAGACTAGAAAAGACGGACTAGAAGAGACAGACAAGAAGAGACAGACTAGAAAAGACGGATTAGAAAAGACAGACTAGAAAAAACAGACTAGAAGAGACAGACTAGAAAAGACAGAATAGAAGAGACAGACTAGAAAGGACAGAGAAGAAAAGACCGACTAGAAAATATAGACTCGAAAAGAGAGACTAGAAAAGCCAGACTAGTAAAGACAGACTAGAAGAGTCCAACTAGAAGAGACATACTAGTAAAGACAAACTAGAAGAGACGGACTAGAAAAGACAGACTAGAAGAGACAGACTAGAAAAGACGGACTAGAAACGACGGATTAGAAAAGACAGACTAGAAAAGACAGACTAGAAGAGACAGACTAGAAGAGACAGACAAGAAGAGACAGACTAGAAAAGACGGATTAGAAAAGACAGACTAGAAAAGACAGACTAGAAGAGACAGACTAGAAGAGACAGACTAGAAAAGACGGATTAGAAAAGACAGACTAGAAAAAACAGACTAGAAGAGACGGACTAGAAAAGACAGACTAGAAGAGGCAGACAAGAAGAGACAGACTAGAAGAGACAGACAAGAAGAGACAGACTAGAAAAGACGGACTAGAAGAGACAGACAAGAAGAGACAGACTAGAAAAGACGGATTAGAAAAGACAGACTAGAAAAAACAGACTAGAAGAGACAGACTAGAAAAGACAGAATAGAAGAGACAGACTAGAAAGGACAGAGAAGAAAAGACCGACTAGAAAATATAGACTCGAAAAGAGAGACTAGAAAAGCCAGACTAGTAAAGACAGACTAGAAGAGTCCAACTAGAAGAGACATACTAGTAAAGACAAACTAGAAGAGACGGACTAGAAAAGACAGACTAGAAGAGACAGACTAGAAAAGACGGACTAGAAACGACGGATTAGAAAAGACAGACTAGAAAAGACAGACTAGAAGAGACAGACTAGAAGAGACAGACAAGAAGAGACAGACTAGAAAAGACGGATTAGAAAAGACAGACTAGAAAAGACAGACTAGAAGAGACAGACTAGAAGAGACAGACTAGAAGAGACATACTAGAAGAGACGGACTAGAAGAGGCAGACAAGAAGAGACAGACTAGAAAAGACGGATTAGAAAAGACAGACTAGAAAAGACGGATTAGAAAAGACGGACTAGAAGAGACAGACAAGAAGAGACAGACTAGAAAAGACGGACTAGAAAAGACAGACTAGAAGAGACAGACTAGAAGAGACAGACAAGAAGAGACAGACTAGAAAAGACAGACTAGAAGAGACAGGCTAGAAAAGACAGAATGGAAAAGACTAGAAAAGACTAGAAAAGACTAGAAAAGACTAGAAAAGACTAGAAAAGACTAGAAAAGACTAGAAAAGACTAGAAAAGAGTAGAAAAGACTAGAAAAGACTAGAAAAGACTAGAAAAGACTAGAAAAGACTAGAAAAGACTAGAAAAGACTAGAAAAGACTAGAAAAGACTAGAAAAGACTAGAAAAGACTAGAAAAGACTAGAAAAGACTAGAAAAGACTAGAAAAGACTAGAAAAGACTAGAAAAGACTAGAAAAGACTAGAAAAGACTAGAAAAGACTAGAAAAGACTAGAAAAGACTAGAAAAGACTAGAAAAGACTAGAAAAGACTAGAAAAGACTAGAAAAGACTAGAAAAGACTAGAAAAGACTAGAAAAGACTAGAAAAGACTAGAAAAGACTAGAAAAGACTAGAAAAGACTAGAAAAGACTAGAAAAGACTAGAAAAGACTAGAAAAGACTAGAAAAGACTAGAAAAGACTAGAAAAGACTAGAAAAGACTAGAAAAGACTAGAAAAGACTAGAAAAGACTAGAAAAGACTAGAAAAGACTAGAAAAGACTAGAAAAGACTAGAAAAGACTAGAAAAGACTAGAAAAGACTAGAAAAGACTAGAAAAGACTAGAAAAGACTAGAAAAGACTAGAAAAGACTAGAAAAGACTAGAAAAGACTGGAAAAGACTGGAAAAGACTAGAAAAGACTAGAAAAGACTAGAAAAGACTAGAAAAGACTAGAAAAGACTAGAAAAGACTAGAAAAGACTAGAAAAGACTAGAAAAGACTAGAAAAGACTAGAAAAGACTAGAAAAGACTAGAAAAGACTAGAAAAGACTAGAAAAGACTAGAAAAGACACCCATATTACATTAAAAAGCGTATTCGTTTCAATACACACTTTATTAGTTAACAGACAAATGCAACCACAACTGTACAATAACAACCCAACTATCTCTGGATAGTCTCGATAATATCATCTATTTTCGTCCTTCGCTCGGGGTGGCGGGTAGGTATCCGAAGGGTAAGCCATCCTGCAGAGGCGTACTCTCCTTACAAGTTGATAACAATACAACAAAAGTGGACCTGCGGTTTTATACATGCTTTCAAAGTCACATCCTTAGAAATCACATTAACCTTTAAGTAGTAATAGTAATAAATAAATATTTTCAACAAATATATGTGCAAAATAATAAAATGAGAGTAAATATATTTATTAAGTTATAGAGAATTATTTTTGTAGGCCTTTTTGTAATAAAACCAACAATTTACCCAGTGCAGGTATCTGAGAGGGTAACGGGATCGCCGCCCCCAGACGACGACCGTGGGGACGATCTAAGGTTAGAAGAAGGGAAAGGGGTCGGAAGGGCTTGTATCGATTACCAGTGAGCTCGACAACGTGCTTGTCACGTCTGATACACACACAAGTGAAATAGCTGTTTATGGTTGCTGCTTTACGGGCGGCGGGTGTTCGGTCTGCATCCCCCCGCTTCCGAACGTTTGCCGCCCCCCTTTTCGAGCAACCGCCGTCACCGGTGTTAGTAGATCGGTTCGGATGTCAACCGATGGATCGGCTGTGGAGAAAAGGAAGGATAATCGAAATAGGAAATGTTTTCTTAAATGAATACTGCTCTCTCCGTTATGTATAATACGGACGTATGTAACAATTGTTTCGCAAACGAGTTTACATCTGAGGGATGAACAGAAAATTGATATGTAAAGGTTCAAAATGATAGAATTTTATATATGCTATCAAGGTGACATCCTTAGAAATCACATTAACCGTTCTGTTTCTTTTAATTATTTTTTGTAGTCAAAAGGGCTTAACAAAGACGTTATAAATTGTTCATTGCACTACTTATTTCAACATATTAAAAATATATATTTTTTTGTTTCAGTACTACGAAATGTCATATGGCCTTAATGTGGAAATGCACAAACAGGTGAGCTTTTTTAAGATGATAAATATTAGCAAATGATAGATGTTATTTATTGTATTTTGGTTGGGGCTATAATTGCTCCGGGTGAACATACAGAACGATAAGAAACTTGGTTCCGATTTTGAAAATTTATAAGGATAAATTATAAATAAATAGACTTTGGAGAATTTGTATGGGCATTTTCATAATCTACGGGGTCGAATTAGTGGATTTTCATATTTAAAAGTGTCGGGGAAAACTTAGTTTCCATTTTGGAAATTTGAAAATTCGAAGTGAGGGTAAGTTATAGTCGAAAATAGAAGCGCTAAGTCAAAAAATCGTAGAGGCCATAATAATCGAAATTTTGAGCTGAAATTTTAATTACACACTCTCAGATGATGAAAGAATATGAAAAAAAATCGGCGAAATCGTATCCACGATATTTTGTATACAGGGATATGCGAAAGTGAGGGATACCAAAATTTGAAAAATATAAAATTTTTATTATGGACTTAAGTGAATTTTTATGGGTATTTTCGTAATCTGTGGGGTCAAATTAGTGGATTTCCATATATAAAAGTGTCTGGGAAAACTTAGTTTCCATTATGGAAATTTGATAATTCGGAAATGAGGATAAGTTCTAGAGGAAAGTACACATACTAAGTCAAAAAATCGTACAGACTATAATAAACGGAATTTTGTGCTGAAATTTTAATTATACACTCTAAGATGATGAAAGAATTTAAAAAAAAATTTGCGAAATCGTAACTACGATATTTTGAATACAGGGGTATCTGAAAGTGAGGATTACCAAAATTCGAAAAAATAAATTTTTATTATGGACTTTGGAAATTAAGTTGAAAAATCACCACCAATTCAAAGAAACACGTAGACACTCAAAACGATAATATAGGTATTTTAAAGAGTCCTTTCCTTTTCATTTAAAACTATATCGCTTTGTCCATGAAATTGTAAAATTTCTCTCTCTCTCTCTCTCTCTCTCTCTCTCTCTCTCTCTCTCTCTCTCTCTCACTCACTCTCTCTTGTCGGTGTTTTTGACGTCCGACAAGCGGTACTTTGAAATATTTTTATATAAACTATAATTGTATTCAGAAAATATGTAGAACCAGGGCTGCAACTAAAAACTGGTCCAGATCTTTTCGTAGTCTTGGCATCACTTAAATGATATCCCATAGATAGTCTGACGTCTCAAGCAATAGCAATACGTTTACAGCAGCTCCCTAATTTAGTTGTATGACTTTTTTTAGCTAAAATCAATCATTTTGCTTTAATTGACACTGTGATTTTTTTTACTAAAGATTATTCAAAAAATATTTCATCTTTTTCTATTTCTATTTGTTTGATTTTTATTATTCAAAGTACTTTTCTTACGCACATTTTTTACACTCTCATTTTACCCCCAAGTGCTCGAATATTTCATCATAATTTAAACTTCCCTACTTGAAATCGTTTTAATTAAATCAATCTCTAAAGAGGTCGGAGCATTAGCTACTCCCTGTTTCTCTTAAATCTCAATAACATCGCCGGAAATTATTTACAACTCCTTAAGTCCTAAATAATAAAATTTTCTTATCTTTAACAAGGAAGAAGAACCCTTATCATTCATTTTCCTTTTTAACCCTCTGCCGTCTTCGTCGGCTGGGAACTACCTAAAGATTTCCCTTCGGCTTTTCCTTTTAATTCCATCGGATTATTATTAAAGCATTCCAAACATCATTTCCTCAACAAAAACGATCCCACCACCCGTTTTACTAGGATTTTCTCTCTCTATCTTTTTGACAAAACAGGGTCGGAATTGTTCAATATTGCTCAATAAAATTATCCTTAAACCATAATGAGTAATAGAGACAATCTTTCATTAGCTGGTCCAAGATTGAGCACAACTTTCTCTAATTCCACTGTGGTTTCCAGAGAACACTGGACTAGAAGGAAATTGAATAGTAGATGAACCAGCAAAGAGAGGAGCTGAAACATCCTTTAGGAACTGGAGCATTGGGGGGATCTAATAGAGCTAAGACTTCTAGGAAAGTACCAGTTGAGATCCTAAGTTAGAGTAAGTCTGCACGAAGAGTGTTGACAGGTGTCCTTACTTGTATGGCCACTTCAAAAAGCTCAAACTAATGGAGTAAGAAAAATGGAGATTCTGTGGAATTGAAGAAGAAACCTCGTCTACCAGCTTTTGAATGGAAATTTATTTTTAATAAATAATAACGAAATTGTAGAATTCTTGAGGGAAGCTAATCTAGTACGGATCTGGCTGTGGAGGTTTCATCCCATAATTCTTTATTGATTGAAAGAAATAGAGGAGAACCAAGAAAGAGTGAGTAGGGTAGAGGTAGACAACCCGACAAACATGTGAACTTAACCGCAAACATGGTCGGGGACAAGGGATTTAATTCACTTTATTCGTTGATTAAGTTACAGAAAAAAAAAACAATTTAAAGTAGATGCTAATTTTCATTGGTTGTTAGTTCGACTTGAATGATCTTATCTGTTAAGTAAAAATATTAAGGCAAAAAAAATTTAAGCTGTGAGAATTTCGAAGCCAAAAAGTCGTTATTTTATTAATAAAAATTGACTACTATACTTTATTGTTTTTGGGGAAGACTCATGAGCGTACGTGCAAAATATATTTTTAAATATTTCGGAGATTTTTTGTTGGTAATAAACTTTTCAATTTAACCTATTAAATGGGTACGTCTTTGGTCGGAGCGCCATCAAACATCGACAAAATTGACAAAAACGTATCGAATCGAACAATTACTCAACCAGAATGGCTCATTCTGGGCGGTTGGAGTAACGAAAAGAAGCGGAGTCGATACGGAGTTTGGGAATTGCGGGAAACGTGGAGTTGTGAGTTGAAGAGAGAGAGAGAGAGAGAGGGTGACGTCGATTTCATCAACTCACTCGCCAAGCCAGAAAATGTGCTGTAGCAATTTACGTAATTACTTACTTAGTGGGCAGAGGCGTGCATTGATGAGTTTACTACAGTTAAATCGCAAAATATTGCTGAATGCTTTAATCATTATTCTCCCCGGTTGGCACGAAGTAATTCGGAAGCTATTAATAATTTAAGCATAAAGCATTAAATAAATTGGTCGTTGGAAATTATAACAAAAATGCTGCATGAAAATGTGGCTATTTTCCAGTTAACATAAAACCTGAAATTAAATTTACGATAATAACATACCTAACAAATAATTTAACACCGAAAGCTTTCAAAATCGACATAAAATCGTACTATTTTTATTTTATTTAAACACTTGAAATTATTTTAAGAAAGTGGGGGATACCAAAATTTTTTATTATGGACTTTAGTGAATTTTTATGGGCATTTTCATAATCTACGGGGTCGAATTAGTGGATTTCCATATATTAATCTGTCGGGGAAAACTTAGTTTCGATTTCGGAAATATGAAAATTAGAAAGTGAGGATTATAGAGGAAAATACACGCTCTAAGTCAAAAAATCGTAGAGGCCATAATAATCGGAATTTTGAGCTGAAATTTTAATTACACACTCTAAGATGATGAACGAATATGAAAAAAAATCAGCGAAATCGTATCTATGATATTTTGAATATGGGGGTATGCGAAAGTGAGGGATACCAAAATTTGAAAAATATAAAATTTTTATTATGGACTTTAGTGAATTTTTATGGTCATTTTCATAATCTACGGGGTCGAATTAGTGGATTTCCGTATATAAAAGTGTCTGAGAAAGCTTGGTTTCGATTTTGGAAATTTGATAATTCGAAAATGAGGATAAGTTATAGAGGAAAATACACGTGCTAAGTGAAAAAATCGTAGAGTCCATAATAATCGGAATTTTGTGCTGAAATTTTAATTACACACTCTAAGATGATGAACGAATATGACAAAAAATCAGCGAAATCGTATCTATGATATTTTGTATACGGGGGTATGCAAAAGTGAGGAATACCAAAATTTGAAAAATATAAAATTTTTATTATGGACTTTAGTGAATTTTTATGGTCATTTTCATAATCTACGGGGTCGAATTAGTGGATTTCCGTATATAAAAGTGTCTGAGAAAGCTTGGTTTCGATTTTGGAAATTTGATAATTCGAAAATGAGGATAAGTTATAGAGGAAAATACACGTGCTAAGTGAAAAAATCGTAGAGTCCATAATAATCGGAATTTTGTGCTGAAATTTTAATTACACACTCTAAGATGATGAACGAATATGAAAAAAAATCGGCGAAATCGTATCCACGATATTTTGTATACAGGGATATGCGAAAGTGAGGGATACCAAAATTTGAAAAATATAAAATTGTTATTATGGACTTTAGTGAATTTTATGGGCATTTTCATAATCTACGGGGTCGAATGAGTGGTTTTCCATATATTAATGTGTCGGGGAAAACTTAGTTTCGATTTCGGAAATATGAAAATTCGAAAGTGATGATAAATTATAGAGGAAAATACACGCTTTAAGTCAAAAAATCGAAGAGGTCATAATAATCGAAATTTTGAGCTGAAATTTTAGATACACACTCTCAGATGATGAACGAATATGAAAAAAAATCAGCGAAATCGTATCTTCGATATTTTGTATACAGGGATATGCGAAAGTGAGGGATACCAAAATTCGAAAAAAATAAAATTTTCATTATGGACTTTAGTGAATTTTTATGGGCATTTTCATAATCTACGGGGTCGAATTAGTGGATTTCCGTATATAAAAGTGTCTGAGAAAGATTGGTTTCGATTTTGGAAATTTGATAATTCGAAAGTGAGGATAAATTATAGAGGAAAATACACGCTCTAAGTCAAAAAATCGAAGAGTCTATAATAATCGAAATTTTGAGCTGAAATTTTAGATACACACTCTCAGATGATGAAAGAATATGAAAAAAAATCGGCGAAATCGTATCCACGATATTTTGTATACAGGGATATGCGAAAGTGAGGGATACCAAAATTTGAAAAATATAAAATTGTTATTATGGACTTTAGTGAATTTTTATGGGCATTTTCATAATCTACGGGGTCGAATGAGTGGTTTTCCATATATTAATGTGTCGGGGAAAACTTAGTTTCGATTTCGGAAATATGAAAATTCGAAAGTGATGATAAATTATAGAGGAAAATACACGCTTTAAGTCAAAAAATCGAAGAGGTCATAATAATCGAAATTTTGAGCTGAAATTTTAGATACACACTCTCAGATGATGAAAGGATATGAAAAAAAATCGGCGAAATCGTATCCACGATATTTTGTATACAGGGATATGCGAAAGTGAGAGATACCAAAATTTGAAAAATATAAAATTTTTATTATGGACTTTAGTGAATTTTTATGGACATTTTCATAATCTACGGGGTCGAATTAGTGGATTTCCATATATTAATCTGTCGGGGAAAATTTAGTTTCGATTTCGGAAATATAAAAATTCGAAAGTGATGATAAATTATAGAGGAAAATACACGCTCTAAGTCAAAAAATCGAAGAGGCCATAATAATCGGAATTTTGAGCTGAAATTTTAGATACACACTCTCAGATGATGAACGAATATGAAAAAAAATAAGCGAAATCGTATCTTCGATATTTTGTATACAGGGATATGCGAAAGTGAGGGATACCAAAATTTGAAAAAAATTAAATTTTTATTATGGACTAAGTTTTAGTTGAAAATATACGCTCTAGTCGGTACGCACCTTTAGATATAGTTATAAAATCCACTACTTTTAGGTGACGACGAATTATAACAACAAATCTCACCAACAACTCTTTCAATGCCGGATTTTGTAAATTCAAGCACTAATTCGTCACGAAACGAAAAGGGTGGCGACGACGTTAATAGAATTTTTCGGGTGAAACATTTCGTGAACGTGCTAGTTTAGTCTGTATCGTGAATTATTACTCGTTATTTTGTTACTGATAAAAAGAAATAAAAAATATGTCGTTAAAACATTATATTTGTGCTACGTGATTTATTATAGTTATTTTTACAGGGTAAACTATCTTGTTTGTTGTATCAAATATCTTAGAATGTTGATGATTTTTGTTGTCCTTAAATGGAATCAGAAGAAAAAATATACGCTTGAATACAATCCTGATAAACGATCTTGACGACTGATTTTTTTTTTGAATCAACGGAGATAATAAATTACAAAATAACTGTTGTAAGTAATAATCCAATGAAGTATTGTTAAATCAGATTGTGATGCAAATCTTTCGAATAGATTATAAAATCATCGGTCACGATCACAAATAATATTTTACGGTTTCCAAACCTAACCTCATATATTACAATTTAGGAAGAGAGAAAGAAGAAATTGATCACGCTGTAAAGTAACCATGAGACCCGGGAGACTGGGGAGAGAGGGTCCGCAAAATTGTTGGAGTAAATACTCTTCTACTTAGTCTGAATTTACTTTTGAGATAGAAGGAAATCTTGTGTTATTTTTGAGCTACAACTTTGAAGAAACATTTGGCAGCATGGAATTTGTAGTATTTTATTAATTATCCGTTTTCAAGTGATTTTAACTCCGTTTTTGTCGTAGTAATTGTAAGAAATTTGGGTTTCGACGGAAGCTGCAATAAAAATCAAGCTTAGAACAATAATCAACGTGGGTGGCCGCGTACGTTTTTAGAAAATGTGCCGTAATTTTTACTCATTATATCCATTTTGTTAAATAACGAAGATACATTATTATTATTTTTTTTATTAATTTTTATCTGCTGGGAAAATCTTAATTGAAAAAAAAACACCGTTACTCACATAAGTTTAAGAAACACTGCTATAAAGTAAATTAAAAGTACTTTTAAAAAATACACCCTGTACGAAAAAACCCGTTGTTTGATTTATTGCCGCGCCTTATTCTCCACTCCGCCGTTTCAGATCGTGGCGGCCGTGGTTTCGTATGACGTGTGCGGCAATAAATGCCGATCACACTTCTTCTATTCTCCTTTGTTTCTTGTTGTTTCTTTTCCAACGCCCACTAGAACCGAATCAATCAATAAGCAGCGAAAGCTCGTTTTTCTTTTGTTTTGGTGTTGCTTGTCTTTTTTTTTCTGGCCGTGTTTTGTTGCCACGATTGCCGTTCTACTTCGATCCCAACCGATCAGAATACAGAAGAAGGGTTATTTATCGGGCAGTGACTACTGCGTTCTATTTACAAAGATTAATATGTTAATATCACAAATAATAACCAGATCGCCAGCAATCGTATTTCGTCTCGTTACCTTAGACCTTAGTCCTTGATAAAAATTTAATTTTTTTAAAATTTTGGTAACCCTCACTTTCGTATATCCCTGTATACAAAATATCGTAGATACGATTTCTCTGATTTTTTTTTCATATTCGTTCATCATGTAGTGTGTAATTAAACTTTCGGCTCAAAATTCTTATTATTATGGCCTCTACGATATTTTTACTTAGTACGTGTACTTTCGACTATAACTTATCCTCCTTTCGAATTTTCCAATTTTAAAAATCGGAATTAAGTGTTCCTCGACACTTTTTTATATGGAAATTTATTCGACCCCTCAGATTACGAAAATACCCATGAAAATTTTCAAAAGTCCATAATAAAAATTTTATTTTTTTCGAATTTTGGTACCCCTCACTTTCGCATACCCCTGTATACAAAATATCGTAGATACGATTTCGCTGATTTTTTTAAAATTCTTTCATCATCTGAGAGTGTGTATCTAAAATTTCAGCTCAAAATTCCGATTATTATGGCGTCTACGATTTTTTCACTTAGCACGTGTATTTTTCTTTATAACTTATTCTCATTTTCGAATTATCAAATTTCCAAAATCCAAACCAAGCTTTCTCAGACACTTTTATATACGGAAATCCACTAATTCCACCCCGTAGATTATGAAAATGCCCAGAAAAATTCACTTAAGTCCATAATAACAATTTTATATTTTTCAAATTTTGGTACCCCTCACTTTCGCATACCCCTGTATACAAAATATCGTAGATACGATTTCGCTGATTTTTTTTAAATTCTTTCATCATCTGAGTGTGTGTATCTAAAATTTCAGCTCAAAATTCCGATTATTATGGCGTCTACGATTTTTTCACTTAACACGTGTATTTTCCTTTATAACTTATTCTCATTTTCGAATTATCCATTTTCCAAAATCCAAACCAAGCTTTCTCAGACACTTTTATATACGGAAATCCACTAATTCGACCCCGTAGATTATGAAAATGCCCATAAAAATTCACTAAAGTCCATAATAAAAATTTTATATTTTTCAAATTTTGGTATCCCTCACTTTCGCATACAAAATATCGTGGATACGATTTCGCCGATTTTTTTTCACATTCTTTCATCATCTGAGAGTGTGTATCTAAAATTTCAGCTCAAAATTTCGATTATTATGGCCTCTTCGATTTTTTGACTTAGAACGTGTAGTTTCCTCTATAATTTATCCTCACTTTCGAATTTTCGTATTTCCGAAATCGAAACTAAGTTTTCCCCGACACATTAATATATGGAAATTCACTAATTCGACCCCGAAGATTACGGAAATGCCCATAAAAATTTTCAAAAGTCCATAATAAAAATTTTATAATTTTCAAATTTTGGTATCCCTTACTGTCGCATATTCCTGTATACAAAATATCGTGGATACGATTTCGCCAATTTTTTTTCATATTTGTTCATCATCTTAGAGTGTGTAATTAAAATTTCAGCTCAAAATTCCGATTATTATGGCGTCTACGATTTTTTCACTTAGCACGTGTATTTTCCTTTATAACTTATTCTCATTTTCGAATTATCAAATTTCCAAAATCCAAACCAAGCTTTCTCCGACAGATTAATATATGGAAATCCACTAATTCGATCCCGTAGATTATGAAAATGCCCATAAAAATTCAGTTAAGTCCATAATAAAAATTTTATTTTTTTCGAATTTTGGTACCCCTCACTTTCGCATACCCCTGTATACAAAATATCGTGGATACGATTTCGCCGATTTTTTTCATATTCTTTCATCATCTGAGAGTGTGTATCTAAAATTTCAGCTCAAAATTCCGATGATTATGGCCTCTACGATTTTTTGACTTAGAGCGTGTATTTTCCTCTATAATCCTCACTTTCTAATTTTCATATTTCCGAAATCGAAACTAAGTTTTCCCAGACAGATTAATATATGGAAATCCACTAATTCGACCCCGTAGATTATGAAAATGCCCATAAAAATTCAGTTAAGTCCCTAATAAAATTTTTATTTTTTTCGAATTTTGGTACCCCTCACTTTCGCATACTCCTGTATACAAAATATCGTAGATACGATTTCGCCGATTTTTTTTCATATTATTTCATCATCTGAGAATGAGTATCTAAAATTTCCCATTATTATAATTTATTTTAATTTGTTAAATCAGATACGGCACGTTGTTGTGTTACAAATCTTTCGAATAGAATATAAAATCATCGGTCACGATCACAAATAATATTTTACGGTTTCCAAACCTAACCTCACTTTTTCTCTCTCTAGCCGTGATTATCGCGTATCAGTCGCTTTGTTTATTTCATGAGCCTTTAAACTAATATCGTAGGCGTTCTAACGGTGGTTTTAAGATCCCTCACAGCCGTATCATCAGTCATTCTTACCGACTTAAATATTTTGAGAAACTTCAAAATTTAAAAAAACCTGAATGGATTTGAAAAAAAAATCTCCTAGTCGATTTGGTTGTATAGTCACTACCAATTTTATTGTAATAACACCGCGTTAACGGCACGATATAGAAGCAGGCGACATGGCACGGCACAGCAGTTGACTAGCCAGCTAATTATGTTATAATTAACGGTTGAACTTTGTATGTTGTGCTGTTTAACCCACACCCACCATCATGTTGGACATGCATTGTATCTGTATACGGGGCATTATTCAAAAACGTTTGGACAATATTACTTAACATATTTTCAAATTTTTTTTCGTGTTTTCATAATTAAAATTGAACTACTATGTTCAGAGACGTATTAGATCAAAAATAAACGAAGTTATTGAAACCTTGCAATTCTTATACTAATACCTATAATATATTTTTGTTGTTACTGTAATTATGTACGGTTTAACCGAAAATACCCTTAAGGTCGAAACACACTTATCAGCACAGCACCTGACAAACATCGTCACAGCACCGTCGAGTGGTCAACTTGTGTATGGGCTCACTTAACGCATCGACACGGGATCAGCACCGCCGCGATACCCGACTATAGGCTTCACTTTATATTGTCAGAGATATTGTATTGGCAAAATATTCTCTCTGAGAAATGCGTTGTGGTTGAGGCGTTGACGTGCTTTGTCGGTGCTGTGCTGATGTTGTTAGATATGCGCGCTTACATTTAAATACACATAAGAAGTAAAATTTGTTGGTGATGATCAGTCGCTGTTCCTATGAGGTGCTGATGAGTGTGTTTCGACCTTTAACCTTTTTATTTTAATGGCACATGTACGTGTCTCTGCGTGTGAGGCCGAAGCGATACGGCATTTTAAAACAAATGGTCGCGTGTTTTTTCTGAATAAATAAACATTTGGCGACTATACAGACGGAACAACATAAAAGGGCCAAAGAAATTTATCATGTCCTGCCAGTGAGAACAAACTGGCTTACAGACCTGATTTTGTCACATGTGACGATCAAGTAATTATAGTTTGTGATGAAGACAGATTACATGTTGAGACGGTTAAGACAACAATACTAAGACTGAATGTGACCTTGGGGGCCATCGGAGTGGAGATCCTTGTCCTATCCAATGGCCTGGAAAACGGTACTCCCGTACGATTTCTACAAAATGTGGAGGAGCACCGTCATGCATGAAGCACATATGTCTTCTAATTATGAGAGGTACATCTTCCGAAATAGCTGGAAGTTCATTTTCTAGAAAATGAAGATATCTATGGATGGTTGGAACCGGTGCTACTACTGTGGCACGTGGTTACATCAGCCCATGTGGAGAGGATAGCATTAGGTAGCAAATGTTGGACTCGTTGGATCCAATAAGTTTTCTTTTAGACCATTGCAAAAAGTTTTGTCTCTGTCTTTTGTTGAGCAATTTTTCCGGTACTCGTTTCTGGATGCTCGTCTATAATCTGAAGAACCTGATCTTCGAGTTGTAGAGTTCTCGCAGTTCTGGCTCGTCCATAATATTCCTTGATTTTGCAAAAGTTCCAGTTTCTTGTAAACAAAGATGCAATTTAGTAAACGTTTCAGAACATACATACGTCTGGAGTTTCGTTTGTTTTTGCATTTGACACAGTAATTGTCAAAATTCTAAAGACCACTGAGAATAAACATGTTTTTTCTTATTAGTTTTAGAAACCAGTAGTGTCACTCAGGAAAAATTATGGTCGTTTATTACAAAAAAAAGGTGAGCGGTCGTCGGACCGACAACAGAAGCTTGCTTCTTATGCACAATAGAATAGAATTATTCGAAAATTTTGACAATTTTTGACCATTTTTGACAATTTATCGAAAATCTTGACCATTTTTCAAAAATTTTGACAATTTTTGTTAATTATTGACCATTTTTTCAAATTTTTTGACAACTTTTGACCATTTTTTCAAATTTTAACAAGTATTGACCAATTTTGACAGTTTTGACAATTATTGATCATTTTTGACAATTTTTCAAAAATTTTGACCATTTTAGACCATTTTTCAAAATTTTAACAATTATTGACCATTTTTGACTATTTTTGAGCATTTTTGACAGTTTCTGACAATTATTGACCATTTTTGACCATTTTTCAAATATTTTGACAATTTTCAACAATTATTGACCATTTTTGACATTTTCTTTCTTATAATTATTGACAATTTTTACAACATTTTAACAATTTTTGACCATTTTTCAAAATTTTAACAATTATTGACCATTTTCGACAGTTTCTGACAATTATTGACAACTTTCAAAAATTTTGACAATTATTGTAAATTTTTCAAAATATTTAACAATTTTTGATCATTTTTTAAAATTCTAACAATTATTGACTATTTTTGACCATTTTTTAAAATATTTAACAATTTTTAACCATTTTTGGCAATTTTTAACAATTATTGGCCATTTTTGACAGTTTTCATAAATATTGACCATTTTTTCAAAATTTTTGATAATTTTTGACAATTTTTCGTAAATTTTGACAATTTTTGACAATTATTGGCCATTTTTTCAAAATGTTTGACCATTTTTTCAAAATGTTTGACTATTTTTTCAAATTTTAACAATTATTGACCAATTTTGACAGTTTTGACAATTATTGATCATTTTTGACAATTTTTCAAAAATTTTGACCATTTTAGACCATTTTTCCAAATTTTAACAATTATTGACCATTTTTGACTATTTTTGACAATTATTGATCATTTCTGACAATTATTGACCATTTTTGACAATTTTTCAAAAATTTTCACCATTTTTCAAATATTTTGACAATTTTCAACGATTATTGACCATTTTTGACATTTTCTTTCTTTACAAAATTTTAACAATTTTTGACCATTTTTCAAAATTTAAACAATTATTGACAACTTTCAAAAATTTTGACAATTATTGTAAATTTTTTAAAATATTTAACAATATTTGATCATATTTTAAAATTCTAACAATTATTGACTATTTTTGACCATTTTTTTAAATATTTAACAATTTTTGACCATTTTTGGCAATTTTTAACAATTATTGACCATTTTTGACAGTTTTTTATAATTATTGACCATTTTTTCAAATTTTTTGACCATTTTTGACAATTTTTCGTAAATTTTGACAATTATTGACCATTTTTTTCAAAATGTTTGACCGTTTTTTCAAATTTTAACAATTATTCACCATTTTTGACAATCATTGACCAATTTTGACAATTTTGACAATTATTGATCATTTTTGACAATTTTTCAAAAATTTTGACCATTTTAGACCATTTTTCCAAATTTTAACAATTATTGACAATTTTTCAAAAATTTTGACCATTTTTCAAATATTTTGACAATTTTCAACGATTATTGACCATTTTTGACATTTTCTTTCTTTACAAAATTTTAACAATTTTTGACCATTTTTCAAAATTCAAACAATTATTGACAACTTTCAAAAATTTTGACAATTATTGTAAATTTTTCAAAATATTTAACAATATTTGATCATATTTTAAAATTCTAACAATTATTCACTATTTTTGACCATTTTTTAAAATATTTAACAATTTTTGACCATTTTTGGCAATTTTTAACAATTATTGACCATTTTAGACAGTTTTTTATAATTATTGACCATTTTTTCAAATTTTTTGACCATTTTTGACAATTTTTCGTAAATTTTGACAATTATTGACCATTTTTTTCAAAATGTTTGACCGTTTTTTCAAATTTTAACAATTATTCACCATTTTTGACAATCATTGACCAATTTTGACAATTTTGACAATTATTGATCATTTTTGACAATTTTTCAAAAATTTTGACCATTTTAGACCATTTTTCCAAATTTTAAAATTATTGACCATTTTTGACTATTTTTGAGCATTTTTGACAGTTTCTGACGACAATTATTGACCATTTTTGACAATTTTTAAAAAATTTTGACCATTTTTCAAATATTTTGACAATTTTCAACAATTTTTGACCATTTTTGACATTTTCTTTCTTATAATTATTGACAATTTTTACAAAATTTTAACAATTTTTGACCATTTTTCAAAATTTTAACAATTATTGACCATTTTCGACAGTTTCTGACAATTATTGACAACTTTCAAAAATTTTGACAATTGTAAATTTTTCAAAATATTTAACAATTTTTGATCATTTTTTAAAATTCTAACAATTATTGACTATTTTTGACCATTTTTTAAAATATTTAACAATTTTTGACTATTTTTGGCAATTTTTAACAATTATTGACCATTTTTTCAAAATGTTTGACCATTTTTTCAAATTTTAACAATTATTGACCAATTTTGACAGTTTTGACAATAATTGATCATTTTTGACGATTTTTCAAAAATGTTGACTGTTTTAAACCATTTTTCCAAATTTTAACAATTATTGACCATTTTTGGCAATCATTGACCATTTTTGACAATTTTTCAAAAACTTTGACAATTATTCAAAAACTTTGACAATTTTTAACAATTATTGTCCATTTTTGAATGTCTTTTATAATTATTTACCATTTTTCCAAAATTTTGACAATTTTTGAAAATATTTGGCAATTATTATCCATTTTTTCAAAAAGTCAATACCAAAGTTTATAGGAACTTTTCGTCTTAAAATTGAATGTCGAATCGCCCTCAACAATATTTCAGATTAATTTGGAGACACCCTGTATATTAGGCTCTTAAGAATATCCTGTGTGGTATCCTACATTAATGGTTTCGTATTTCTGATGTTACAGACTGAAATTGCAAAACGCTTAAACGCTATCATCGCCCAAGTGCTGCCCTTCCTGGCTCAAGAGCATCAACAGCAAGTAGCCACAGCTGTCGAAAGGGCCAAACAAGTCACAATGGCCGAACTAAATTCCATCATAGGGGTAAGTTTCCGATAATTTATTACGTAGTACAGTCGAATTTTACTTTTTAAATTCCAACAAATATGTTGAAAATTTTGGTTAGAAATTACGAAGAAGTTCTTGATTGTTTTCGTTAGATTTGATATTTTTGGGAGGTGTTGGTGGGATGTAATTTTCGAAATAGAATATGCTACTACGCCACTGGCTAACGTTAAAATTTGAAAATTTACAATAAAATGTGTATTTTATTTGAACCTTTTTTTCAGCCTGTATCTCATAAACAAACTAACGGACTATAAATACAGTGATAAATTTTTTTTTTGTTACTTTAAAAATAAAAATAAAACTAGTACATAGTAATCATTTTTTATTTCATTTAATGCGAAAATCGATTTTTATGTTCTGTTAAATAATAAAAATTATTATTGATTCTTTTGTTCTTTTGTTAATGTTTTATTGACAATATTTGTTTTTAAATAGTTCTAAAATTAAATTGAAACGTTATCAATTAAAAGTTTTTTCTGATAAAATTTTTTTTCGAATTGTTGGAATTTATGAGTAGGATTTAAACAACAAAACCCCTACTTTGATGTGCCTATAGACTTTCGATGTGCGTTATTTAGTGACAGATGGGTAGATACAATGACAGATGAATGTGAACAGAACATACAAACGGGAAGTGGTGAGTGTTTTTTTAAGGTTTCATTTCGGGCGGTTAAGAAAATATTGGCAGTTAGCGTTTCCTTTTATACTTATTAAACTCGATTATTTTTAACCGTGGTTTAACGCTAGCCGGCGGCACTAAATGAAAATATATTTTATTACTAAAAACTAATAACATAGATATGAATAATAAATAATCCAATGCAATTATGATAAAGTATAAATAGAAAATTTAACCGTATCGCAATTTACAGGCTAGGTGATTTATTTCGAATCTTCTGGGATTACATTAGCTGAATTACTTTTTAAGTTTCCTAGAAGCAATTTTTTTCAAAATATGTAAAGGAAAAACGTCTAAATACAACACTAGAATATTAGGCCAGTCAAATTAGATCAAAGTTACTAATTGGCGCCCAACGTGGTACCGAACCACACTTGAGAAAAGTCTCGTTGCTCATCATATATTAGGAGATAATTTCGTGACTTATTTTTCTTTAAATTTGGACCCCTTCCCCCCTTTTTGGTGGACCCCCTCTTCCGACTGACGTCAATTTTTTTCTCTAGTTGTGGAAGAATTGAATTTATTCAGTTGTTATATAATGTATATTTTGAAATGGACATTTAATGTTGACTATTAAGACATATGAATGAAAATGAAAACGAGTGTTTTAATAGCCATTAAATGCGAGATGCGTACAGTATTTTTTCTACTCCCATAATTTCAACTTTATCATTTATTGTCTTTATAGTTAATTTTGACCATGAATTTTTAATTTTCTACCGAAAAAAAGAAATTGAATATTATTTTGCATCCTTCTCCAACCGGCAAATCGAGCTTTTTTATAAATTTTCTTATTATTTACAACATAATAAATAAGTTGGTTGTGCACGAACACACACCTGTATCGAAGAACGAAACGATCTACACGCCGCCGCCTCGTAAAGTAACAACAAAAATCTATAATTTAATATCTCACATCCTATAATTTCGTATTGAAAACCGTGATGAAATTAATTAAATTTTAATTGTGGGTTAAAATATAAAAGTCAATCGAAAATTTTAATTTTAATCGGACGTAGGCAATAAATTTTTTTAATACGCGCATTCATCTGTCGTCGTATTAGTTGGATAAGGTTATAAAAAATAGTTTTATTGTGGTATTATAAGCGTATAAATTTTATTTTGTTTTTTTAGATCGTAATTTTTAGAATAGAACATAAAATTTTATTGTTGAAACAAAACGACGGATTCTGCAAACTATGGATTAAAATTTAAGTAACTATCTTCTCTATTGTACAAGGCATGATTTTTTCGTTTGACCATTGCAAATATATCACTCCATACATATTTATTCATTCGTTTGGGTTGTGCTCAACAGCCCAGGCACTTGAACTGAATCTCATGTTATCTTTTTCCATTCCAGAATCTTCGTGTCTTCTATAAAGGCCACTAGTTTGACTGGAGGGATTTTCAGTAGTTTTAATGGTTGTAATAATTCCTCTCCAAAGTAGGGATGTTAAAAAATAATCGATTTTTATATAAATCAATTATTATTTTCTTTTAATCGATTTTTTATTATCGATTTTTATAGCATTAATCGATTATATAAATTACGTGTTTAAATCGATTTTCAGAAACAGCTCGTATTATTGACTATTTTTCAAAATTTTGACCACTTTTGACGATTATTGACCATTTTTCAAAATTTTGACAATTTTTGATAGTTTTTGACAATTTTTGACCATTATTAACAATTTTCCAAAAAATTTGACTATTTTTGACCATATTTCAAAATTTTTGATGCTTATTGACCATTTTTAACTATATTTCAAAATTTTTAACAATTTTTGATCATTATTGACCATTTATGACAATTATTGACAATTATTGACCATTTCTGACAGTTTTTGACAATAATTGACCGTTTTTCAAAATTTTAACAATCATTGACCATTTTTGACAATTATTGACCATTTTTCAAAATTTTAATAATTATTGATCATTTTTGAAAATTATTGACCATTTTTTTTCAAAATTTTGGCAATTTTTGACCATTTTTCAAAATTTTTACAATTATTGACCATTTTTGACAGTTTTTGACAATAATTGACCATTTTTGATAGTTTTTGACCATTTTTGACAATAATTGACCGTTTTTGACCATTTTTGACAATTATTCAAAATTTTTGACCATTTTTCAAAATTATTGACCATTTTTGATAGTTTTTGACAATTATTGACCATTTTTCCAAATTTTTGACAATTATAGACCATTTTTCCGAATTTTTGACCGTTTTTGACAATTATTGGTAATTGTTGACAATTATAAACCAAATTTCCAAATTTTGAGAATTTTTCAAAAAATTTGATAACTATTGACCATTTTTGACAATTTTTCAAAAATTTGGATAATTTTTGACAATTTTTTTTAAAAATGTTGACCGTTTTTGACAATTTTTCAAAAATTCTGCCCATTTTTCAAAATTTTGACAATCATTGACCATTTTTGACAATTATTGACCATTTTTGACATTATTTAAAATTTTTTTGACAAAATTTAAAAATTTTGACAATTATTGACCATTTTTGACAATATTTCAAAATTTTCGATAATTTTTGATAATTATTGACCATTTTTCCAAACTTTTTTACAATTATTGACCATTTTTCAAAATTTTAACAATTATTGACCATTTTTCAGAATTTTGACAATCATTGACCCTTTTTTTAAATGTTCAACAATTTTTGACCATTTTTGACAGTTTTTGACAATAATTAACCATTTTTGATAGTTTTTGACCATTTTTGACAATTATTCAAAATTTTTGACCATTTTTCAAAATTATTGACCATTTTTGATAGTTTTTGACAATTAATGGCCATTTTTGACAATTTTTGACATTTATTGACCATTTTTCCAAATTTTTTACCATTTTTGACAATTATTGATAATTGTTGACAATTATAAACCATATTTCCAAATTTTTGACAATTTTTCAAAAATTTTGATAATTATTTACCATTTTTGGCAATTTTTCAAAAATTTTGACAATCATTGACCATTTTTCACAATTATTGACCATTTTTAACAATATTTCAAAATTTTCGACAATTTTTGATAATTATTGACCATTTTTGACAATTATTGACCATTTTGACTGTTTTCCAAAATTAGTGACCATTTTTCCAAATTTTTTTCAATTATTAACCATTTTTCAAAATGTTGACAATTTTTGACCATTTTTGACAATAATTGACCATTTTTGATAGTTTTTGACCATTTTTGACAATTATTCAAATTTTTTAATCATTTTACAAAATTATTAACCATTTTTGATAGTTTTTCAAAAATTTGGATAATTTCTGACCCTTTTTGACCATTTTTGACAATTTTTTTGAAAAATTTTGACCGTTTTTGACAATTATTCAAAAATTCTGCCCATTTTTCAAAATTTTGACAATCATTGACCATTTTTGACAATTATTGACCATTTTTGACAATATTTAAAAATTTTTGACAATATTTAAAAATTTTGACAATTATTGACCATTTTTGGCCATATTTCAAAATTTTTGACAATTTTTCAAAATTCTTCATATCATTTTATTTGATTTTTAATCTGATAAATTAGTTAATGAATGAATCTCTTAGGTTTATTATTGGAATATATGAAAAGCATGTACTTTTTAAAATTTTTTCGTAGAAATCGATTTATTCTTGCTTCTTATTGCACGACATAGGAATTTTGAGAAGGCTAATGAACTCGTAAAACGTGTAACCGTTACGAAAAGTCCGTCACGCAACAGTGTTGCCATATTTCTGAAAAGGCTAGTGAACTCGTGAAACGTGTAATGTTACGAAAAAGCGAATAAGGGTTCGTCACGCAACAGTGTTGCCAGATTTCTGAATAATCCTCTAATCCAATGAAACTTAAATTGGAGCTTGCTTCTTATTGCACGACATAGGACTTTTGGGAAGGCTAGTGAACTCGTGAAACGTGTGATGTTACGAAAAAGCGTTCGTCACGCGATAACTCATTCAAGCGACTGTGCGCAATCTCTCTTGCCGCACTGAGCTCGCACACCTATAGGTATGAAAAATTGTCAAAAATTGTCAAAAATGCTCAAAGATGGTCAAAAATTGTCAAAATTTTGGAAAAATGGTTAATAATTGCCAAAAATTTGGAAAAATGATCAAAAATTGTCAAAAACTATCAAAATTTTGAAAAAATGGTTAATAATTGCCAAATATTTTCAAAAATTGTCAACAATTGTCAAAAATTGTCAAAAATTGTCAAAAATTGTCAAAAATTGTCAAAAATGGTCAATAATTGTCAAAAATTTTGAAAAATGTTTAAAATTTTTGAAAAATTGTAAAAAATGGTCAATAATTGTCAAAGGCGGTCAATAATTGTCAAAACCAATCAAAATTCGTCAAAAATTGTCAAAAATGGTCCAAAAGGATCAATATCTGTTAAAATTTTGAAAAATGGTCAAAAATTGTCAAAAATGTTAAAATTTTTGAAAAATGGTCGATAATTGTCAAAGACGGTCAATAATTGTCAAAATTCGTCAAAAACTGTCAAAAATGGTCAATAATTGTTAAAATTTTTGAAAAATTGTCAAAAATTTTTAAATATGGTCAAAAATTATCAAGAATTTGAAAAAATCGTCAAAAACTGTCAAAATTTTGAAAAAATGGTCAATAATTATAAAAAAACTGACAAAAATGGTCAACAATTATTAAAAATTGATAAAATTTTTGAAAAATTGTCAAAAATGGTCAATAATTGTCAGAAGCTGTCAAAAATGCTCAAAAATGGTCAATTATTGTTAAAATTGTCAAAAATGGTCCATAACTATTAAAATTTGAAAAAATTGTCAAAATTTTGAAAAAATGGTCAATAATTGCCAAATATCTTAAAATTTTTGAAAAATGGTCAATAATTGTCAAGGACGGTCAATAATTGTCAAAAATGGTCAAAAATTGTCAAAATTTTTGAAAAATGGTGAAAAATTCACGAAAAATGGTCATTCTAATGTGCAAGCTTCTGTCGGCGGTCTGACGACCGCACACCTTTTTTTTATTAAAATTGATTTTTGACCAATCGACCAATAAAGAAAAATCGATTTTTTTAACCGATTATTTTCCATTAAACTCACATTCTTACTCTAAAGTGCATCCGTTTTTATTTCAACGTACACGATCTGGGATAAATCTGGTATGATACTTATGACACTACAACCAGAGACTGAAATGATTGTACTAACAAAGAAATTTCCGGAGACCGAACCTGGTGTTAATGATCGTTTCAATAATTTATTAGGATAGGGAGTGATGGAATTATTAAATTGCTCTACCACTTGGTGGTAGTGGTCAAGTCATGAACCTATGACTTCATTTCGGAGGGATGTTTTACCATGTAATTTGAGCAACCATAGTATTAATGACAGGAGACAGGAAATCATTTGTTTGAAAAAAAGTTATTGATTTTATATAGACAGATCGAAGATATTTAATAATTTATTTTGTTGTTTTTTATTTGATTGGTCAATACAGGGTGGTTCTGAATTCATGCGAAAATTAATATAATAGAGAAGAAAATCCTGTTGAAAAAATACCGGTGGTTAGTCATTGCGTCATCAAAAAACTCGATTTTACTCACCATATTTTAGGGGTGATATATCGGAAGGGGGAAATTTTGTCATAGGAAATATACCCTTCTATGAATTAATTTAGAAACAAAATTTTTCTGTTTCGGGCTACAAAACTTTCATTTGAAACCACCAATAACAAAAATACGAATTAATATAAAAATTTCAAGTGTGTAGCTGCATTTTATACATACAGGGTGAGTCCTGTAGAAGGTAAACTGTAAAAATTTGTGTCCATTCAACGATATGTGTGTTGATGAGGGATATATTTTAAAATTATTTTGAAGTATACAGAGTGTACCAAAAAAAAGGAGTATCAAAGTTGTTTATTTTAATGGAACACTCTATATATTTTATAAGCAAACATTTTTTGCAGTTTAGCTATATAGGACGGTGACTCACGCTGTATTTTATTTTATATAATATTTGTATTAGAAAATAATTAGTGTAACATTTTTGGTATATTAAGGTGATGGTTATTTGTATATTTATCAATTAAATTGTGTTGTTGTTTCCAGCAACAGCAACAACAAGGCCTTCAACAGTTGCTTGTAAGTAGTTCTTTAGTTGTTTCGTATTTTAAAGTAGATTTCATACAAGATGACTCACAAAAATATACAACGTAAGTATGTAGAATACACATTTTATTTTTAAAACGCCATTTCCATATTTTTTTCGAATTTGCTTTTCAGTATTATTGTTAAAAATAAGAAAAGAAACCGTTTCAATTTTTATTAGTAAAAAGTTTATATACAGGGAGGATTAGTGTGATAAAGCTAGGTCTGTTATTATGAAAGATACCAAAAAAAGTTTTATGTTTCAAAATTACAGGGTGTTATATAAGTCACTTCTATCTAAAATTTTACAAGAAAGTATTATTGTTACAGTTTTTTTGGAAATATTTACAAAATATCGTTATAAAACAATAACAATCAACGGGTTTATTCAATAAAAACTATTGATTATTTATTTCTAAGAATGGATATTAATGTTTTTAACCTTCCCAGAAATATAAAGAGTTCCATAAAACTGCTTTTTATTGATTACACACATTAATTTTTTTTTACATTGATGTATGTTTTATTTCGTTACAGCTTAATCGTAAAAATAATTTCCTGAATATAATTAGTTGATGACTAAAAAAAAAACATTTTCCACTACCTTTGTTGAGGTAAAATTTCAGATATTTCAATAATATAAATTAATGGTCTATATTTGGATTGTTTCTACTGGGAATTAATCTCATTAAATTATTGCTTTCTAAATGTCCCAGGAATTCCTACCAAAAACTTGAAATAAAAATAATTATAGTACTTTATATAAAAAATTTTTCCTTACGCCCTTCGTTATTGAATTATGGGGCTCTAAAGCTGGGAATTAAAAATGATTTTTATTTTTAATTATTAAATGGCTTATTAGGAATTCGTGATATTTACACCGTTTATAAACGCCATAAGAGTGGTCCACACTACACTTTTTGGTACGAAGTCTAAAACTCACTCTGTATAAAAGAACTTCTGACCACAAAGACGTACGTATTTTGTCAATTTTTTTTGTTAATGTTAACTTTTCTTAGTTTTTGGAATTCCTTTTGTTATTTAATAATAAATTTTGTTGATCTACCATGTAGATGTTTTTTTGCATTTACGTTGTATTATTGTGGGTCATCCTGTATAATAAAATTGAGTTGATAAATTAGGGGTCTCTTTCGAGGGTTGCGTGCAGATTGTCACAAGAAATGTTCTTTGTAGTCTACATTTGTGGGTAGTTTTTGTAAATGTTCTATAAATCGCATGAGACCTTCTCATTAGTGAGGTCGTTTGTTAGTTTGTTACAAAATTTTAATCTAGATATATTTTATATGAGGGAAATTTAGAGAAAATTGCATGGTATTTTGTAAATTATGTAACCAAACAAAAGTTTTCCTAAATTTTGTGTTTTATATTTAATATGAAAACAAGAAAAATGTTAACGTTAAAAATGTTAATTTACAATATTTTTCTCAATAATTACATCAATTTTGTTACATAATAAATTAAAATGAATCTTAACCCACTTTTAATAAGTAAATAGCACCAAATTTTCATTCACATAAAATATTGTTGTAAAGTTTTATTCAAATTACACTTTTTAATTTCTTAATTCAGCAACAAATTCACGCCCAACAACTGCCACACGGTGCTCATGGACCTGGTTTACCGATGGGTCCCCATCCAGGCCTCCCAGGAATGGGTCCAGCAGCTGGTTTATTGGGATTCGGAGCTGGACTCGCAGCAGGAGTTCCTGGTGCACCTGGAGGCCCTCATCCTTCAGTCGCTGGTGGTGCACATCCTCTACTTAAACCTGCCGATCTCCACGCTAGGGACCATCAGGATCTCAAGAGGCCTGGCAGCACAAATGCCGAAGAAAGACTGGTAAGATAATATTACTTTTGTTTATTGAAAAATTTGCACCCGTATAAATTAGAAATTATTTATATTTTCCAAAAAAAGTCTATTTATATTTCTGTTGTTATATTTTTCAGAACTCAGTTTCACCTGGTGATAGAGACAAATATAGGTCAAGATCTCCAACAGAAGTCGATACTGTGAAACGAAGAAAAGACGACAAATTAGGACATGTAAGTACACACTAATTGTATTAATTAAAATTATTGTGATAGACAAAACGATATCCAAGTCTGGTACAAGTATTTTTATATCACATTTTTCACCGTAGATAGTTATTTGAATTCTGAGAAAAAATGTACAGAATTGGTTTTGAAATTTGCTAATAGGTTTTACGTAGGTTGCTATTTATATTTCAAGAACAAAAAACGGATATTTTTGAACGAATTTGGCTTTATTGGTTTTCAAAATGTTCTCCTTAAAGGTAATCGTTGAGAATAGCTTTCGTTGTAGAGCTACATTACACCACCGCAGTGTCTATGGAATTTACAGGATTTTTTTGGAAAATTTTATATATTTTTTTAACAGTGTAGATGTCGGAGGTCTTAGCAGCCGTTAATACTGCAGGTTTGTTTTAATTATTAGTGTACTCAAAAAATTATCCAATTTCAATTATGCGTATAGAATCTACAGGACTTTTTGTGAAATTTAATATTTCGTTCTTTTTAACAGTGTAGATGCAGGTGGTTTCAGCAGACGATAATAATAAAGATTTGTTTCGATTATTGGTGTCTTCAAAAAAAGTTTCATCAAATTTCTAGGATACGTATAGGATCTACAGGATTTTTTCGAAAAATTTGATATTTCGTTTCTTTTACAGTGTAGTTGGAGGCAGTTTCAGCAGACGATAATAATAAAGATTTGTTTCGATTATTGGTGTATTCAAAAAAATTTCATCAAATTTCTAGGATACTTATAGGATCTACAGGATTTTTTCGAAAAATTTAATATTTCGTTTTTTTAACAGTGTAGATGACGGCGGTCTTATTAGCCGTTAATACTGTAGGTTTGTTTTGATTATTAGTGTACTCAAAAAAAGTTTTATCAAATTTCTATGATGCGTATAGAATCTACAGGACTTTTTGTGAAATTCAATATTTCGTCCTTTTTAACAGTGTAGATAGAGGCGGTTTCAGCAGACGATAATAATGAAGGTTTGTTTCGATTATTAGTATGTATATTCCAAAAAAGTTTCATCACATTTCTAGGATACGTTTAGGATCTACAGGATTTTTTCGAAAAATTTGATATTTCGTTTTTTTAACAGTGGATGGAGGCGGTTTTTGCAAACGATAATATTGAAGGTTTGTTTGGATTGTTAGTGTATTCCAAAAAGGTTTCATCAAATTTCTAGGATGCGTATAGGATCTACAGGATTTTTACGAAAATTTTAATATTTCGTTTTTTTAACAGTGTCGATGGCGGCGGTCTTAGTAGCCGTTAATACTGTAGGTTTGTTTTGATTATTAGTGTACTCAAAAAAAGTTTTATCAAATTTCTATTATGCGTATAGAATCTACAGGACTTTTTGTGAAATTTAATATTTCGTTCTTTTTAACAGTGTAGATGGAGGTGGTTTCAGCAGACGATAATAATGAAGATTTGTTTCGATTATTAGTGTATTCAAAAAAAGTTTCATCAAATTTCTAGGATACGTATAGGATCTACAGGATTTTTTCGAAAAATTTGATATTTCATTTCTTTAACAGTGTAGTTGGAGGCGGTTTTAGCAGACGATAATAATGAAGGTTTGTTTTGATTATTATTGTAATCAAAAAAAGGTTTAATCAAATTTCTAGGATGCGTATAGAATCTGCAGGACTTTTTGTAAAATTTAATATTTCGTTCTTTTTTAACTGTGTAGATGGAGGCGATTTTAGCAGACAATAATACTGTAGGTTTGTTTGGATTATTAGAGTATTCAATAAAAGTTTCATCAAATTTCTAAGATACGTATAGGATCTATAGGTTTTTTTCGAAAAATTTGATATTTCGTTTTTTTAACAGTGTAAATGGCGGCGGTGTTAGCAGCCGTTAATGCTGTAGGTTTGTTTTGATTATTAGTGTACTCAAAAAAAGTTTTATCATATTTCTATGATGCGTATAGAATCTACAGGACTTTTTGTGAAATTCAATATTTCGTCCTTTTTAACAGTGTAGATAGAGGCGGTTTCAGCAGACGATAATAATGAAGGTTTGTTTCGATTATTAGTATGTATATTCCAAAAAAGTTTCATCACATTTCTAGGATACGTTTAAGATCTACAGGATTTTTTCGGAAAATTTGATATTTGGTTTTTTTAACAGTGGATGGAGGCGGTTTTTGCAAACGATAATATTGAAGGTTTGTTTGGATTGTTAGTGTATTCCAAAAAGGTTTCATCAAATTTCTAGGATGCGTATAGGATCTACAGGATTTTTACGAAAATTTTAATATTTCGTTTTTTTAACAGTGTCGATGGCGGCGGTCTTAGTAGCCGTTAATACTGTAGGTTTGTTTTGATTATTAGTGTACTCAAAAAAAGTTTTATCAAATTTCTATTATGCGTATAGAATCTACAGGACTTTTTGTGAAATTTAATATTTCGTTCTTTTTAACAGTGTAGATGGAGGTGGTTTCAGCAGACGATAATAATGAAGATTTGTTTCGATTATTAGTGTATTCAAAAAAAGTTTCATCAAATTTCTAGGATACGTATAGGATCTACAGGATTTTTTCGAAAAATTTGATATTTCGTTTCTTTAACAGTGTAGTTGGAGGCGGTTTTAGCAGACGATAATAATGAAGGTTTGTTTTGATTATTATTGTAATCAAAAAAAGGTTTAATCAAATTTCTAGGATGCGTATAGAATCTGCAGGACTTTTTGTAAAATTTAATATTTCGTTCTTTTTTAACTGTGTAGATGGAGGCGATTTTAGCAGACAATAATACTGTAGGTTTGTTTGGATTATTAGAGTATTCAATAAAAGTTTCATCAAATTTCTAAGATACGTATAGGATCTATAGGTTTTTTTCGAAAAATTTGATATTTCGTTTTTTTAACAGTGTAAATGGCGGCGGTGTTAGCAGCCGTTAATGCTGTAGGTTTGTTTTGATTATTAGTGTACTCAAAAAAAGTTTTATCATATTTCTATGATGCGTATAGAATCTACAGGACTTTTTGTGAAATTCAATATTTCGTCCTTTTTAACAGTGTAGATAGAGGCGGTTTCAGCAGACGATAATAATGAAGGTTTGTTTCGATTATTAGTATGTATATTCCAAAAAAGTTTCATCACATTTCTAGGATACGTTTAAGATCTACAGGATTTTTTCGGAAAATTTGATATTTGGTTTTTTTAACAGTGGATGGAGGCGGTTTTTGCAAACGATAATATTGAAGGTTTGTTTCGATTGTTAGTGTGTTCCAAAAAGGTTTCATCAAATTTCTAGGATGCGTATAGGATCTACAGGATTTTTACGAAAATTTTAATATTTCGTATTTTTAACAGTGTAGATGGCGGCGGTCTTAGTAGCCGTTAATACTGTAGTTTTGTATTGATTATTAGTGTACTCAAAAAAAGTTTTATCAAATTTCTATTATGCGTATAGAATCTACAGTACTTTTTGTGAAATTTGATATTTCGTTCGTTTTAACAGTGTAGATGGAGGCGGTTTTAGCAGATGATATTAGTGAAGGTTTATTTCGATTATTAGCGTATTCAAATAAAGTTTCATCACATTTCCAGGATGCATATAGGATCTACAGGATTTTTTCGAAAAATTTCATATTTCGTTCGTTTTAACAGTGTAGATGGAGGCGGTTTTAGCAGACGATAATTATGAAGGTTTGTTTCGATTATTAGTGTATTCTAAATAAGTTTCATCAAATTTCTATTATTCGTATAGAATCTACAAGACTTTTTGTGAAATTTAATATTTCGTTCTTTTTAACAGTGTAGATGGAGGCGGTTTTAGCAGACGATAATTATGAAGGTTTGTTTCGATTATTAGTATATTCCAAAAAAGTTTCATCAAATTTCTAGGATGCGTATAGAATCTACAGGACTTTTGTGAAATTCAATATTTCGTTCGTTTTAACAGTGTAGATGGAGGCGGTTTTAGCAGACTATAATAATTAAGGTGTGTTTCGATTATTAGTGTATACAAAAAAAGTTTCATCAAATTTCTAGTATTCGTATAGAATCTACAGGACTTTTTTAGAAAAATTTAATATTTTGTTTTTTAACAGTGTAGACGTCGTCTTTTTCCAAAAAAAAAATAGTACAGTGTAATTATTGTTAACCTGACGCGGCCTAAATTTATTTTTTCTAATCTGTCTTTTTGTGTCATTTCTATCAGTTTTCTTAATTCAATATTTTTTACGGTTCACACTGAATAGAAATCTATTTAGAAGGAACAATTTTTTCAATTTTTCTCCTTAGTACATTACGAATGGTGAAAAAAAAAATGTCTAGAAGAAAAAGACCATATATTAGCCATCCATTTATCACTGTCTTCCCCTCTTTCTTGAACGAATACGAACAAACAAAAATCAGCGATTTTTCTCGGTCTAATACGCGAGATAGTGTCTCGAAAACAAAATTTATGGCTGTTTTTAAAAGTTGCTCTTGCGGTTTTCTACTTCAGATATTTCCGGGAGAACAGGCCAACTTTCCCAATTGATTATGTTCCTTATTCCATACGTGACGTATGGCAAAAGCATTCCAGAAGAATCGCTCTCTTCCAAGGAGTTTTATATATCAGAAAAATGCCGTTTTATTATGTAACATTAGAACGAATAAAGGAAAGGAAATAATAAAAAATAGATTAATTCGTGAACTTCTGTAAACGAGTAAACAAAAGCTTTATTTATTTTGTACAAGGTGGTCAGAAGAAAGCGAAAGAGTTATTTTCGATGCTCACTGTATTAATATAATTCGGGTTTTGAACCTTTTTGAGGTACAATAAAAACTGTCTAACCACTTAACAGGACAAAAAGGGATGTTTGAAAACCCCAAAAAGGTCGTACGTAGAAGACTAATTTAACTTTAACAAAATTTTGTATTCTGAATAACGTCAAGACTGGTCGAGTAGAGGGGTTATATTTTTCCAGAAAACTGTGTAAAAATACCTTTCAATTCAAGTGTATTTGAGTGGAATAGTAAAGAACGTTTCACAATATTTCGTTGACTCGGTCTTAAGGATTCAATAATAAAAGTTTATAAATCGCTCAGAACAGATCCGCAGTAGGTAAAATTTAGATACTAAAGCAAAAATCACTAAACTTTTATTTATTAATTAGAATTGAACAAATTAAACTGTTAAAACTATACAAGGTATCTGCATATAACCTTTCTTCGAATTATATCTTTTTCCATTTGGTCAACACATTTGGTTTTATTAGCGTCACTTCGTTTTTTTCGTTTATGGCTGATTGATAATGTCTTTTACTGTGGATTTTAGAATTTTGATCAACTTACATGTTTCTTTTGCTGCATCGGTTATACTATAATCTCGTTGTTTCAATGATTCAACCATTTATCGTGAAAAATCTTTATAACTTTAAAAATAAAAATTCGGAAATATATCTTCCGAAAGACAAATAAATAATAGAATAATTGAATAAATTTAAAATATTATTTTACCAGCTAAATATTTCAGTTGTAAAATAATCATACTATTAGGCATTATCTTTTCGAAGAAACTAGTACGATACTGTGCTATTGTTATCGGATTAACGACTACATGCTGTGAATCAATCATGTTGGCATAAGTCAAAACGAAATATCTTGGAACGAAGTATATATTTTTAACAATTAGAACCTAAGTAAGGATTAAACGTAAAAGAAGTTTTATTAAGAATTTTTAGAATGTTACTTCTTTTATATCATGTGTTTTTTGCCTGAACACGAGTTACACTACTACTACACCAACACTACACACTATCTGATGTGGTTATCAAATAATAATAATAATAATAATAATACCATTTCCAAAAAAAATTTAACGGAGCTTCAAAAAGCAAACAAATTAACGCTCAGTATAGTGGAAATTAAGTTGATAAAAAAAAATCAATTTTCATTTATTTTTGGGGTTCGTTTTTCGAACGCGGAGACTTCCATTTTAGCCTGTTTAAACGTAATATTGATTGACAAGGTAAGAGAGGTGTCATATAAACCAACAAAAAACTCCCTATCCGCTTCCCTTCGCCGTTCCCTTTTTTTTAGGGCCGTTATTAAATTCCCCTTTTAAGTAATGCGATTCCAACAAAGTAATCGTTGGAAACGGTTCAGTTGAAACAGGGAGGAAACGGGAAAAATGTAAAAGTCATTAATAATGCAGTTAATTTATTTCTATTTAATCAGAATAGTAGAAAAGTTATAGCTTCGATTTTTAGGCGTTTTTTCTACTTTTCTAGAGATAATAACTTTCTAAACTGGTTCCGCAGGTAGTTTTATATTGTATAATGAATATTAACAAAATTTTAGATCAAAAATTTTAGACTCAATACTACATCTATATATGTATTGATATGGAAAGTGGAATCATACAACACATACACCAAACAAGGGTTATTTCAGTATAAAATCTAAATAAAATATAAAGAAATCACCTGACAAATATTTACAACCCAAACTTTAAACGGGAATCTTTATAACTTTTCTCTAATTTATTGAAATCCTATCACATAGTTTCAGAATTTTCAAAAGCTTTGCAAAAGTTTCTTGGCTCATCAAAAATCTAAAAAGAAAGAACCTGAAAATTAAAAATTATTAATTAGGTTATAAAATCTGACACTGGTAAAAATAGAAAAAGTACACTTATGAACATATCTAACAAAGTGTGAATCTAGATTTGTCAACTCGAACGGAAGAAAGGACATGACAACTGAAATTAAAACAGATGTCAAATAATTTTAAAATTTTTTAACTAAAAGATAAAAACAATAATAAATTATTTGGAGACATTAAAATTAAACTTTCATATCAGAAAAAGATCAAATTATAAAATAATCAAGTCAAATGACAGAAATAAAAAATTATTAATTGATTGGTCAGCAAATATAGAAAAACTTAAAAATAAAGAGACATATGGATGTTAAAAATATAAAAAAAATTGATACGCTGCTATTGATTAAAAAACGGGTAGTTACAAAAAAAGATACAGAATTGAGAAGTATAAGCTTTTTCATGTTAAAAAATTGATTTAAAATTAGGCTACGTTGTGTTAAAAGTGAAACTATAAAGTGAATTTGTGTTACTAACCTTCCTTAACAAGTTCCTGTTAAAAACAGATGTTAAATAACCTCTGTAAATATTAAATTCCTCAAATAAACCATGAGTGAAAACTCCGAGAGGTAAGCAGAACTGAAAATCTTCCCAAGCCGACCCCGAAGCCACTTCTACGAGGGACTCCAAGGCCCAGAAAGGTCTAAAACATAGAAAAGAAGTAATTATCCAATCTTCAAAAAGTAATACAAGATAAAAGGTATTTCATAAACTATAAGTTAAATCATCAAACTTACGTGCGTGTGAATAAATCCAGAACTTAATATTTATTCCTCTTCGTTACCTCTTCGTTCAATTCTGATTATATAATATACTATACTTTATGTTTCTTACATTTATATAATCAATTTTTATATTTCTTTCGGTATTAATATCTCGAGAGATACGTTCACGATCTGGGTGCATTTCATGAAATAATGTGCATACCTCTTGTTGCGTACACATCCTATCGCCTACACCAATAATCATTAAAAATTCAACTCGCTTTCAGTTACAGGCTTTTTAACAAAACAGTTTGTGATCAACACTTTTTAAAAACGCACTTTGACAAAAAAATAAATACATTGCCGTGCGCAGAAAATTTGTTTGGAATCCGATTGATAAAAATAGTTGTCTCGGAACCTGAAAATTATATCGAAGAAAAAAAACCAGCGCAACTGGATTTTGACATTTTGCGTTAGTACCACAAAAATCAAAAAGGGAATATTATCCGTAATTCCTGAATCCCTCCCTGTGCAGCAAGGGCGTGAAATACAAGAGAATTCCAATTGTTTGTCAAGTCTGCAGCGATGATATGACAAAGTGTGGTCGGCCATGTTTCACGTCGACTCTGCTCGTGGATCACTAACAGATACGAGACGAGGACGAGAGACGGATAGATTTAAAGCAACCCGAGGGGTTATAAATAAATGACGATTCTCGCCTCACTGTTAGTCACCCCCTCTAACCCCAACTTCTACTACCCGTCTCGCTCTATTTCCTAATAAGTTGAATTCGTCGTCTCTATCGAACTCTATCTTGGGAGTTCAGCATCATTCTCCTGACAGTTCTTGTTTTTGTAGAATAATACTAAGAGCTTAATTGGAGCAGTTGAAGGCTAATTAAGTACATCAACAGTAAAATATTTTTTAGAGCTACCTAACGTACAAATATTTATTTATTTTGGAAAATGTTTCCTTAAACTGTAATAATCTTTAGGGGCAGGTTCGGAATTAGGTAGCAACCACAAAATACTGACTATTACTTGAAAAATACATAATAGAAATGACTAGACTCCAAATGATCTCAGGTCCTCCATATATTGGCAAAACCTGGATATGGTTGTATCTGCTTATCTGATGTTGCTCATGTGCTTTTTGAGTCCACAGCCCAACCAGGATGATGGTTATTCTGGTTATCGATGCACACTTTGGTCTGTCTCAATTCCGGCCTTACTCCTCCATTTTCCAGCCTGTTTTTTTATCCAAGTACTGTCATTGGTTTTTAACAGTTCTTTTACTATAGGTTCGTTCCAGCTGGCGATAGAACCTTTCTAGGTATCGTTCGCGCAAGTGCTGTATTTCTTTCGGGTTCCAACTGATTATAGTATCGTTCTTGGGACGGTACAAAAACTACCTTCTGGAAGGGGTGATAAAGTTGGTGTGTACATCCCTAATTCGAGTTAGCGCACTATACAGTACTCGATACGATTCCAGAACGGTTCCTAAATGCTAGTCCTATTATTTAAAGAAGGTTCTGGACTAATAGTGCTCCTTCTCGGGCTAGTGAATCGATTGGGCTAGGATTGAGGTAGGGCGATCGAGGAAGCAGTGCCAAATGTGGAATACCTTGGAAGTCCAAAGACTTGCACGATGCAGAATGAAACAAACGTATAACATTGTTAATAACTAACAATTCTGTACGCCCATTAAAACAAATGGCTCCTTAAACAGCAATAGTACCACCTCTGAATGGATAAAGGTCGAAACACACCTATCAGCACCTCATAGGATCATCACCAGCAGATTTTATTTCTTATGTGTATTTAAATGTAAGCGCGCCTACCTAACAACATCAGCACAGCACCGACAAGGCACGTCAACACCTCAACCACAACACATTTCTCAGAGAGAATATATAATGAAGCCTATAGTCGGGTATCGCGGCGGTGCTGATTCCGTGTCGATGCGTTAAGTAAGCCCATACACAACCGTCGAGTTGACCACTCGACGGTGATGATCAGTCGCTGTTCCTATGAGGTGCTGATAGGAGGATTTCTGGGCACTAGAGGAAGAGTCCATATGCACGAACACGTCGACTATCAAAAAATCATCCATACCTCGACTCATATGTGAACCTCCTGCGGACCTCCATTCAGCATTTCAGTTCACTGTTCCTTTTATGCCTTTGCACCAAAATTGTTTTTGTCCATTTTCTATTTCCTGCGTCCGGTGCTGGAATTTTTGAGTGTGTCGATGAATGGTTCGGTCCCTTTCGCTTTTGCTTCTTATTGCTTGTTCGTTTTTCGAGGGTTTCTATGGCTCTCTGTCGGCAAACGGTCGTTCGGTCGGTTCTCTTTTTCCTCAAATTAAGTAATGGAATTAATTTTCAAGCCATTATGTTATCCCCTCGGAAAAATATAACAGTATACGCTAGTTCGAAAATGTCCGACGGCGAGAAATAAATTAGTTTCTTCATGTGAAAAATCGCATGTCATATTCGCTTTTAGAAACTAGGGGATGTCAGTCATATTTAAATTTAAAATTTTCAATGCCAATTCAAGCAAGTTTTAGTTTATTTCTCCTCAAAATTATTGGAAATATTTCTCTTTATGTCAAAATCCCATTTGGAAATAGCAACTGAAAAGTAATAGCAGAATCCAGCAGGTGGAGACACACTAATTAAGTATACTTTCTGGTTACCTACTTTTCTACTTTCGCCACGCGCCGCTAGATCGCACTACAATACGATCCATCGCAACCATCAATCCCTCAAGCAAGTTTTAGTTTATTTCTCCTCAAAATTATTGGAAATATTTCTCTTTATGTCAAAATCCCATTTGGAAATAGCAACTAAAAAGTAATAGCAGAATCCAGCAGGTGGAGACACACTAATTAAGTATACTTTCTGGTTACCTACTTTTCTACTTTCGCCACGCGCCGCTAGATCGCACTACAATACGATCCATCGCAACCATCAATCCCTTCCTGCATCTTTTTTTAAAAATAAAATGCTTTTTGCGGTAATTCTAATAATTAAAAAGATTATAAATATTCGTCAGTATTTAACGGCAATTCTTCCCTGTCCCTACTGAAGATAAATATTGTACTGTTACACAATATGTGTAGCCCTTGTCTATTAAAAAGGAAGCAGTTGGGCACACGTCTTTGATAAAATACGATATAAGGGCGTTGGCGTGAAGGGCGAAGAGAGTACTTCAATAGTGGTAATGGGGGATTATTTTTGCGGGACGCAAACAAGAGAACGCTCGCGAATGAAAAGAGGCAAGGGAGAGAGGGGGTTAAGGCCAGAAAAGCGGATAAATGATTACTCCGGAACGAGTAGAATTGATGATGGAAGTTACGGAGATTGCCGATCAGGACAGGACCACAAAAATAGTTTGGTTAATCGTAAGGGTGAATAAAATTATAGTTATAACAGATTTTTTTGAAAGTGCTCTTGTAAATAAGCCTCTAAGTATACGAATTTATTAAATAAACCTCAAAAATTTTTGATGAAATTACTCCTGGAACTATCAAATCCAGTTAAATCTTATTGGTGCTACTCTTCCTAGAGAAATATTGGGTGAAAATAACAGATCGACAGTGTTTTATTAAAAATTTAATTATATACAGTGTGTTCTATTGAAAGAAAAGTAAATTATGAACTTTGAAATGGTGCCAACTTCGCTTTATCCAGACAGAGTTCTGGTGTGGCCTAATTACATTTCGGGTTCTATTGAAGCCTTTGGTGAAAACCAAATATTATTGAGAAATTACGAGTATTTTTTATCATGCTGAAACTAGAAGCCTGCAGCATTATTTTGAATTATTTTCTACAAAAAATCATTTAGTATCATCTGCGGCTGAATCGTCCGCCATTTACACTGTTAAAAATTATATTGAAATATTAAATTCCACAAAAAATGTTTCTATATTTTTCAATAGTGTAGATGGCGGCGGCTTCAGCAGCCGGTAATACTGAATGTATGTTTTGATTATTAGTCTTCTCAAAAAATTTTTGATCAAATTTCCATTATGCGTTTAGAAAATAGAACATTTTTCGTGGAAAATAATTTAAAAGGTAACGACAGTCGCGTTTGGCTACAAGTTTTAGCTTCATCAAAATTAACTGTTTATACAAATTTATACAGATTGTATCACTGTAAAATAAAAAAAACTAATTAAAAATTGTCACAATTTCACAGATAATTAATTTGTCATCGCATGCATCGATTTGTAAGTGGTTTCCTTAGTTTCGTTAAGGTCGAATCAACAATCGTGACAAAAAAAATGTTAATTTCGTTCCGATGAGATGACCTCTGAGGTCAAATCAAAGTATCGAAGTACCGGAAATTGCCGTTACTCCTAACTATATATCAATTAAACGGTACTTGTTGTTATCTTTGAGACTTTCATCATTTTCACGTCTGGGAAAGATAAATCAACAATTATATTTTAGAAATAAACAGTTATTTGCAGTGAAAATAAATAGTTTAATACTATTATAACATTTTACAAAATTGGAAAAATAAATTTCCAAAGAACTAAGAAGCAACAACTACTTCTCGGGCTATATTATTTATAGATCAAGCTTTACTAAAATATGACAATTATTTACAGGTAACTGTAATTAAGTAAAGTGAGAAAGATACTTCAATCAGAAACCATTTTTCGGAATTAATCCGGAATATCGTCCAGTTTTTTGCAGTTTATAATTCTTGAGTATGTGTGTTAATAATTTTGATGAAAAATTAATTTTCTCACATTTTTACTAGAGGTGATTGTTTTAAAGAATTTACTAGAACAAAACGATATTTTTTAAACTAGATCAATTATAAATTGACTCTCGTTACACGTTTTATAAAACCATTCGAAAAATGTTTTGTATTCACGTGAAGGCTGTTTCCAAGTGGATGGGTATCACATCGTAATATCTTCATTTAAGTAATTATAACTAATTTGCTTAATGGGTCAATTTTAAATGAATTTACTGTATCATGAGCCGCAAAGTAATTTGCATTTTTATTATGTTTAACATACCGGAACATATTCTTAAATTGTACACCTACAGACAAAAAAATAGAAAAAGAACTAAGAAAATTTATGGTTTAAAGTCGGTCATCTTACGGGGGAGCATATCGTGGCGCAATCTAGCGGTAAGAATCAAAAAAACCTTTAATGTCAATAATTTTATTTTAAAAATGTCATCTTTTTCATCGTCCTCGTCTTTTTCTTCTAACACATTTTTCTGCTTATCTTTTAGAAAAGCACCAGTGATCAGTTTTATTGCAGTTTGTGCATTTCTGGTTACTCTTTTCTGCTATGTTTTTTCCACACCTCTTGCAATTGAATTTTTCATTTTTGTTTTTGTTTTCTTCACTTTTAACGTCATGAATATTCTTATTTTCTTCTTCCTGAATATTTTTCAACTGTTTGGAAGCTTGTTCGCTAGTTTTGCTTTTGTTTTTCGTTTAAAACGACTCAGCAAATGACAGGGTACAGGGTGACAGGGTACATTGACCACGGATCACTACTATTAGGTTTAACAAATGAGCGGAACCGAAGAAAAATAAAATAATTAAAAAGTATGGGGTTAGCATTTGACGTAGAAAGTTTCGAGAAAAAGTGAGCAGCGTGTCCAACAACCCAAACATAAAATAATAGTGTTTTTATACAACTGTACCCAATAATTAATAATATATTTCTAATGTTTCGACGCGTATTTCTAGTCACTGCGTTGAGTTTTTACGGTAGCAGTTACCAGAAAAGATATGTATAGATAGAGGAAAGGAAACCATTGTTGGTTAATCACGAAATTAGTGGAAAATATGGTCCGAACGCCGTGGAGCGTTTAACAAAAACAATCATCAGTGTTGCTGATAGAAATAAAACAAAAAAATTGCCGGTTGTCGGAACTTTTCTAGCGGAACGTTACAGCATTTTCAATTTGTTAAAATGAGCTGGTGAGAAATTTTATGGAGATTGTGTACATTAAAATTACGTTTATTTTTATTAAGAAAACTAGTTTAATTACCTTAATGCTGATAACTGTACTTTTGATTATGTACAGGATTATTCGTTATAAATGCTACCTCCTTTGTCTTGTTATTCGATAATTCTTGATAAAAACTATGATAAAAATGAAATTTTTCTTAAAAAAAATGCATTAATTATTAATAAATACACAATTTTCTTGGCCTCTCCATATTAGTATTAAGGAACCATTTATCAACCTGGGGAGCTCGATTTGAATGATCAATACTTGATTTAAAAAAAGTGCAAGGAGGAAGCCAAGGCAAGTGTCAAAAAGAAAAAAATGTAACTAGAAATGCGATCAAAGTCCTATTTCTCGGCAAATAACTTAAAAACTGCTGTGTTGTATCGAAATAAATTTTATCATTTTCAAGTAGAATACGGCCCTGCATTCAGATGTTTTATAGTGTTATGAAAAGTTCCGGAGAGAACTGGCGGTTGTCATAATATAAATGGAAATATTACACATGGAATCGGCGAGGAATTTTATACGAATAGAAGAATTTTTTTGGGGTTCAACCGAGCTCGAAGTCGAACAAAGTAATAGCCATATTCTAACTCGGATATTATTGGATTTTCCGTTTTCGGTGTATATTCTATTGATCTCTTTTTCGGTTCTCTTTGTATTCTCTACTCGGGATGAGGAAAATCATATAAATTTAATTCGTGGTATTGACGTTATATCAGTGTATTTGTAATAATTCTGGATTAATTGAGAGATCATTTTATAGCAACGAAATTATAGATAGATATGATAGGTAGTGAAGCCGTTTTTATAACCCTACTTTATGCCATAATATGGAGTAGTTTAGATATATTCATTCATTCGTTTGGGTTGTGCTTAACATCCCAGCCACTTGTACTCCATTCCAGAAAATTCGTGTCTTCTACAGAGGCCACTACTTTGACTGAAGGGATATTCAGTAGTTGTGATGGTTGTATTAATTCCTCTCCAAGGTACTTCCCTCTGAATCCTTGTAAGTTCTCGCAAAAGCAGAGTATGTGTTTCATCAAAGAGTTCACATTTTTTGCATATTTCGTGCAAATGTATCCTCAGGGTGCAGTCTCCAGTCACCAAGTCGGTAACTGTCTTCAAATATCTCTTACCCAGTTCAATAGCCTGGTTGAGAGTTCCTCTTCTACCTTGTTTAGTGAACTCTCTGTATGAAGGTGCCCTCCTTTTGAGTTGGTGATCCCTATCTAGCCAGTTCCCGATTTCCCCTCTTATGAAATCTTTTGTGATTCAACAAAAAGATTCCGGATCTATGAAGTTTCCTTTAGAGCCTTCTTTAGATATGTTATAATGGAAAAAATCTCGCTACTATTACGGTCTGAATAGACTTTTTTGGTTTTTATTTCCATGAATGGTCTGTTTTCTGCGATAATACTGCATATTGTTAAATTATTACAGCTTTAACACCCGCCATATCTTGGCCATACCAGGCTCTTGACCGTTTAGAATCTTACCAGGCGGATGGATCGATCCAGACTCTTTCGCTATCAACCTTAACCGTTTAGAATCTTACCAAGCTGGTGGATCGATCCAGACTCTTTCGCTGTCAACCTTAACCGTTTAGAATCTTACCAGGCGGATGGATCGATCCAGACTCTTTCGCTGTCAACCTTAACCGTTTAGAATCTTACCAGGCGGATGGATCGATCCAGACTCTTTCGCTATCAACCTCAACCGTTTAGAATCTTACCAGACTGGTTGATCGATCCAGAATCTTTCGAGGTCAACTTCAGGGATGGCGATTCTTTCTAAAAAAGATCGATTTTTAAATCGATTCGAATCGTAACCTGATTAATCGATACATAAAAAAATCGAGGTCTAAAAGATCGATTTCAAGAAAATCGATTTATTTCAAGTTTGTATTTTTTACAATGTAAATATAAATCGATCTTTTTTATTGAAAAACAACAAGAAAGGTACCCCTAAACAAACAATCTCTCTCCGGGATCTCTTATCAGTAAAATTGGGTTTTTTTTTTAAGTTCAGGGAATTCGATAATAATAACAATTATTTTTTTATTACCATATTATTATCACAAAGTATCGGATTAGGAATGTGCGAGATTAATGGAAAAGAATCATCGATAGAATAAAAATCGATTTTTCTTTATTCAACATTAATGGATTTGTCGAAAAAATCGATTTTAATAAAAAATAAATCGATTTTTGTGAAAAGAGCGTTGATTTTTTTTGGATTGTTTTAAAAATGGACATGCTTTTCGTATATATTCCGAAAATAAACCTAAGAGATTTATTCGTTAACGATATTTATCGGATTGAAAAAAAATCAAATAAAATTATATGAAAATTGTCAAAAATTTTGAAATATGGTCAATAATTGTCAAATACTGTTGAAAATTGTAAAAATTTTGAAAAATTCCCAAAAATTTTAAAAAATAGTTAAAAAATTTGGAAAAATGGTCAATAATTGTTGAAAAACTGTCAAAATTGGTCAATAATTCTTGAAAAATGGTCAATAATTTTTAAAAAATGATCAATAATTGTTGAAAAATTTGGAAAAATGGTCAGTAATTGTTGCAAAACTGTCAAATTTGGTCAGTAATTGTAAAAAATGGTCAATAATTTTTGAAAAACTGTCAAAATTGGTCAATAATGGTCAAAAACTGTTAAAATTGGACAATTTTTGTCAAAAACTGTCAATAATTGTTAAAAAATGGCCAATTATTTTCAAAAACTGTTGAAAATTGTCAAAAACTGCTGAAAATTGTCAATAATTGTCAAAAATTTTGAAAAGTGGTCGATAATTATCGAAGATTTTAAAAAAATTTTAAAAACGGCCAATCATTGTCAAAAACTGTTGAAAATTGTCAATAATTGTTAAAATTTTGAAAAATGGTCAGTAATTCTTGCAAAACTGTCAAAATTGGTCAATAATTTTTTTAAAAATGGTCAATAGTTGTTGAAAAACTATCAAAATTGATCAATAATTGTAAAAAATGGTCAATAATTGTTGAAAAACTATCAAAATTGTCCAATAATTGTAAAAAATGGTCAATAATTTCAAAAAAATGGTCAAAAATTGTCAAAAAGTTTGGAAAAATGGTCAATAATTGTTAAAAAATGGTCAATAATTTTTAAAAAATGATCAATAATTGTTGAAAAATTTGGAAAAATGGTCAGTAATTGTTGCAAAACTGTCAAAATTGGTCAGTAATTGTAAAAAATGGTCAATAATTTTTGAAAAACTGTCAAAATTGGTCAATAATGGTCAAAAACTGTTAAAATTGGACAATTTTTGTCAAAAACTGTCAATAATTGTTAAAAAATGGTCAATAATTGCCAATTATTGTCAAAAACTGTTGAAAATTGTCAAAAACTGCTGAAAATTGTCAATAATTGTCAAAAATTTTGAAAAGTGGTCGATAATTATCGAAGATTTTAAAAAAATTTTAAAAACGGCCAATAATTGTCAAAAACTGTTGAAAATTGTCAATAATTGTTAAAATTTTGAAAAATGGTCAGTAATTCTTGCAAAACTGTCAAAATTGGTTAATAATTTTTTTAAAAATGGTCAATAGTTGTTGAAAAACTATCAAAATTGATCAATAATTGTAAAAAATGGTCAATAATTGTTGAAAAACTATCAAAATTGGCCAATAATTGTAAAAAATGGTCAATAATTTCAAAAAAATGGTCAATAATTGTTAAAAAATGGTCAATAATTTTTAAAAAATGATCAATAATTGTTGAAAAATTTGGAAAAATGGTCAGTAATTGTTGCAAAACTGTCAAAATTGGTCAGTAATTGTAAAAAATGGTCAATAATTTTTGAAAAACTGTCAATAATTGTTAAAAATGGACGATTTTTGTCAAAAACTGTCAATAATTGTTAAAAAATAGTCAATAATTTTGAGAAATCGTCAAAAGATGTCAAAATTTTGAAAAATTGTCAATACGAGAGCCGTTTTCGAAAATCCACTCCTTAAACACACGTAATTTATACAAAATCGATTAACATTACTCGAAAAATCGATAATTAAAAATCGATTATAACAAAATAATAATCAATTTATATAAAAATCGTTTAATTTTTCAAACATCTCTACTTATAGAGTTCCCTATAAGCTTTTTTGAAAAAAAAAGCAACAGTGTCCGTCGAGTCTACTGGGATCCGAGCGGTTCCGCTCTCATCACTATTTGCGATGTTGCCGGGGCAATTGAAAAAAAAGCTGCTCTACCAAAAACCCAAAAAAAAAATCGAAAGTCGATTTTCAAGGGTGAAATATCGATTCACTGAATCGATTCAATACAACATATCGATTTAAATAATCGATTTATTCGGTTCGAGGAATCGATTCTTCGATTAATCGATTTCAGATCGCCATCCCTAGTCAACTTTAACTGTTTAGAACCACATAAACCCTTTGGTTTGTTCGTGAACGGTTTGACCTCCTGTGCTCCAAGATATATTTCAATTAGCAAGTGCGTTTTTTATCAATAAAAAAACCATTTATTTCTTGAAAATCATCAATTATATCAAGAACTAGATTCCCGAAAATAAACAATGCATTTGTTTATGATAATTATTTAAACAATGGAACTACTGGCACTTCCTTAACTAGTTAATCTAAATGTATTTATTTTAATCAATTAACCACAAGTACGTCACTGTAATGTCGTACGATTTAATACAGTTATAACCCCGTTATTGTACAGCACTGGTCCAATTCAAATTTCGTATTCAAATATTCGATGCGTTCGTTGTATGTGAGCCGGAATCTGCCGCCCCATTCTACTACTCTTCGAATGAGATTGAATTCGTTCTAACAAACAAAATAAAAAAAACGATGAAAAATAAACGCTTTAAACGTTTTCCAACATCAATGAAAATAAAATTAAAACAAACACACTCGTTCACCGACGGTATAGAATGAAAATACGATTTCGATCCGACAGGATCGTATTCGCCCGAAAGTTACAAAACGATAATCATCAAATTGTTAATTGTACATCTCATTATTCATCTAAATTGAATAAAGGAAAGTAGTTCGTGTTTTACAGATACATATCAGGAAGATATACATACAGGGTGAGGCAACTTGGTATACGGATAGCTTCGAGGCAGAGGGAATTGTAGGGCTAAAACAAAGGATAAATATTCCAATAAGTAAGGAGACATTGAAAGGCAGGAAAGAAAAAGAACATATCGTTCAGTGACCATTTCTTCACAAGCAGCCAAGTCTGAAGGCACTTGATTCCATAGAGGTCAATTCTAAGCTAGTATGGGATTGCATTGGTGTCTTAAACACACTCATACACCGTTGCAAGGTCACAAAAGTTATATGGGCAATGAAAAGACGGATGAAATGGCCAGACAAGGACATTGGATCGGAATCCTTCTGCGGCGCAGCAAAATCGACAATAAAAATGGCCGCAAGGAAGAAAGTGGCTCAAAATTTACGACAGGACTAATAAACAAGGATAGGAAAACTGTTGAGTCCATAGTAAATATGAGAATCTGTTAACTAAATCTATCGGTCTTTTCATTCTGGGTCCAATATTGGTCACAATACTGTTCGCCCAACGAGTGGGATCTAAATCTAATTGGACCAAGACGATTTTGTTCCAAATGTATCATCCGAGGATGCTTACGAGTAGGAATCATACCAGAACATTAACGGGTCTTCTCATTGGTCCAATAAGAGGCTGTATAACGTAGAACTTTTCTGCAGACAATGTGGCAAAGGGACAGAAGCGGCCAAACATATTATGTCAGAATGCGAGGCATTAGATTGCAGAAGACAGGCAATATTAGGACAGCCTAATTTTTGGTTCTTTTCACTCCGAGTCCAATATTAAATCCAATAGTTTTGGTATATATAAATGAAACATTCATTGGACCACCTACTGGGTATTAATTATAGTAATTTAGATATTTGAACAGTTTTCTAATAATTCCGACTTATTATTTCATCAGTTAATATCAATTTTCTACAATGTCAAGTTTTTTTATGTTGCAAACAATATTAACATTATAATCTTTGTGTTATTAACTCCTTAGTTCCTCCCTGTCGAGCGACAGATTAGAACAAATAATTATATAGTTTTAGCAGCAGATGGTATATATATATATATATATGTATGTATATATAATTTATTTTTGGCACAGTACGCACACAGTGTGACACGGCCGCACTAAATTTTATTTTTATTGAGTAAATACTGTAAATAGTCGATTTGGTGAAAACAGACTTGATGTCTGATGTGTCTCTGCGCTCTAAAAAATAAAATATAACACGGCGTTTCATTTGTTTTATTACCGATACATGCTCGTTCGGTGTATTTGCTTTTGATATACTGATATTAGTTGCCTAAATTATGGTCAAATCTTTTTTTATTCGGTTTAAAATTTAAATATATCCGTGTTCTGATAAACAGATGAATAACAACAAATATACACTGTGTTCATTTGAAAAGGACCCACCCTTAATATTTCAAAAATGGGACATATTAGAAGGAAATGCCGAAACACGTCAACTTTTACCTTGAAGGGGGCACTTTTTGGCGCTAATGTCATAAACGTCAGATTCACCCCCTCCCTACTGGAGACACTCCTTACATTTTTTCAAATGGCAATAGGTATCAAGTCACACCTCATTTAAAAGGTCTGGTAAATCTCTATTCAATCATTTTGTTTTGCCTTTGATACCAGTCTTCCATTGTTATTTAATCGTTGTTTAAAATTGGCTCTCTTTCAATTTTTCGTTTGCCCCCGTATTGTGTTATGATAGAAAGACTCTTTAAACAATAAAAAATTTACAAATAGTAAAAAGACAACTGTTAATAAGAAAAAAAAACTGCTATTTAATCATGTGGTTAAAGTGACCACCGTTAACATTCAGGCAATAAAAGTTGAAAAAGAGCAAATTTTAAACAACGATTAACTAACAATGGAAGGCTGGAATAAAAGGCAAAACAAAATGATTGAATAGAGATTTACCAGACCTTTTAAATGAGGTGTGACTTGATACCTAATGCCATTTGAAAAAATGTAAGGAGTGTCTCCAGTAGGGAGGGGGTGAATCTGACGTTTATGACATTAGCGCCAAAAAGTGTCCCCCTCAAGTTGAAAGTTGACGTGTTTCGGCATTTCCTTCTAATATGTCCCATTTTTGAAATATTAAGGGTGGGTCCTTTTCAAATGAACACAGTGTATAACTCAATCAGATTTTATTAAAATATCTGTACCGTTAAAGTTATTTATGAATGATGAATTTGCCATTGAATGGTTCCCATCCCATCACAAAGAGATTTCACGTGGGTTATAAAGGACAGAACATTCTTCTTATTCTAATTAAGAGATGGCGCACTGCGAAATTTTGGTAATATTTCAGAAAGAAGTTAGTAGTTTAATTAACCTACTTATAGATAGGCTTCTGACTCGAGTGGCGCCATCTTCAGAACCTGTCGAGTAAGCTCGATAGCTTTGACACGGTTGTGGTCTTTTGCTAACAATCGGGCAAAATTAAAGCTGTATCTTGAGACCGTTGCGTCAATGACTTGCACCAGTAAGTTATCTCTATGGACATTTTTCTTAGTGTGGGGTAGGTGCCGATGAGTGGGGTATTCCGTGGTCTAGTCTAGCCTCTAACATCTACGAAGGGGCTTAAGGATTTTAAACTAAGCTTATTTTTGGAATCATTTACATGGTTTCACTTATAGAACCAATTTATAAAAAGTATCTTTGAAAGTTAGTAGGAGTGATGAGAATAAAAATCAGAAAGAATATTTCTAGGTTATTTTTGAATGAAGTTATGCTCTTACTAATTTTACCCTGTCGGGAAAGCTTTTTCTTTCTTTAATTTTTAATGACTTGTGTATAGTTTAAAAATGATTTGTTTTCAAAAATTAAAGTTTGTGTGTAATTTGGTGTGTCAACAAATAAAAACAGTAAACTATATAGTTGATTTTTGTTACAGGAAAGTGATGGAGAAAAAAGTGATCAAGATTTAGTAGTGGACGTTGCCAACGAAGTAAGTTTTTGTTAATTTTTTAAAGTCTTCAAAAAGTTTCTTCTTCTCTAATTTTCAGTATAATTTTTGAATTGTAAAATAATTGAATCAGTAGGTATTTCGAAAATCCATTTAAAATTTGTTATCTCTTACGTTTCCGTCTATTTAGTACAGAAGTAAACTTTTTATTTATATTTACATCTGAAGCAACCGTTAATTAATAACTAAGTTGATATATTACTGAAAATATTTTAAAAACCGTTTGCATTTTATTTAATGTAACGCTTGAAGTATATTATTCTAACTCAACTCGCCTTAGATGTATTTTCACACTGATTTTATCCTACATAAATATTTTCATCCGACTGATCTTTCTAAATAAACAATTCGGCATCTTTTATGTAGAAAATAACTTCCTGCAAAATGTTCATAATATATGATGTTTTAAAAATTAAATAACATTTTGACATACCCTGTATGCACGTTTTAAAAAAATTACTATTCTATGTGTATATTGTCCCTTCAAAACTACTCTTCCTGTATAATTATTAAGAATATTGTTTTATTTTTAATTTCTTTTATACAGGGTGAGTCATGATCAGCTGTAGGTACATATTTCTATGGGAAATATTAAATTAAATGTTTACTAATATACATGTAAAAATGTGAATTTTGACACTGAAATTTTCTAAAACCACATACAGGGTGACATTTTTTATACTAACAAAACGAACTTCCATTTTTCTGTCACAAACAATAGCAGTTATTGCTGATTTTTTAAATACAATTTTGTAATTTTAGGAAGCGGCATCGCCTCATACAAACGGAGAACATGTAACTTTAGGAAATTCCAATGAAATTAGGGAAAACGGCAGTACCAACGGTGATAAAATAAAAGTAGAAAGACCACCCAGCAGAAGTGGTTCGTCATCGTCGAGGAGTACGCCATCTTTAAAAAGCAAAGACGTAAGTATACTATATACTATATACACACTAAAGATTGTTTTATTATTGCATTTTATCAATAAATACGAGTTTAACCATATTTGAAATTTGGAGTGAATTTGACTTGTTTAAAACAATTCTTTTCGACATAGTTCACTATTGTCAATAGGCATGATGACTGATTTTGAAAAACAGCTCCAGGAGTTTGCACTTTATCCAAAAAATAATGTTCCAGTGAAAAAAAAGTTCGAAATGTGTGGCTAAATCCAGCCAGAAGAGATCCAGCATCTGTATCTGATAAATTGAGATGTATGTATGAATTCCGGGACACTCCGGAATCCTGGGTAAAGAAGTAGTGTACTTGCCACGGAACGAGGTCAAGCCTAGTTCATAGGCGCCAAGACACAACAAGGAATCCCTTCAAACCTGGCAAAGAGAACTATCTCGGACCAGATAGACTACAAAACAAGAGCCTACTGGAATGAGACATGGTCAAGTGTTGGGAGTTTCTTTATCAAATACACTTTACTATCCCATAGGCTTGAAATGGGGTCAACTGATGGATGTGGTATTATTGAAGACTATTTTCCTTTCCATACTAAATGTTGAGTGTGACATTGTCGATTGTAAATCTCCAATTTAATGTATTCCCAACTAATAGACATAATAGTATACAATAATTTATTCTGTCATTGTTAGGTACTATTTTTAGTTACAAGGTTTTGAATCCATAGTAACTAAAAGTCATTAAACTCTGTTTTTTTATTTTATCAACTGACATAACTGTTATCATTATTACGTTATGTTCGATCAATGTTTTTATTTTATTATGGCAAAATAATTATGTGAATTCACATCTTTAATTTCATAATTGTAATTCACTGCAATTTTAGAAATTTAATTTAATAATTGCGTCAAATGGAAGAAAGAATTTTAATTTGGCGATAAATAATGTTTAAACTATTATTTCTTAATATTAGTTGAGCTTATAGTTTTTCCGAGCTATTAATCTTGAACACTTTTATCGGAGTGTTTGGCTTCGTTAAGTACAGTGGCGCCACAGACAATTAAAAAACAACTAAATATAATCTTGAATGAACATTTTATTATTCGTGCGATTTCATAATTTACTTCACATACAATAAATCATAATCTGAAGGAAATAATATAGATTACAAAAATTTCAAAATATTCGGTGTTTCATTCCAATTCCATAAGAAGCATCACATAACCTTTAAATTATTAGTTTTATAGTTTGAACTGAGCACCAACTTCCTACATTACACCTATTTTTTTTCTATTTACAGGAGAAACCTCTTACCCCTGGTTCTAAACCTCGCTCTACGACGCCAAATTTAGGTGCCGGTCCTGCTCCAACTGCCAAAGTAAGCCATGCAGGCCAATATCCACCTTATCCTTTGGGCGCCTCGAGAGGTCCCGAGCATTTGAGCCCTTATAATAACGTAGCTCCTTCCCCTTACAGTCGACCTGCTATGTTAGGTTACGATGGACATCCACATACCAGAGCACCTGGAATTGCAACGAACGGAATGGGAGCTATTCCTGGAGGAAAACCGTAAGTATTCATTAATTAATATTTTAATTCTTATATTTTATTGATAAATAATTATATATTTTAGGGCCTATTCTTTTCACATGAATGGGGAAGGTCAACTCCAACCAGTACCTTTTCCAACAGACGCTTTGGTTGGCCCTGGGATACCTAGACATGCCCGTCAAATTAATACTTTAACTCACGGCGAAGTCGTCTGTGCCGTTACGATCTCAAATCCTACCAAATATGTATATACCGGAGGAAAGGGCTGCGTTAAAGTTTGGGATATCAGCCAACCCGGATCTAAGAGTCCTGTATCTCAATTGGATTGCTTAGTAAGTGTTTTTATTTATTTTTAAATAAACCTTTTACTGTCCACGCCGATAGTATTGTTTAATATCGAAATCTGGACGATTGTAGTCGGTCCGGCATAATAATACTTTTTCCTCTTTTTTCCAGCAACGAGACAATTACATAAGATCGGTAAAACTGTTACCGGACGGTAGAACTTTGATAGTAGGAGGCGAAGCATCGAATTTATCAATTTGGGATTTGGCAAGTCCTACACCTAGAATAAAAGCAGAATTAACTTCTAGTGCACCTGCTTGCTACGCTCTTGCAATTAGTCCCGATTCAAAGGTGTGCTTTAGTTGTTGTTCCGATGGAAATATAGCCGTATGGGACTTACACAATCAAACTCTAGTACGACAGTTCCAAGGACATACAGATGGCGCATCTTGTATAGACATTTCTTCAGATGGAACCAAATTGTGGACGGGAGGCTTGGATAATACTGTAAGTATACTTATTTTAAATTTGAATAGTTTTTCACTTATTAACTTCTATATTATGAATTATTTAGGTTCGTAGTTGGGATCTCCGAGAAGGAAAACAGCTTCAGCAGCACGATTTCAGTTCTCAAATCTTCTCTTTGGGTTATTGTCCAACGGGAGAATGGTTAGCGGTCGGTATGGAAAATTCACACGTAGAGGTACTTCACGCCACGAAAGCAGATAAATATCAGTTACATTTACACGAGAGCTGCGTGTTGAGTTTGAGGTTCGCGACATGTGGAAAATGGTTCGTTTCTACTGGTAAAGATAATTTGTTGAATGCTTGGCGAACACCGTATGGAGCCAGCATATTCCAGGTGAGTGTTAAATTCTAAGTAGGTTGTTTAATTTATAATTTAATTAATATTTTATTGTTTCAGTCCAAAGAATCATCGAGCGTGCTGAGTTGCGACATCTCCACAGACGACAAATACATCGTAACAGGTTCTGGGGACAAGAAGGCAACAGTGTACGAAGTGATGTATTAAACAAAGTGCGCGTAAAAACGGGAAACTTTTGGCGTTTTGGACAATTATCTTATAATTTTTCATTAAATTTGTACATAAAGAGATTGTAGATGTTTACAACAGAGGGCGTAACTGTTTATCGTTTTCAGCTTCTCAAGAATTCACTATTTATCAAGTACTTTCCTGTACTGTGACACAACTGTAAATTTTTTTAGATAGCTGAGCAAAGAGGGACTTTTTTTATTTATGTTGTCTTCTTTAGAGAGTAAGCCACAACGCGGTAAGTACAGCGTGTGCCAAAAGTTATGAATCTCGTTTAGGGATTCGAAATTTTGGGACAATCTGTATATTTGTTATTTGTTTTACAAAAAAAAATCTGAAATATTGTTAAAACGTGTGTGTGAATTAGATGTCAATGAATTAAAAACAAAAACTTGGCACCAATGATTCAAATTCAAATACTTAACAATTTAGAACTTTTCATTGGTTTCTGGATGTTATTACGAAACAGAAGATTACGTAGCATATTTTTCGTAATTAAATAAAATTATATAATTACAAAGTATCGATGTATTCAATTTTTTTTCAACTATACTCTCCCAATACCCCTCCCTCCGTTATACTTTAAGTTTAAAAGGAAATAGGAAGTAATCGCTGACAGCCGTCAGAGGTGAGAAAGCAAAAAATGAACCACTTTTAAAAATTTTTATCCACTATGATTTTTGCACATATCGTCACTAGAAAGGTAGAAGGTCTAAAGCGCCACCCCAAAGAAAAATGAGTTATAAACATGCCTAAAAAGCCCTTTTTTACTGCATCGAACTGTCTACATCTTATAGCATTCTGATCACTTAGCTGGCGCTTTAGTCACTGTAAAATGGGGGGTACCTATATTTTAAAGTATTTGCTAAAACGACATAAAAATATACATTTTCCTACTATAGTCAAATAAGTCAACTCCAATATTGAATAAACTACCATTAGTTATTTTAGTTTTCATTATTTTCTACAATTTTGTTGGTTAATCCATCTCATAATACATAACTATGTTTTGCCCGTTAGTCAATTCGCATTATTTAATATTTACAGGGATTATTGCTTTAACCCATTTTGCATTCTTAGGATATGAGAAAAATGGCGTGTTAGTGAAATCAGTTTTATAAGATTTATGTTTTCCTAGAAGATACATTATTTTTATCGTCCAAATTAATTGTTGATCTTAACCTTTAATCTAAATACTATTAAAAATTCAAACGATAGTCACTTAAGCAAGTCAAAATGTTTTGTTTTTCCCTTGGCATAACACCTAATGTACTACACTGTTCTGATCACAGAGAACCTACTCAACTGCTTCGGTTTGGCAAGCATTTAAGCATTTTAGTTAGCATTATAAGGTGAGAGAGTACAGTTCGTTCGTAAGTGTAAGGAGTGCGATTGTTTTTGTTTATATTCAGTTATTAATTAATTGTTTGGTAAGTAAAAAGTGTAGTAATGTAGATACAAGATTTGTGTAGTTTATGTTTTGAAGAATATGTGGCAACAGGGTAGATTCATTTATTACCTTCTGAAATAAGCTTTTATTCAGTTAATGAAAGAAGGACTTGAAACCTATTAATTGTTCATACAACGAACCCAGTCTATTTTCGTTAAAAATATTATGTTTTTCCGCAACTACTGCCACCCATCGATACTTTCAGAAGAGGTACACAGTCAAAATAATCAAGATAATGTTTTGGCTTCTACAGCAAAAAGTGATGTTAAATGGGTTTCTGAAAATAATTCGGAACTTCAAGATAAAGCCATACATAATGAAATCTATCTGAGGGGCATTTAATGGATCTGAAAAGTAGTGAAAACACTATTCTCGAAAACATGCAAGTTAAAGTTTTATCACCAAGCACTAACGAAGAAGAGTTACTCTGTTTTCCACAAGCAGACCCCTCTTAATCCAGTACAGCTGAACCTGCAAGTCCATTACATGCACATAATATCTGCTGACAGCGTCTTACAAGTCGGGCCTTCTACAAGAACAGTCAGATCTAGACGTACAGAAATGTACAAGTATACTATTGACTTTTTATCCGAGGACGATGAGCTTTTTCCTCGTAGTAATAGTTCTTGGGACGGAACAGCCGACTCAGAGTCCAAGAGTGAAGATGGTTTTAAGAAAAATCGGGTGGAGATCGGAACTGCTAATGAAGATTTCAGGGAAAAAAAAACCAGTAAACAAAGCTAAAGAGCGTAAGGCGCGAAGAGATCGAGGGGAAGAATATGTTTCAAAAAAAGGTACCAAAGTCAGACCAAGAGCAATAAAGGAAAATCCTTGTGCCCAGAAAAAATGTACAAATGGATGCGATACCATTAACGACAACAAATTTTCCAACATTACTGGAGTTTGAATGCAGACAGGAGGCGTCACTGGTTGGTAAGCAACAGCAAGACATCAGATGTAAATCGGAAAAGAACCAAGTCGCCGAAGTGCAACCTTTACTTACTTTATTAATGAGGGTAGACGTCAAGTATGTTTGAGATTTATTTTAAACACTCTCGACATAACTCAAAAATTTGTGCACTATACTCTAAGCCATGCATCATATGGATCTGCAAAAGAGGACCTCAGGGGTGAGCACGTACCACCAAATAAAACAACAAGCGACTTGATTAATTCAGTTGAAACTTATATCGAGAATTTACCTGCTGTTCCGTCGCATTATTGCAGGAAGAACAGTACAAGATTTTACTTACCCCAAGAGTTCAAAAACGTTACCAACTTATACCGACTTTATAAAGAAGATTATCAGAAAGAAAGCAAAGACATAGTAGGGGAGAAGGTATTCAAAAATATTTTTTCTGTAGACTTTAACATCGGTTTTCATATCCCTAAAAAAGACAAATGTGTCAAATGTATGAAATATCAAAATGATGAAAGTAATAATGAAGACAAAATTCGCCATTTCAAAGATAAAGAAGAGACTTATGAACGCTTCAAAAATCATCAAAATATTCATACTAACGAAACGATGCATCCACACTCTGTGTATCATTCGATCTCCAGAAGGTGCTCAACACCCCACATGGAGAGAGTATGTTACTGTATTACTCAAGAAAGATTGCAGTATACAATTTAACTTTTTATGAATGTGGAACAAGGGAAGGGTTTTGCTATACTTGGACAGAAGTTGAAGGTAAAAGAGGAGTAAACGAAGTTTCAACGAATTTGAAAAGATATATAAAGATGATTGACGATCGAGGCTCGGTACAACATCTTTTGTTATAGAGTTGCCTCCAAAATTGTGAAAATCTAAAAGCAGATCAAATGAACTACCTTTTACCCGGTCACACCTATATGCCCGTTGACTCTATACATTCAGTCATCCAGAAGAGTTTCCCATAATATAATCTGGGCCCCTTCGCAGTGGCCAACCGTCTTTAGTTTAGCTAGAAAAAAATCTTAAACCATACCATGTTGAAATGTTGACTCACACGGATTTCGAGGGCTGGGATTCAATAGCCGATACATATTTTAAAGGCAACTTAGTTGGAAAAATAAGCAAAGTGCGAATTGCTACTTTTAAAAAATCTGCCTCCCTTTAAGGTATTTGTAAAATACTCTATGAATACGGAGACAAAAACAGAAGAAATAGAAGTATGCAAGTCTAAGGAGTTGGGTCCACAAAAGATATATAAATATGCCTTGCCAGTATCGAAAAAAATATATAGCGATTTGGTTAAATTATGCACCAACAAGACAATTCCTCAAATGTATCATAATGAGTATCTTAACTTAACGACTGCAAATAATATTAAGGACACTTTAAATGAGACTGATATTGAAGAGGTTTTTATTGTTAAGTTGAACACAATCATTAAATAAAACTACCTACTGGTTGAAATTGTTCTTTGTTTTAAATAGGCAGTCTAATAAATGAAAAAAGTTTTTTGTTCCCAATCAGTAGCATGTGTGCTGATGTTTCTATGAGACAATTTTATTAGGTTTGTACCTATTTTGTACATTTAGAAATAATATTCAGAATAAGTTGTGTTCTTTTTTCAAAACTATTTATACAGGTATGTATTAGTAGTTATATAAATCTTCTGGCTCAAATATTTTGTAATGTTTACTATAGTATTATTTTGTTCTGGATACCCACAAAATAAAAGCAATAATTATTAAATAAGCCTTTCACTTGGTTTTGTTAGAGGAGATTCTGATTGGGGTAAATTTTATAATACACTATTAGGTATTTTTGATTTCAAATTTGTTTGTTTGTTTCATTGGGCATTTTACTCTGATTACTTGTGGAAGAAATAAAACACTAGGATGTTTTACCCCACTCAAAATAAAAATGTATCATCCTTTAAGCGACTGTGCTTTATACTAACAAAACTGTTTTTATCGTATTACTCATTTTACCTTTCAATATTTGAGGACAGTAAAAGTACAATTTGACTCAAGCGCCAATTATCCATTGAATTATTTGGTTTTAGAGTCAATCATTCCTATAACAATTTTCTAAAAAAATCAATTTATATGATAGTCAATTCAAACCTAATAATAATTTACTAGGCAATTCGTCATGATTTTTTTTCAAAATTTTAACGTTTGAAATGCTCCCCTGAAAAACTACCAAGATGTCGCTTTAGACCTTTTACCTTTCCGGTGACGATATAAAACTAACCCGGTTAGACGGTAACCAACGCGCCCAAAAAAAAACTAGTAAGTCTTTATACTTTTTTTTATTTACAAATTATGTATCATGTTTGTATATTGATATAAACAATTCTGTCATTATTGTTAACATTTGGTATAGTTATTAATTTAGATATAAACGTTTTCTTAATAAACATTTACAATAAGAAAAAACTCAGTCACTGAAATGCCCCATAATGGTTATCAGTAGAATAAAATAAATTTTTTTAGAGAGACGCTAAAATGTCCTTATTTTGATTCAAACATGGAGTATTTCCAAAAAAACAAGATAGTTCCTGACAATGATATACCTAACTGCACAAATTATACTCTGGGGAACTATTCAGTAAGTTGACGTGGACATTTTGAACAGTCTCTAGAAATACAGAAATTTCATTTTAATTATTTTAGCACACAATTAAAACTCGGACAATTTGTTATAAACGAAATTCTTTATTTTTTCAATCCACTCAGCCTTAGCTTTTAAAATGAATAAAATGAAACATCTGCATTAGGAATGCAGTCATTTGAGCTCTTTGAGACAAAAATTTGGAATGGCATTTACTTACCAATAAAAATTACAATGTAGATAGAAAAGAAAAGAAACGAAACTTACGGAATAAAAATGTTAGTAAATTAAATATTATTCAAACAAAAACTTATAATAAAGCAAGATTAACTCACTTTCAATGTTTGATCTGTAAAAAAAAACGACTAAATATACTGCATTTTAATAACAAAATGCGCACTTTAAGAAACGTATCAGGAGTAGAAATCACACAAATGCGATTCTTTACAAAGAAAAAAAACTGTACAGAATTAGCTCCAAAATGTCGTTTGCACCATAACACCCATACAACCACTTTTGTGAGAATACTATCGGCTTTTTGTTGTTATGTTATAAAATAATGGTTTCTACGAGAGTGCACATTCTAAATGCGTCACACTGTATACTACCAACGTGTATGTTGCAAAATACATTTGGGAAAACTTTCGCATTTTTGGCGATTTTGAATTACTACATACAATTTCAATATTAAAAAAAGTGACTAATGATTCCTTCTTTTAGAAGCAACTGAAATATGTAAAAAATAAACATAATCTAATAAATAATTGTAAAAATTTACAATAATCTCATGGAGAATGATTTCAAATTAAAAATTTGAAATTAAAGAGCGTTTTTGTCTCGCGGGGAAGTTTTTAAAGTGACAAGGGGAGTTCAAAAACAAAACAAAAAAATAAATGCAATTTTAACAATAAGAAAATTTCACTTATTTAAATATAAACAGTTGAATAAATAAATAATTTAAACCGCCCCTGTTCCCCTAAATATTGACAATATACATATACATAGAAAATTCTGTAAAACATGCCGAGTGTTACTTCCATAACACTCAGTATTGTTATTACCGTCAAATATTGCTTTAATTTTATATTGTTGAATAAACAAATGAGTATTGCAACTAACAATAAATTTTTCGTACACCTTTTTCATTTACAGGATGACTTGAACAATAAAAATATTATTTTACAGTTAGGACACCCTGTACGTCGACCTATATGGCGTCCCTTTCACATATACTTATACGACAAAACAATCATACTCTAGTCTTAAAAAGTTCAACAATAACAATAATTATAATAGTTATATTTATTTATCAGCCTAGTTGGCACAAACAGGTAGATTGTTTATTTTTTTTATGACATTCAAAAAGTATCTCGCCAACCCACAATCCCATTTAAAAGTAACCTTTTCCATAATTACCTAAACTTTACTACCCCTTTTCTTGGTATAGACACAACTGGTATTGTAAAACCCATCGTTGGGCGCAATTCACAAATGGTCCAATGTACACAGAGGCTACTCGACCGCCATTGCCATGTATCTTTGCTGTTTTTCGTGGCGTACAGGAAAAGTCGTCTGCTGTGTAGTCAAAAAACGTATCTTCTTCACTATTCGAAAAAATCCATATTCCAAACTAGTCTGTAACCAAAAACTCTTCTCTCGTCACTATCGTCTCTGACAAGTGCGTGCGCCGTTCTTGTCGCCTCCGTTTACTCTTTTAAGGTGACATCTAGGCGTTAATTTTAACTAACTACACATCATGGAAATCAAAATATGTCCAGCAGTTTACTTAGCGCGATCAGTGTGTCGACTGTGACTCGGCTCGACCATTCAAGATCCACACCTATCCTTAGCTCGCCAGTGTAGACCTTGTTGTTTCAGTTCGTTCAAAACTTTGGGCTCGTTTGGTCATAGAAGACTTTCGAATTCCTTACTTCTTTTAATTAGTAAGCGCCGACAAACAACTAAGGAGTCGCCTAGCCCGCACCTACCCGCTCGATCCTGTTTCTGTCGGTCGCAGTACTGTTTTTTTTATTCCACCGAGATGATCAACACTCAGTGGATACTAAGATCGGGTACGGTGCGATTATGTTTGTCCCGAGCTTGCTAGACCGAGGCGAGCCCGTACCAAGTCATTAAGCCGAGCTTAGTATACATGCTACACCGAGTAGAACCGAATTGGGAGATTGCTCGTCACGGTGTTAACAAGTGTTGCGAGGCCTTGAGAGTTTATAAAAAGTAATAATACAGATCTTGAGTCTGCAGCTATTGCAATTGTCGTTGATGAAGAGTCTGATTCGTCGCCAACTTACTACCGAGGCAAGGCTGGGACTGTATTAAAAAAATTACCAATCATCTCAATCACACATAAAGCACCTTAAATGCAGTTAAGGAACACAAAAATAGTAAAAGGGGGCTATATTTATGAAAAATAGTTTTCAAGAAGAAGATGGTTGAGAGTGAAATGATAGGATTGATTGTTACTTTGGGATTTTCAATTAGCGAAACACTTTTTGAACAGCCTTAATTTTTTTTTGCAAATACAATTAGTGCAGTCTATTTTTGCGATTTCCATTTTTGGATCACGATTGATTGCCTATTGTTGGTTGCGTATTCGTAAAGAAACTTTACAAGATATTTTCCCGACTATTTAAGAAAAGTTTGTTAAGACAGAAAAAAAATAGCATGTAACAAACAGTCTTTTATACAGTGATGAAAAATAACTGGTAAAATCTTAGATTTTTTTGGTTAGGAAGAAAAACGTTGATGATTTAAATATTTAAAATAAAATACTCTGGAAGAAAAACTACATACATTAATCCGTAATAGTAACTTCTTATTGATATGCAGGAAATATACACATTTATATATTTTAACAGAAAAGGCAATATTTTATATAGAGATTAACTATAACAAGAAAAATAAATAAGGGGCTATTTCAACTACAACTTTTCCTTAATAGAAGGTGCGTGACTCAGTGAACATTAACCTCTGGATCGATCCTGGTTCAAATATCATGTGGAAATTTTTACTGTTGGGATCTATTCTGCACTGCTGTCCCTAGAGACTATTTTTGGCATCGATAGCACTGCCTTATTCTTTCTCTACAGTATATCGAGTGCAGATCACGATATAGTCCCTTTTATGAAAACCAAAAGTTACGTTAAAATAACCCCTTGGTCCAACTTGAAATAAATCTTTTTAAAAAATATAGTTTCAATATCATTACCCTGCCTAAAATATTACACACCTTAACGTTTTTACATCACAACTGATTTTTTGGATTTTTTGGAAAGAGTAAAAGTGACATTTGATATTTTTCTCAAACATCACACACATTATAATATTAAATTTTGCAAGATAACTTTGTGTGGAATTATATTTCTGTTAGAAATATGATGGCAAGCTGAACTATCAAGATACACAACAAATATATACAGTACGAGGAAGGAACTCTGGTCACATGGAAGTTTAACATGGCAGATCGTGCAACTAGGAGCGAATAAATGACAGGAGGTTTTCAATAACGACATGTGCCTTGAGTATTTTCTATATGGACCATGTCTGAATAATTGAATTGAATAGAATTTCGGTTCGTAGCAGATCACTTAACTAGGAGATCAGATCTAGACTGGTCTGGGACTGCCTACAGAAACTTTAAACCCTGGCAAACCATAATAGAGTAACTCTTAAGTGGGTCCCGGGGCACAAGGGTATTGTAGGCAAAGAAAAGGTTTGCTAGGGTCTGAAACTGCATTCACTGGTCCTGAACCAGTATTTGGAATATCAAAATCTGCTCTACGTAGTTGTACATCTCGGTGTTTTCAAACTAAACATCAGACCTACTGGAGACACGTGCCAAAACAGGAACACAGCAAACTCCTGGTCAAAAAACCCTCGGAGTCGCTGACTAACGAAATATTAAACCTAAGCAGGGGCCAGATAAGGAAAGTTACGGGATTACTCACCGGTCACTGTACCCTAAGGACGCACAAGCATACAATTGACATATATAGGGAGGAACCTATCTGTCGGTTGTGCATGGAAAAGGAGGAACAGCCTCTCATATTATCTTTGAATGTGAATCACTGTCTCATTGGAGATGTAGACTCCTAGGACTAGAGTATCCAAGGGAGAATTTCCCTAGTGAAATGACTGTTGATCCAGATAAGGGGGCTAACCAAGAGCACAAAAAGCCTAAAGGCTGAGGTGCCGAGGTCTCCAAGCCTCTGACTGGTGGTGTCGAACTAATCAATCATAATCAACTAGGAGCGTATAAGTGATAGGAGGTGTGCAGGTGGAGGAAGCTGCCTATTCCCCAAGGCACTCACTGGTGGGAATAGGTTATATGTGGGTGTGAGCAAGGTTATATGTAGGTAGAAGTAAAGCATTCTAGACTGTTTCAAAACTTTGTCACCTCTTCTTATGTTAAACCAAGCGTTGGTAGGTTGGTATCCCTAGCAAATATACTTGATTCTTTTCAACTTATTGTTGTTTTTGGTACATATTAAACTTCCAAGAAAGCAGAATTCCTTCCTCAAACTACAAGACCAAATTTATGAGGGACAATTAAGATAGCTCAGGCATGCTAGGCTTACTAAGAAAATATATGAAGCAAGAGTACCATGAATAAAAAAAACAAGGCCAAGAAAAACATGAAATGAGGTAGTAAACAATTTGTCATGATAATGATATAATTTACAACGAACATCACAAAAAGTGATATTAGTCCGGAAATATTCATCTTGCATCTAATAAAATTTGTGCGCGACAGTCATTTAATAACAATTATTCCAAGAGAGCTTTTCTGTTATCACAATCTCTCGAAATTCGGTTTTCGCTCCAATCAAATGTCATTTCAATCTTTGTTCTACACGGTCGATTTTAATCAAAAACTTCAATTTCTAACCTGGTGTATGTATATGTAAAAAAAATTATTAAATCAGCCTTTGACTAGTTCGCTCGAGATTCGCGTCAAATCCATCCTCCGCACTCCTACCACTTGGCCACCGGCTGCAGATTACTTCGAAGCGACTGAGTTTGGTACGCAGTCATAAAGCTTGTTTTAGACCGGGACTTTGGAATCTGCTATTGAATTATTTCTACGTGGGAAAAATTAAAGTAATAAGAAGGCAGCAATTGACTACAATGTCACGAGCCATATTTAGCAAACAAGGGAAACACAAAATTTGCAGTCTGTATGCCTGTTTTTGCGACTACTCGGTGGAGACTGGCAGCAAGCGGTTTGCAGATGCTGCGTTCGACTGCAGTGGAAGCGTACATTGTATCTAATGATGGACCTCAATATGTCGAGATTTTAGTTTTTCGTGTACTAGGAAGGAATAACAAAGAAAGAAAGAAGATGAAACAGTTCCAGGATTGTCAAAATATGACTTTTTGTATTGGACTCTTTAATTATTTCGCAAGACAAATTTTCGTGGCACTGGATTCGGTGTCGAGAAGATTTAAAAATAAAATTTCGACTGGAAAAGCACACTGGTTAATGGATTGAAGTTTTTCAATAAATAACCCACCCTGTAATAAATATAATAATTTTATACACAATCGTCATGGTTTTATACTAACGGTCAATAAAACTTATCACTTCGCGAAAAATATATTTGAGGATGAGTGGCTTTCGAAGAATCTGAGAAGAAATGCCGAAAAAACCTGTTATCAATCAAAATTGTCAAACCCAAATTTCAACCTCGCCACTCATACCTGCAATTCAATAAAATTGAGGATTTATTATACAGGGAGGAAGAAAAAATCATCTAGACGATTCATAGGTGGTATCACACAGTATATATATAATATAGTACAGTTAGGATTAAGATCTAACACAAAGATTTAAGCGAAATATCTTTTACGAATTGAGCATATGTATTATTTTAACAAAATTTATTATTAACAATCGATGAACTTTTTTTTAATTAGTGTGTTATTTTCAACAAAACGACTTAAATCTTTTTAAAAGCATCATCGGTCCAGGAACATTTGAGACAATTTAGCGCCATTAGTAGATTAAGATCTTCCACACGCCACACGCAAAAATACGCCACTTCATCCTACACATGCAGCTAAGCTGCTGACACCGTAGTACGTCCAGCGCTTGTTTGCTTCAACAAAACTCCATTGCTGAAGCTTCGTGTACAGTTCTGTATAAAAATTCAAGTGAGCAGTTTAGGCGTATCGCCATAGCAGAATCTTGTACGCGTCTATAACGACAATGTGCAGAAGGGTTAAGACATGGTAGGAACCGTTTTGCTGTATAAACCCAGATTGGTGAAGATTTAATTAAATGTTTTTGTCCAAACGTGCGTCATATTATTAGGGATGTAGTCAAAAACAAGAGTACTTTTGTCTAGGCGATCCTGGACCAAAAAACTTTTCGTAATCCTTCAGATGTATTATGAGTTCCAAAAAAATCTCTATTCTCGATTAGTAATATATTATATACAAAAGTAAATTAAGGACAATAAGAGAAAACAGTAACATTTTTACACCATAATAGGATCGTCAGGACAGTCTTCGGAACATTTCGTCTCTGTGGAGAGTTGCCGACGTAGTTTCGGTATAGGACCGGTACTGATTGAACGTACTATCGGCCGTTGACTATTACGTTTATCTGCTAAACATGTAAGATCGTCTAAACTACCATCGCCGTCCGTTGATAACATATCGTCATCAGACGTAGCGTGGGTTAGGGTCGGTAAAGTTGACGTCAAGTGTTCCTAAAGACAAAAAACATTGTCATGTGCCAATATTTTGTTGGTGTATGAAAACTTACCTTTTCCTTTTGAATTTCCTGTATATGATCCTCTAAGAGATGTTCTTCCTCGTCGGTAGGTTGCTGAGAAGGTTGATTAGCAGGAATTAGTTCATCCGGAGTGAATACCTTGGAACTTCTAAGACTAGAGAGCCGATTTGTAGCGGCCTGACATGCCGTATCGAGAGTATCTATATCATCTAACGTACTCCTTATTTTCTTTAGTTGCACCCTAAGAAAATAAATTTGTTGTCAGGAATTTTAATAAGTACAAACAGGAAGCGCACAAGTAAACGCAACAGACGCACGGTGTCTCTATCTACCTGGTGTAAAGAACAGTATAACAAAAAAAGTAGCTACTAATATAGATTATCAAAAATATTACAGGAAAGGTTCTTACAAAAAGAGAAAGTAGAGCATTATTTTAGATCGAACAGAACTGGACGTGCAAATGGTTCAAGTTCAACCCAAGTTTTTAAAAAATATCGCGAAAAGTTTAACAAAACGGCATCCAGTTAAATTTTAAAGCTGACAGGACTTGGCTCAACTCCTGCGCGTTCAAAGTCGCGATCCAGTCCTGAGACGTTTGTATTTGCGCGTGTACTCCAACAATCTATGTATTCTCAGCGGTGTAATATATTAAAAATTGCAGCTGACGTGCAAAACACAGGGCAACGAATATGTATACTCACTAGTATAAAATTTCAAGTGGCGTTAATACTGGCGGAATTAAATCATTACATGTATGGGGTGGCAACGTGGCGCTGAGTGTAGAAACATTGGTTGAATTTTACTCCTACATTAAACCCGAAAATTCGAGTGGTGTAGAGGAAATCAATCACAAGAAAAGTTGTTTAGTGTAGTGGAAGTGTTAGGCTCAGCTGACCAAAAAAATCCCAACGTAAAAACACGTATTTTATGTATTTACCCAAAAAAACAATATAGTGAATGTGAAAAGATATTGATATAAATAATTAACTTGGAACATTATCTACAATAGAACCTGAATCGATAAAAAGCGATGTTGCCAGACCTTCAAAACTATCAGTGAGGCAAAGAAATATTATTTGAAATAAACTTCAGATCGATAAAAGTTAGACTTTCGACGGGTTGACCGGGGTATTCTTTTTCCGCGATAAGAAGTAAAAATGGGAGATATGGCTAGAATAGAACAAATGTTCATACAAATCGAGACAAATATGAAAGAAATTACCCAGAAATTGGATAACATCGTGCTAGAATTGCAAGAAGTAAAACAAGAAAACAATAATCTAAAAGAAAAAATAGAAAACCAGGAAGACAGAATAGAAAAATTAGAACGCACGGTCAGACATAAAAATATTATAATAAAAGGAGTTACTGACGTAGAGATGGAAGAAGAAACCGAAACAAAAGGAAAAATAGAAGTAGTGATGTAGAAAATTGGATTAAATATTGATATGGTAACAGAGGTCGACGAAATTCGGAGACTAGGAAAATATGCAAAAAACAGAACAAGACCGATAATGATAAAATTATTGAAAGAAAGTAAGAAAATTCAAATTTTGAAAAATGCCAAATATCTTAGAGGTACTGAAATATGGATTGATGAAGATTATCCAAAGAATATCCAAGAAGAAAGAAGAGCACTAATACCCCAACTAAAGGAAGCAAGGAGTAAAGGACACAAGGCGATAATAAAATATAACAAATTAGTAATAAACAACGAAATCATTGAGAAAAATAAACCAAATAAAGAAGAACACAAGGAGGAACAACAATCTACTACTGACAGACATAAAAGAACTGTAGGGGAAAGATCACCGGAAAACATCGACGATAGATACCAAAAAATATTTAAAACAACAAAAAAAAACTAAACAAGACAGATAAGGAACGAAAAGAACAAAACAAAAATGCCATGAAAACGGACAGGTGAAAGGGAAAAATGAAAGGAAAACAAGCTGGAAATGAATCAACAACATGGAGACTAGGGACTTGGAATGTTAGAAGCCTTCAGGGGAAGGAAGTGGAATTAATAGATGAATTTGAAAAAACAAATTTACAGATACTAACAATAAGCGAAACAAAAAAGAAAGGGCAAGGACAAATTCGAATGCAAAACGACCACATTCTAATATATAGCGGAGTAGACTTAAATCAGAGAGCAGCGGCAGGAGTAGGATGTATAATACATGAAAAACTAACAAAACAAATTGTAAGGTATAGAGCGATATCTGAAAGAATACTACTTGTAGAGCTAAGAAACGGAAAACAAAAAGTTAGAACGATCATAACAGTATATGGACCGGATGAAAATGGTAAAGCAGAAGAAAAAGAAAAATTCTGGGAAGATTTAACAAGTACGGTAGAAGAATCAAAGGGAATTATATATATTGCAGGAGATTTTAACAGTAGAGTAGGTGAACAGGACAACAAATACAAGAATGTACTAGGAAAATATGGAGAAAAAACAAGAAATAACAACGGGAAAAGACTTTTAGACTTCTGTCTAATACAAAATTTGATAATATGTAACACCTCATACCAACACAAAGATATTCATAAATACACGAGGGTACAACATAGCAGAGGAGAAAAATCAATTATCGATTATGTTTTAACGCAAAAAGAAGAAAGAAAAAATATACTTAACGTTAAAGTTAAAAGAGGAGCGGAAATTAACAGTGACCACTATTTACTGGAAGCAAAAATTAAAGGTGACAGTACACAAACTGATCAAATAACAGTAAAGAAAGAAAGCCACATATCAATAAAAACATACAAACTAAGAAACAAAACGGTTGCAATAAAATATCAACTAAAAACAGAAGAAAAACTAAAAGAAAAATCCTCTGACATAAAAAAAACTTAACACAGAACAGGGCTGGAACATATTTAAAAACGTAGTCATTAACACTGCCACAGAACTATGCGGGACTTACAAAACAGATAATAGGAAAAAACAAACAGCATGGTGGAACAATGAAATTAAAGAAGAGGTTAAAAAGAAGAAGGAAGAATGGAAAAAATATTTAAAAAACAACACACAAGAACAATATGAAAGATACAAAAACCAAAGAGAGAAAGTCAAAGTTCTAGTAATAAAAGCAAAACAAAATGCCTGGATAGATTTTGGCAACAAAATGGAAAAAGATAGTACGGGGAATCAAAAACTATTTTATAAAGTTCTAAAATCGCTAAGAACAGAAAAGCAGGGAAAAGAACAGTACATAAAAGATAAAAATCAAGAGATACTAACAAATGAAGCAGACATCATAGAAAGATGGAGAGAGTATTTTCAAGAGATGTTAGACCAACAAACTCAAAGAAACCCAAATAACGTACAAGAAAAAGAAAACCAAAACGAAGAAGTCGAACGAACAAATCAAAACGAAGAAGCCGAAATACAGAGTATAAAATTGGAAGAGCTAAAAAGAGTTGTTATAAAATTGAAAAATGGGAAAGCGCCGGGTGACGATAGAATTACAGCGGAAATGATTAAGAATCTAGGAAATATAGGACTGGAAGTGCTATTAGAAATTATCAACAAAGCTTGGTGTGATGGAAAAATCCCAGAAGAATGGGGAGTAGCCTTAATCACACCTATACACAAGAAAGGAGACCAGAAACAATGTCAAAACTATAGAGGAATAACCTTGCTAAATACCATTATAAAGATATATGAACAGCTTATAAACAACAGAATTAAACCAACTCTAGAAAATCAACTTTCAGAAGCACAAAGTGGATTCAGACCAGGAAGAAGTACGCAGGATCACATCTTCACAATAAAACAATTAGAAGAGAAGAGACATATAGAAAATAGAAACACATACCTAGCGTTCATAGATCTCGAAAAAGCATTTGATACGGTACCTAGGGAAAAAGTATGGATGGGACTGAAAGAAAAGGGAATACACAAAAAAATAATCGGAATCATTCAAGATATATATGAAACAAACATAAATTTTATCATAAAAAACAACATGAAATCAGCAGGATTTAGAACCAACATAGGATTAAGACAAGGAGGGGGACTGAGCCCAACACTATTTAATATACATATGGACAGTATTATTAAAAAAAGCCAACAGAAGGTGAAGAAAATGTTCGTTGGGTATAAAAATTTAGAAAGAGTAGAGATAGCCGAAGGAGTATTTGCAGATGATGTGGTGCTAATGGCAGGAAGTGAAAACCGATTACAAGAAAACCTGAACATATGGAAAGATGTTATGGAAGAAGAAGGCATGAAAATCAACAAAAATAAAACCAAAATACTTGTAATAGGAAAACAGAAGATCAACACAGAAATTAAAATAGATAATGTACAAATAGAACAAGTAAAAGAATTCAAATACTTAGGAATAACTTTTGACGAAACAGGAAAACAAGATGCAGAGATAAATGAAAGAATAGAGAAAACAATTAAGCTATACTATGCCATGAACCAAAAATTTATAAACAAAAAAGAAATCACCAAAGAGACAAAAGTAAAAGTGTATAATACAATATATCGACCAGTTTTAACTTATGGATGCGAATCTTGGACTCTTACAAGTAAACAAAAAAGCAAAATACAGGCAGCAGAAATGAAATATTTGAGAAGAACATTTGAAGCAACAAGAAAGGACAAAATCAGGAACACAAAAATAAGAGATGAATTAGGTGTCCAGCCCGTACTAAAATTTATAGAACAAAGACAACTCAGCTGGTGGGGACATATTCAGAGAATGAATAACAATAGACAAGTTAAAAGGACATATGAGGCAAAAATACAAATAAAAAGAAAAAAAGGAAGACCAAGACAAACATGGAATACAATAGTGGGTAATATACTAAGAGAGAGAGGTAAATCATGGGAAGAGGCGAGAACATTGACAAGAAACAGGAAAGAATGGAAAAAATTTATATACGAGAATTAAATGCAAACCCGACACCTAAGGGTATAAGGGTATATGATTATATATATATATATATATATATATGTATAACCTTAGTTTTAAACATATAGGTAGGTATACAAAAAAAATCTTACCTGATGATTGTTTCAATGCACTGTGTCTGGCTGCTAATATCAATTAGACTCTCTTGAGCTGGTACCACTTTATTAGTCCGCAAAACACAAGGCGCGAACACTATCGCTAACGAAGCCGCACTCATACGATTCGTTTCTTCGTGCAGAGCGACTCTGGCCAAATGGAACATCAATCTCTCCATCAAGTCGTAATTCGACGGTGGAAGTTTTTTAAGGATGTCGTAGAGAGTCGTAACGCGGTCGATTTCAACTTCCAAGTTAGCGGCTGTGATGAAATTTTCATAACACTCGAAGGTTAAGAGCGGTTCGGACATTTCGCGTAGAAAACTTTTTAGTACTGACGCCAATACGTGAACCTGGAATTTTAAAAACGAGTAAAAATCAACATTTTTGTTAAAATTGTAACTGCAACTTACCTGGTATCTCTCGAACTCTACATCGTCTGGATTTTCGTCCATTTTATTCTTCAATTCTTTAATTTTCGAACTAACCCCAGACTTTCTATAAATTCCCTCCGCGTACAGTCCATGCAATTCGATGGTACTCAATAATTTCTCTATCACCAACGGTATCTTACTATCTTCCGTAACTAATGTAACTAAAGGCACACCAAACACTCTTTTCATCTCACCCTGTAGCCCGGCCTCTTTCAAACACTGGTTCGCGTTAAGGTAGCACTTTTTGTGACACGTCATCTTACAACTTTGACATACTAAACCGCGCTCTATCGGCCACATGAAGAACGAACTACATATCTCACAAGCGGTCGGGATATTGATGATCGTCAGTAGAAAGTCGTGGCCGTTGTGTTTGTGTATTTCGACTTTACGTTTTTTCTCTTTTTTCCGTTTGGATTTTGAGGGTTTTTCTTCTGCTCGGGACGACATGAATTCGTCCATGAATCCGCGGAAAGCGTTGACACCCATCGTTACGGGGAAGTCTTTGGCGTCATTGGATTTTTGTTCTCGCTGACAAACTGTTTCCATTGCCTAAAAAATAATAATAATGGTCGTTTAAGGTTGCGTTGGCTGAAGGTTTTTTACTGTACTCGACTCTTCACCGGTGATAATAGAGTCAGTGAAGTTTAGAGTGGTGGTTTGGGCTGCGACAGAGACAGAAGACCGAAACCGGAAACAGAGACGCTTACTTGATTTTAGGCTTTCACATGTGTGCCAGGGATGGCGATTCTTTCTAAAAAAGATCGATTTTTAAATCGATTCGAATCGTAACCTGATTAATCGATACATAAAAAAATCGAGGTCTAAAAGATCGATTTCAAGAAAATCGATTTATTTCAAGTTTGTATTTTTTACAATGTAAATATAAATCGATCTTTTTTATTGAAAAACAACAAAAAAGGTACCCCTAAACAAACAATCTCTCTCCGGGATCTCTTATCAGTAAAATTGGGGTTTTTTTTTCAAGTTCAGGGAATTCGATAATAATAACAATTATTTTTTTATTACCATATTATTATCACAAAGTATCGGATTAGGAATGTGCGAGATTAATGGAAAAGAATCATCGATAGAATAAAAATCGATTTTTCTTTATTCAAAATTAATGGATTTGTCGAAAAAATCGATTTTAATAAAAAATAAATCGATTTTTGTGAAAAGAGCGTTGATTTTTTTTGGATTGTTTTAAAAATGGACATGCTTTTCGTATATATTCCGAAAATAAACCTAAGAGATTTATTCGTTAACGATATTTATCGGATTGAAAAAAAATCAAATAAAATTATATGAAAATTGTCAAAAATTTTGAAATATGGTCAATAATTGTCAAATACTGTTGAAAATTGTAAAAATTTTAAAGAATTCCCAAAAATTTAAAAAAATAGTTAAAAAATTTGGAAAAATGGTCAATAATTGTTGAAAAACTGTCAAAATTGGTCAATAATTCTTGAAAAATGGTCAATAATTTTTAAAAAATGATCAATAATTGTTGAAAAATTTGGAAAAATGGTCAGTAATTGTTGCCAAACTGTCAAATTTGGTCAGTAATTGTAAAAAATGGTCAATAATTTTTGAAAAACTGTCAAAATTGGTCAATAATGGTCAAAAACTGTTGAAATTGGACAATTTTTGTCAAAAACTGTCAATAATTGTTAAAAAATGGCCAATTATTTTCAAAAACTGTTGAAAATTGTCAAAAACTGCTGAAAATTGTCAATAATTGTCAAAAATTTTGAAAAGTGGTCGATAATTATCGAAGATTTTAAAAAAATTTTAAAAACGGCCAATAATTGTCAAAAACTGTTGAAAATTGTCAATAATTGTTAAAATTTTGAAAAATGGTCAATAATTGTTGAAAAACTATCAAAATTGGCCAATAATTGTAAAAAATGATCAATAATTTCAAAAAAATTGTCAAAAATTGTCAAAAAGTTTGGAAAAATGGTCAATAATTGTTAAAAAATGGTCAATAATTTTTAAAAAATGATCAATAATTGTTGAAAAATTTGGAAAAATGGTCAGTAATTGTTGCAAAACTGTCAAAATTGGTCAGTTATTGTAAAAAATGGTCAATAATTTTTGAAAAACTGTCAAAATTGGTCAATAATGGTCAAAAACTGTTAAAATTGGACAATTTTTGTCAAAAACTGTCAATAATTGTTAAAAAATGGTCAATAATTGCCAATTATTGTCCAAAAATGTTGAAAATTGTCAAAAACTGCTGAAAATTGTCAATAATTGTCAAAAATTTTGAAAAATGGTCGATAATTATCGAAGATTTTAAAAAAAATTTAAAAACGGCCAATAATTGTCAAAAACTGTTGAAAATTGTCAATAATTGTTAAAATTTTGAAAAATGGTCAGTAATTCTTGCAAAACTGTCAAAATTGGTCAATAATTTTTTTAAAAATGGTCAATAGTTGTTGAAAAACTATCAAAATTGATCAATAATTGTAAGAAATGGTCAATAATTGTTGAAAAACTATCAAAATTGGCCAATAATTGTTAAAAAATGGTCAATAATTTTTAAAAAATGATCAATAATTGTTGAAAATTTGGAAAAATGGTCAGTAATTGTAAAAAATGGTCAATAATTTTTGAAAAACTGTCAATAATTGTTAAAAATGGACGATTTTTGTCAAAAACTGTCAATAATTGTTAAAAAATAGTCAATAATTTTGAGAAATCGTCAAAAGATGTCAAAATTTTGAAAAATTGTCAATACGAGAGCCGTTTTCGAAAATCCACTCCTTAAACACATGTAATTTATACAAAATCGATTAACATTACTCGAAAAATCGATAATTAAAAATCGATTATAACAAAATAATAATCAATTTATATAAAAATCGTTTAATTTTTCAAACATCTCTACTTATAGAGTTCCCTGTAAGCTTTTTTGAAAAAAAAAGCAACAGTGTCCGTCGAGTCTACTGGGATCCGAGCGGTTCCGCTCTCATCACTATTTGCGATGTTGCCGGGGCAATTGAAAAAAAAAGCTGCTCTACCAAAAACCCAAAAAAAAAATCGAAAGTCGATTTTCAAGGGTGAAATATCGATTCACTGAATCGATTCAATACAACATATCGATTTATCGGAAAGAGCAGAATCTGTAAATGAGAAGTGCTGAGGAAGAACAATTATAATATAACGAACTTACCTGATTAAAAACCAAAATGAGATCCTTATATTTAATATTGCACGACTCCAAATTATTATGTTTCGACGCGTTACTGTATATCTGCACCAAATTATCCTTAAAATCTCTCAAAGCCTGTTTGAAGAGTTTGTCAACGTCGCTATTCTTACCGCCAACCGATTCCATTTTCATTATTTTGTCTGTAATGAATTGTTGCATAAGAGTAAGTTCTTCGGCGCCGGTGATGATTTGATCGGTTCTATCGGTGAATTCGGAAGTACCGGTTAAACTGAATTTACTCTCATCGGGTTTTCGAAGATCGTAAGGAGTTCGGGAGTGTTTTCGGTGTTTCCGTCGACCGGATCGTATCTCGGCGTTGGGTCGTTGTTGCTCACAAGGCATTTCGAATACCTAAAAAAAATTCGTATACGTTTCAGTGACAGTTACATTACATTACCCTAAACTTACCTTGTTCTGTATACATTTCGTGTGAAATTGCTTTTTGCAGTTGGTACACTTGTATCCAGGAGCGTAGAAAGCATCGATAGCGGCGTTGCAAGACATACACAAATCATCCTTTGATATCCTAGGAATTTTTCTAAAAGTATGCCCAGCTATGGATAAAGCGTTCACGTCATATTTATAATCGTTTGCTTTTATTGACGGACTAGCATCCAAACCTGCGGGATGGTCGGAAATAACCGCTTTCGTAGCGGGATCGCTGTTTCTTCGTCTGAGATCGAGTTGAGGTAAGTTCTGTCGTTGGCGTTTCGGAGTTAAAGTTTGTTTGGTACCACCTTCAGCCGAATTCCTATAAAAAATAAAATACACGAAATTAGAAGAAAACATCCGTGATTCGTATAAGAAATTTACCTTTCTTGTATAATAAACAACTCTGGATGCGTTTTAGATTCATCTATGGTACCCAAAAAGACGCTCTTGTCTAAGCTACCGCTGTCGGTAACTTCTTCTCCGAGACTTTTAACGTGAACTCTTTTAGATTTTCTCGTGTTTCTAGCTGGTGCTTCTGGTCGTCCGAGGATCTGTTCTAATTTGTTAGGCGTTTGATCGTATGGATAAACATCCGGTCGATCATCGGGGAGGAATTTTTCACGCGGTCGACGAACTGGTTGATAGCTTCGCAAAGGTTTACTTTCACTGTATCTAAAATATAATAGCACAATAAAAATAAACAGGACAGGAACAACAAAAACGCCAAGAAGAGCCTCATAAAAACGAATGTAACTCGAAGAACTTTGCAGAAATGAAGAAAACGGAGGAAGAACACAGAAAAGACATGAAGTGGAAACAAGACGTGCAAGGGTAGAGAAAAGAGAAGAAGTTGGAGTCGGAAACGGAAGGACTAAGGAAAGCGATGCAAGAGCATGAAGTTGGAGTCGGAAACGTAAGGACTAATGAAAGCGTTGTAAAAGGAGACATGAAGTAGAAGCCGGTCAGATAGCGTCCGAACGAAGCAGAGGACTGTATCTCCCCGAGACGATGACGAAAGTGATGTCTATCAAGAATAACAAAGGAAGGCCCTGGTCGACAAGGAAGACACCGAAGTCAACCACAAGATGATAGACGCCAGGAGTCAGCTACGCAAAAGCGACAACCAAAAAAATTACGAGGACGATGACGACTCCGACGAAGCAAATTTTCGATATAATTGCCTAAAGTAACCAAGAAGAGAACTTAAGAAAATAAGAGAACCCAGTTTAGCGAAGGCTCGGCACATCCAAAGATATATAAGTCGGAATTTTAACTAGGGACAGCTATAACAAGTGGAACTACTCTATAAGGTCCCCTCAAGTCGTAGTTCGTCAGCTAAGGATTTGAAATCAAAACACACACACACAACATAAAATCCAATCAGTTCGGGGAGAATGACGATCAATTTTAGGGAAAAATCATGAAAAAAGTATCAAATTTTGTATAAAAATCTTACCTAACGTCTTTTCTAATCACTGGCGGCGGTACCCAACTATTAACGGCTTCGGTTCTACTTAGAGGTTGTTTGACGTAATAATCACGAGGCACTGGTTCTCGATCCCACATAGATCGATCTCTAAGTATCGGAGGTGCTGATTGAGTTGCTCCCCCTTCTGAAAATGGATCGCTGGTCGTACTTGACGACGACCACTGTTTGTCCAAAGTTGGCGGTTCTTGCTTGTGTAATTCTCGGACCTAAAATGAATTATATGGACATTGGAAAATGTGTTTTTAATTGAGAAAATTTACTAAACTTACCGTTACGCTAGAATGAGAGTCGGAACTTTGTTGAGATTCCAAACTTCGCTGAGAACCTAAAGAATCGCCGCTTCCTTTCCGTTGCGGTGTGTAATCTAAATCGGAATAATCGATTGTTTGGTGTGGTTTTGAAGCTTTCTTACGTATCACGTCCAAGGTAATCTTTTCTGGTTTTAGTTCTTCAAACCTGTACGAACAAACACCATTTAAAAAAAAATTAGATAATTTATTCGAAAAGTGTTTACCTGTAATTTCCCGTATTATTGGCATAATGATGATGATGATAATAAGTAGTAGGTACTGTCGTTGAGACACTCGGTAATGATACCGTCGACCTTAGGCTAACTTTCGGGTGAGAAGTTGTATCAATATCATCTTCTGGTATACCACTGCTTCTAAGGAGATGAAAAAAAAACGAGATAAAATCACATACGCAAAGATTTAAGACCAAAACAATACGAAATGATATGGATCGGTACTTACTCGTCGGAATCCAAGAACTTTCTTTCGATTTGCTCCGAACGTACTTCTTCGAGACTAGATTCTTTACTGACGAAGGCCTCGTCTGAGCTTACATGTTTCACTTGTAGATGAGCTGGAAGAGCACTAACAATCTGAAAATAAGTACGAAGATTTTTCGATTAATTAAAAATAATACAGTCATAGAAATAAATGAAACCCAGAACTAACACAAAATTAATGGACAAATCGACGAGAATCGTGATTATAACGCCGCTTCTAGTTTAAATAAACTTATTAAGATTTTTTCTTAAGAAGGCTAACATATTGTGAGAAAAGTACGGACTTGTTAAAATACACAGCTAGCATGGGTCTTTCTTAAACGGGAGTTCATTTTTATTTTTTAAATAACAAATATTAGGCAACGAGACGTTCATCTTTTTGGGCAGCAGTAACATTTTATACTTACGAGGGTACCTATACAAGAAATTTAAATTTTTGATTCTTGGAATTCCTACATAAAATCTATAATTGTTAATAATTTTATTTGTTTCCACCTCTTCTTGCATTTTATACAACTTTTATTCTAAATTATAGTTTATTTTCTTTAATAGATGTATCAAATAATAAAAGCAACGTAAATCGAAAAAAATTTTTACCTTTTGCTGTTTCAAGATTAATATTTTGATCACACAAACATACATTTTTTCAAACTGATCAATATTGGTCAATAATGGTCCAAAACTGTTAAAATTGGACAATTTTTGTCAAAAACTGTCAATAATTGTTAAAAAATGGTCAATAATTGCCAATTATTGTCAAAAACTGTTGAAAATTGTCAAAAACTGCTGAAAATTGTCAATAATTGTCAAAAATTTTGAAAAGTGGTCGATAATTATCGAAGATTTTAAAAAAATTTTAAAAACGGCCAATAATTGTCAAAAACTGTTGAAAATTGTCAATAATTGTTAAAATTTTGAAAAATGGTCAGTAATTCTTGCAAAACTGTCAAAATTGGTTAATAATTTTTTTAAAAATGGTCAATAGTTGTTGAAAAACTATCAAAATTGATCAATAATTGTAAAAAATGGTCAATACTTGTTGAAAAACTATCAAAATTGGCCAATAATTGTAAAAAATGGTCAATAATTTCAAAAAAATGGTCAAAAATTGTCAAAAAGTTTGAAAAAATGGTCAATAATTGTTAAAAAATGGTCAATAATTTTTAAAAAATGATCAATAATTGTTGAAAATTTGGAAAAATGGTCAGTAATTGTTGCAAAACTGTCAAAATTGGTCAATAATTGTTAAAAATGGACGATTTTTGTCAAAAACTGACAATAATTGTTAAAAAATAGTCAATAATTGCCAATTACTGTCAAAAACTGTTGAAAATTGTCAAAAACTGCTGAAAATTGTCAATAATTGTCAAAAATTTTGAAAAGTGGTCGATAATTATCGAAGATTTTAAAAAAATTTTAAAAACGGCCAATAATTGTCAAAAACTGTTGAAAATTGTCAATAATTGTTAAAATTTTGAAAAGTGGTCAGTAATTCTTGCAAAACTGTCAAAATTGGTCAATAATTTTTTTAAAAATGGTCAATAGTTGTTGAAAAACTATCAAAATTGATCAATAATTGTAAAAAATGGTCAATAATTGTTGAAAAACTATCAAAATTGGCCAATAATTGTAAAAAATGGTTAATAATTTCAAAAAAATGGTCAAAAATTGTCAAAAAGTTTGGAAAAATGGTCAATAATTTTTAAAAAATGATCAATAATTGTTGAAAAATTTGGAAAAATGGTCAGTAATTTTTGCAAAACTGTCAAAATTGGTCAGTAATTGTAAAAAATGGTCAATAATTTTTGAAAAACTGTCAAAATTGGTCAATAATGGTCAAAAACTGTTAAAATTGGACAATTTTTGTCAAAAACTGTCAATAATTGTTAAAAAATGGTCAATAATTGCCAATTATTGTCAAAAACTGTTGAAAATTGTCAAAAACTGCTGAAAATTGTCAAAAATTTTGAAAAGTGGTCGATAATTATCGAAGATTTTAAAAAAATTTTAAAAACGGCCAATAATTGTCAAAAACTGTTGAAAATTGTCAATAATTGTTAAAATTTTGAAAAATGGTCAGTAATTCTTGCAAAACTGTCAAAATTGGTTAATAATTTTTTTAAAAATGGTCAATAGTTGTTGAAAAACTATCAAAATTGATCAATAATTATAAAAAATGGTCAATACTTGTTGAAAAACTATCAAAATTGGCCAATAATTGTAAAAAATGGTCAATACTTGTTGAAAAACTATCAAAATTGGCCAATAATTGTAAAAAATGGTCAATAATTTCAAAAAAATGGTCAAAAATTGTCAAAAAGTTTGAAAAAATGGTCAATAATTGTTAAAAAATGGTCAATAATTTCAAAAAAATGGTCAAAAATTGTCAAAAAGTTTGAAAAAATGGTCAGCTGTTTCAAGATTAATATTTTGATCACACAAACATACATTTTTTCAAACTGTTCTAAAAGTTATTATTACTTCAACATTACATATTTTAATGTCAAAACATTAAATATCAAATAGAAAAAGGTGGAACAATGCAACATAACCATGGGATTTTTTTTAAACAAAAGTACCCAATTAATGTTAGATATATTCAAGTACACGATTCATAATAATATGGGAACATTAACAGAAAACGTGATTGCTGGTAGTTAACCATTTTCTTAGCACATGCAAAGTTTGAATTTAACAAGGTTGATGGAAATTTTTGTAAATAAACTCACCTGTGCTTTCTTCGGAGCAATTCCTCCCTTCACCTTCACATCCATCAACATTTTCCTCACTTTGAAACCTCTACAATGAGCTTGAACAACGACAAGCGTCGTCTTCAATTTATGTAACCAACTCCTACATTTATATCCTCTCCAATATTTTTGTATCTTCAGCGCCGCTTGCAGTCTCCTTACGTATTTCTGAACAATGTACATCCTGAAAAAAGATACAGAAAATAATTTCCGGCACATCCCTTTTAAATTAAATATCTCACCTGCAGTACGACTGAAGAGTTATCACAGCAGTTTTAATCCTTAAAAATCTCCTTCTCTCCAAACACGCCCTAAACCACCTTTGCAAAGTTACAATGCTCGCCATAATTTGTTGGTGCAGTTTACAGTCCAATTTGTATTTTTCAGTTTCCCTCATAAATACCTGAATTTGAAAGACAAATATATAAATACAAATTACAAATTTTATATACCGTCAAGATTAAAAGACTAAAAATCAAATTACCTTCGTACTTCCTAATTGATAATTGTCCCTGTTGAGGTTTAGCGTCGCCAAGAAGTCTCGTACGTCGATTTGCGAACTTAATAAACCTTTGGGAAGGAGAATTCTATAAAGTTGAATGAATTCATCGTAAGTTAATCGAACATTGAATCCAGCTTGTCGTATGCGAACTGTCTCGAGCATTCCGGTGTACCGCAGTTGTCTTTGTACTGTTTGCTCATCGAATGTATTGGGAATTTTATTGCCTTGAAAAAAGAAAAAAGAAATAAAAATAGGGAATCGTAGACATTTTTTTTTTGAAACAAGTTAATCCTTTATAACAATCGTTACCCATACAAAAGTCCAGCACGCGCGGTGTATTAGCATGTCGGTGACGCGACCTCAATTTCACACCAAAGATATTAGGAATTTGGAATCGAATACAACCTGAATAAATCAATGTAGAGGGTGTTCAAGAATTTCCGAAATTGTTTTCAAGTTTTCTACTCCACCTCTAGAGGGCGTATATATAATTCAATGTATAAAATGATTCTTACCGTTCGACTTGATACATCTGATAAAAAACGGATTGGCCTGATTCAGTGTGTCCATGAGCGAGTGTAGACTTTGTTGAAATTGAGCTGTAACTGTCATCGCTTGTTTCCTCGCTTTCCCTAATTGGCCTTGAGGTTGAGCAGAAATGCCAGTTCTACCTGCTAATGTTTTCACAGTTTGAAGGTTCTTCAGTCCTTTTTTGCTGCGTTCTCGTGGTCGGAATGATTTGTTTTTCCTGTGACAAAAAATTTATTGAACATAAAGAAAACATGCGGGAAATTACAATCAATGTAGTGAAACATCGATAATTGTGTAGTAGACAGTTGACAAGGGATACCTACTATAATTATTGAAAGAGAAGAATATAACACGAAATATTGAAAATAAGAAATGTAAAAGAATAAAATTAAGTAGAATTTCGATTCATAGAGGATCATTCAATCAGTAGCAATCTTTAATAAAATATCAACTGTCTATAATGAAATGTCAACTGTCTATAATGAAATGATATGTATTGTTTCATTAACATAGTATTAATCAAGCCACATGCAAATTTTCCATGCAATTGACAATTAGATATTAAAATTCAGAATTACTAATATTTTGTAAATATGACTTAATACAGCAAGTCCAGTTAGTAATGTTCAATTTGATGTTTTTTTTGGTACCTTAAAATTCTAATAATAAAGTAATCACAATTAAAATAAAAAATTACCACCACCATAATTTGATATAATAAGTGTCCAACACCTAAAGCAAACCCGATTAGTTTATAAAGCCCATGGTAAATGGAAATTTTTATAAATAAATGAACCCTTTTAAATATTTTCTCGTACGCCTATGATAAGAGGAAATTTTTTACAAATAGATGAACCCTTTATAATAATTTTATCGTACACCGATGGTAGAGGGAAATGATTGTAAATAAATAAAACCCCTCCAAAAATGTTATCGTTACCCATCCAAAAAGGGTAGCATGTCGGTGACGGATACGTGGTGAGGTGACGAGCCCCCACCGAAAATCGCTCAGCGCAGCTAAAAATCGGGACCATATCCAATAGAAGCTGTGATATGTTAATAATTTCTTACTTGAAATGGGTTAATAATTTTATGGATTCAACTAACTACTCCTAATTCCCTTCCAACACCAAACTTCCACCTTTTAACAAAAACTTCACATACATAACAATTTGATTTGCTCTTTGTATAGCTCTAGCCTCGTCCGGTCCCAACCTTTCCAGCCCCACTGAAGAACTAGGACTTCCCGTTAAAGAATCCTTTCTTCTTCGATCGTCATCATTGTTTTTACTGCTACCACTGCTGTGTCTATTTCGTTGATAAAGTTGCGGCCACGATAGTCTGTTGTTCGATGATTCGTTGTCTAAGTTCCTACCCAATCGATTAAATGCGATGGTGTTTCGTTGTTTACTAATATTAACAAAAATATATATTTTTTATTTATACAAAGATTTATGACTGTAAAAATTGTATATTTTTTGCGAATTTAATATTTTAAAAACAAAGCGGCAACAGCGCTTGGGTTATAAACGTCTCCGACAGCGAACGTTGGGAATTCGCCACGTTAATATGTAGTGTAAAATACATGATTTTATATCACAGAGAAATGCATGCATCGTAAGACAAAAATTATTATTTTTATGTCAAAAAATGTATCAAATAAAATGAAAATCATTCGCATGCTCACACGATTAGAAAAAAATTTGAGGTCGCCAATTATTTGAAAATTATTCTTCTAAACTATTTCAATATATATACTTTGAATTCTCAAATATATCCCTTTAAAAAAATGGTCCCGGTAGGTGGCACTCTAATAGAGTTCACAATGAACGGCTGGACTAAATTTTACATAGGGAGGTATTCCAAAAAATGGGCCAAATTCACGAAATAAAATTTTCTTCCCAAAAAATTGGTAGGAAATTCAAAAAAATCGGTTTTTGGGAAAAGATATTTTTTTCTATCGAAAAATAAACATGATTATCTGATATTTTTTCCATATTTTCAGGAATAAACCAAAATTCTGAATTTTTTGTGCTGAAATTCTTTAAAAATTTTCAACATGCCCCTCTTGAAATTGTTTTTACGTCCAAACCGTAGCAACTATGAGTATCATTTTCATACCATTCGATAAAGGAAGAATGATTCTAAATATTAAAAATATTTGGTTTCTTCGCTTTGATCATTGACAAAGTTATATAGGATCAAAGTTGAAAAATTTAGTTTTATTACATACATTCCTTATAAAAAGTGTAAGGAATCGAAGCGACCAACTATGTATTTAAAGACAGTTAAAAGTGTAGAGCAAAATTTAAAAAACAATTTGAGCCCTAAAAGCTATTCAAATAAGAGTTATTGAAGCTCAAAGTTGGAAGTTTGAGAAGCATTTTTTAATTTTCTCTAAAAGAAACTTTTCGATCTTCGATTTTGTTGAAATTTGGCATTGAGGGGTTTTTTGGTACGTCAAAAATTGGATCAGAATCTTAAAAAATGTTATGAAAAGGTTAAATATTTTGGCGAAAAAAACTACATAAAATTTTTTTCATGAGATAGTTTAGAAGTATAATTAAAAAAAGGAATAATATAAACATTACGATAAAAAAAACCATAAACGGGGAAGAAAAACGTCAACTGCTTGATTAAACTTACGCTATTCTGTTTATTGTGAGATTCACAGCCGAAACTGTCACAAGATGGCTACAGAATGACACATACGTGTATAAGTATATGAATTAATTTAAATAAAATAAAAAAATTGCTGTATTAGTAACAGAATTAATCGATAAAATAAGCGAAATAAAAAATTTGCGAGCAAAAATTTTTGCAGTAATTTTTCAAAATTATTTTGCAGAAAAACAATATAATCAAATTTTATTTCATTGGTTTTTAGAGAATATATAAAAATGTATAATAATTAATATTTTTTTGCATAGGGGGATTTCATAATCGACAAAATTATACAGGGTCAAAGTTTAACATTTTTTTATGACATGCTTTCCTTAAAAAAAGTGTACCACCTCAGCCTATAGAATCGAACAACGAAATAGGTGTTTAGAACAAAATTTAAAAAAGACACCATATCAGAAGACAAAGTGAAATAACATATAATAGACGAGTGGTCTAAAAACCAAAAATGACAACAAGTGAAAATTCAAAGCCTGCGACTGGTCTACTTCAAATGGATTCGGGAGTGGGACTTGCTTCCAAATTGAATTGGAGAACACACCTGGAAAAAATTACTACCAAGGCTATTCTGGCAATGCAGAAGAGTCATGGGCAAAACCTGGAGAATACGACCCGAGCCCGAAAGGGAGATACTGCTACAACTGGAACAATAATAGATGAACCCATATTTCAAATGACCTTAGATAGTTTGACACAGGTGATCCTGGAGACATTACAAGAAACCATAAGGACTGGTATAAGCGGAACTATAAAGAGAAAATGTTCTTTAGCCTTGATTCGTATTTCAAGCAGAAACGAATGCTGCTATAGCCTGTAATGATGAACACCAGAAGAGGATATACCGAACAAAAAAGGGACAGGCTCTGCTACAGCTATTAGCAATCCAAGTCTGGACTGGTAAAAAACTGTAAAGAATCCCTTAATAGGCTGTCAAGAGACATGTCCTTGTCTTTAGTATGGGTGCCAGGACATGAGGGGATTAATTCGAGGATCAGTTAGTTAAAGAATGCTCTAAAAGAGACTTCATAGGTCTGTGGAATTACAAAGGAGGGAAATTCTGGTGCTGGCTAGACAAAAGGTTGACAGACAAAGAGTTTACTGAACAAGGTAGGCAAGAAACTTTCAACCAGGTTATTGAAACTGAGAAAGAGAAATTTGAAGACAGCTACCGACTTGGTCACTAGACATTGTACTCCGAGGAAGCATCTACACAAAATGGGAAAGGTCGGAAAATGTGAACTGAAGAATGAAACATCTACTCACATATTCAGCTTATGTGAGAACTTACAATGACTCAGATAGAAGCACAACCATTACAATTACTGAAAATCCTCCCAGCTAAACTAGTGGACTCCAAACTCTGGAGGAGTGCGACCAGAGAGGAAGTACAGGAATGGATGGAGGATTAAATGGATGGAAGGTGGGGGGAGTATGAGTGCGCGCTAAAAGGAGCGATTGGAAGTATGAGAGATTGGATGGACCGGAAATTCGGGGAGGTGAACTACTTTTTGACTCAGGTGCTCACTAGACATGGGTCGAGAGTAGGGTACCTCCACAAGTTTGGGAAAAGAGAGACTGGAGTGTGCGAGAGGTGTGAAGTGGAGGATGATGTGGGGCATGTGTTTAGATGCTGGAAGAACGAGGAAGTGCTGAAGAAGTTGGAGAGGAAACTAGGGGAGGCGGTGTATTAGGAGAACATGGTGGAGATAATGTTGAGGGGGGAGGAGGAATGGATGGAGGTAAGTGGCGTAGTGGAGAGCATGATTAGGGGGAGAGGTCTCGATGTGGCATGAAAGGTAGGGAGAAGACGACAGTGTGAGCGGAAAGTGTGCGAGGACCGACCTCCAAGCTTCTGGAATGGAAGTAGAAAAAATTGGAAATGGTACAAAGTGTCTGTGCTGTTGAACACAACCCAAACGAATGAATGTATATTAAAAAGAGGTGCATACAAAAATAATTATTCAAACTTCTACAGATTCTAATGAACATTTTGATTATTTTATTTTGCAGCAAAATATCTTCAACTAGTGCTACAGCTGATTGAAAACTGTAAAAAAAAACACCCAATGAAGCTTCCCCTTAAAAAAATCTTACTTAATATGCCGCGCAATTAAAACACAAAAGCCCTGCTAAAAATAGATTAAATACCAATATTCGACTTACCTAATAAGATTTTCGTTCGGTATATGATTCCTCGAGTACCTCTGCTGAATATTATTTTTATTCCCATCCACTCTTCCTTGTCTGTGCTTTCTGCCTGCTTCGTGGAAGGCGAAATACGCCCTAAAGAAGGCCCTAACGATGGCCCACCTAAAAACAGCAACTGGATCCGCTCCGACTAATTCCCTGACGAAAGCCATGGAGCTATTTTTTAACACGCCGACAATATCTTGACGCATCAAGTCGAGGTTTTTTTCGCGCATATCCGTCACTTGATACTTCACTTTACCAGCATAATGGACTATAATGAAAGCTCCTTCTTTCTTCTGGGGTTTCTGGTAGAATTTGTTATCTTTGTGGACTGTGTTGAATTTTTGCAAGAGGGTTTCGTTTGTAGCACCGGGAAAACTAAATAAATTTAAAAAATTAGTTATAGTTATTGTTTATTCATAAATACGGCGGAGCAATAAATCGATCCATTGGCCAAATTCCATAAGTGTGTTTAATATGAACTTAATATAAACTCGTCCTGGTACGGGGTGAAGCTACCTGCTCGACGCAGAAATAGAAAAAAACGAAGATTTATTACTCTGTCGCATTTATGGATAAACTTTTTACATTTTTAATCCAATTTATTTATTCTTACTTGCACTGGTCGTCTAAAAGAAAAATCAATCCGTTCGGTTTCCCTTCGATTAATTGCAAACATCCAGTATTGTCCATAAATTCTATATTCGTCCACCTAATTCCTTCCTTTCTATATTCTTCTTGTTCGTATTTAAAAACGTGTTGATTGAAATAATATTGCAGATGTTCGTTGGCGTAGTTAATACATAGTTGTTCGAAACTGTTGTTTAAACCGAAATCTTCAAAGCCGAATATATCCAGAACTCCGATGGAGTTGCCTTGGTGTTCTCGAAGAGTGTCTTTCTTCGATAGAAGCGCATGGTTCACCTGGAGAACGATCCAGTCGAAAAGCGCTCCGTACAGGCATTTAGCCATCGCGTCTCGGGATGCTATTGCTTCAGGGAGGCGGTAATTGATCACGAGCGTTTCCCCTGAAGCACGAGCTCGTTTGGCTGTCAGAGCTTGCATTAAGGTTTCCTTAAAATAAAGTTTAAATAATTAGGAGTTTACCAAACCATCTACATCGAAAAACCTTATTCGACATTTTATGGAAAAAGAACCTCAGAACAATAATATTTTCCCTAAATCTATGGCAATATTAAAAAATGTCAAGTCAAGTAGTTAAGGACTCATTAAAACAAATTATAAAAAAACGAACCAACCTGTCTAGCTCTGAGCTTTGACATATTATGGTAAAAGGACTCCAGAACAATAATATTTCTCCTAAGCCTATGGCAATATTAAAAAAATGTCATTAAGTAGTTGAGGACTCATTAAAACAAATTATATAAACACGAACCAACCTGTCTAGCTCTGAGATTTGACATATCATGGTAAAAGAACCTTAAAACAATAATATTTTCACCTAAACCTATGGCAATTTTAAAAAATGTCATTAAGTAGTTGAGGAGTCATTAAAACAAATTATATATAAACGAGCCAATCTGTCTAACCCTGAGCTTTGACTTATTATGGTAAAAGAACCTCAAAACAATAATATTTTCACCTAAACCTATGGCAATAATAAAAAATGTCATTAAGTAGTTGAGGAGTCATTAAAACAAATTATATAAAAACGAACCAACCTGTTTAGCTCTGAACTTTGACATATCATGGTAAAAGAACCTCAAAACAATAATATTTCTCCTAAGCCTATGGCAATATTAAAAAAATGTCATTAAGTAGTTGAGGACTCATTAAAACAAATTATATAAACACGAACCAACCTGTCTAGCTCTGAGATTTGACATATCATGGTAAAAGAACCTCAAAACAATAATATTTTCACCTAAACCTATGGCAATTTTAAAAAATGTCATTAAGTAGTTGAAGAGTCATTAAAACAAATTATATATAAACGAGCCAACCTGTCTAACCCTGAGCTTTGACATATTATGGTAAAAGAACCTCAAAACAATAATATTTTCACCTAAACCTATGGCAATATTAAAAAATGTCATTAAGTAGTTGAGGACTCATTAAAACAAATTATATAAAAACAAACCAACCTGTCTAACTCTGAGCTTTGACATATTATGGTAAAAGAACCTCAAAACAATAATATTTTCACCTAAACCTATGGCAATTTTAAAAAATGTCATTAAGTAGTTGAGGAGTCATTAAAACAAATTATATAAAAACGAGCCAGCCGGTCTAACCCTGAGCTTTGACTCATTAAAAATAATTATATATAAACGCAAAAACCTGTTTTACTCTGAGCTTTGACATAATATGGTAAAAGATCATAAAAAAAATAATATATCTCCCTTGAATCTATGGTAATATTAAAAAATATCATCAAGTAGTTGAGGACTCATTAAAACAAATTATATATAAACGAACTAACCTGTTTAACTCTGAGCAACTCCGAAATAAGTGACACAACTTCCGGGTTTTTAACTGCAACAGATTCGTCATGGTGGTAAGCAGATTTTCTAGGTTGAAATTCGACGTTTCCGAGTAACAATACAGCCGATAAGACCGAGAAAAGCCTCCTTTGTTTTTCCGTGGTGAAGCCCACCATTTCCATGGACTGCTTTAATCTTGAAAATTCATAACTTTCGTCGGTGTTGTCCAAGGCACTGCAGGATTTGTTGAGGTAATAGTACTGATCGGGGCGTTTGAGATGGAGTTGTTGTTTTTCTTGCTCGTTCGCACCTAAAACAAATTTTACCTAGAAATTATATTAGAATAGAAAAATCCTAGGGAGATCATCCACATCAGCATGCTTACCGAGCAGGCTGGAATGTAAAAATCGAAAGCACGACATATCCACCAGGGTCGAAAGTAAAAGTCAAAAATTGTATATACTTTCCTTTGAATTAAGGCAAAAATGACGTCTTTATATTTATGGTTGTATCGAGTGTCTGATTAAGAGAGGTAACCCGCTGTATCTCAGAAACTATTTATCTACTACTCCACTGCTAAAGGAAGTAGTTCACAATAATATCACAAAAACATCATTTTTCTATAATAAATGTACCAAAATTTAAATATTCGTAATCATCAGATCATTTTACATAAGTTTGCTCCAGTACTTTTTCCTCTATCTTGTAAAATAGCTGGTAGGGACGAGTGGGAAAGCTGACTCGATAAAACTGTTATAACTTTTGATCCGCTTTATGGATTTTGACAAAGTCAGTATCATTTGAAAGGGAATTCAATGCCTATTGAAATATTATATAATCGTTTCATTCCAGTGGTTTTAACGGTCGCTAGGTGGCGGTGATTGAACAATTGTTTTGTTTTCAACTTTTTTTTGGGAATCTTCGAATGCGATGCTGTATTTTTTAGCCAAAAGTGTATCAAAATCCATAAATCGGAACAAAAGTTATAACAGTTTTATCGAGTCTGCTCTCCCACTCATCTCTAACAGTTATTTTACAAGATAGAGGAAAAAGTAGTGGAACAAACTTACGTAAAATGATCTAATTATTGCGAATATTTAAATTGGACACTACTGGTTTCCAAAACTAATAAGAAAGCACACGTTTATTATCAGTGGCCTTGTATTTTAGCGGGTGTACATTTTGAACATTTGTACTATGTTCATCACAATGTTATTGGTTCTATAATAAAAACATTTAGCACCCTGTATCTCATTAACGATAAAACTTATCACACAGGTTTATAGGAATTTTTCATCTTAAAATTGAATGACGAATCGCCCACAATATTTCAAATAACTTTGGAAGATTGATTTAGGAATATTATAAAATTCTGTAATAAATCACTCATATTTTACTACAAAATGAATACGTTATTATAATCGATTGACCGGAAGAGGTTGACGTAAAAACCACAACAATCATATTTTTTTAATCTCCCAATTAGTAATAATATCACCAATTACACAACGATATCATAGTGCACTTCCTAATGTCGGAGTGTCTAGTGTTGATACCATGAGTAATTTCGTAAATTTTTAATGGGTTTTACATTTAAAATAAAGTTTGGTAAATTTCCAATTAAACGCATAATATCACAACATTGGTTTTGAGGAGGAAAAAGACAATGGAATGACGTACGATTCCATCAAATAGGTTGATACGTCAATACAACTGAATTTTGGCAATAATAGTAGTCTATATTACCCTGAACTATGTACCGGGTGAGCTAAAAAAAATTATATATTAGGATCGGATTGTAGTAAAGCTTTAGAAAAAAAATTCTTTGACAAAAGCGATCTTGAAAAAAACCTGGAAATTATGTATAGACCTGTAGAAGCATTGCTTGATGGCGTCAGAAGAATTTTAGAAACTTACCTATAGTATTCTCCAAAAGATTCTACATATATTTGATATTACAAGTTATAGTCTGTCGATGCAAATAAGAGGTGGGCGAGAGTGGGAATTGTACAAAAAAATCGTACAGCAAATTCAAATGAGAGAAAGAAATTCTTTCCTACATCATCACTAGAAGGCGCAGTTCTCAAGAATAACACAAAAATACCATTTTTATTTATCACCACAATAAAAGTATACTCTTCCTAAAGTCAATGTAAAGCAAGATTGTCAGATTTATAGAATTTTCTTTGCGATTTTGTTCCCAATCTTTAAAGTTTTCTAAAAAATATTTTACTTACCTTCAAGTAGATAATAAAATACGTGATAATTCCTTTCATAACGCCCTTGCGAGCATATTCTAGATTTTTCCAAAAGGTACTTCTGAACGACAGCGCCATGAACCATCCCATTTTCTTTGTAGTTGACTTGAATGAATTTTCCAAATCGACTGAAAAAAAACGGGAAATATTTTAATGCGAGCATTAGTTAATATCATATTCAGACATCATTTCAATTAACATCTGAATCCCACCTACGCGTTATTCTTGTTCGACAAAAAGTGTCAGATGCAAATTGTTGATAGAAACACCAACACCGACTACTTAACATCAAACTTCGTTTGTTTTTGCGGAAAACCACAGGTGGTGAACAAAAGGTTTGTCGCCTACTACCTCTAACAGTTCTCTTGCCAATTCAAACATTGTTCCTTTGAAAAATCAATTGTCAGCGACGTACACACCATTTAAAATAACATTTATTTATATACTTTGAAGTATTAATTACTCCATTAGCTCGCAATTCTTCCCGACAACAATTTGACCTTGTATGTATGTATATTGGGGTGACATTCACTGAGACCTAAAAGATCTACTTTGCCCCCTTACTTCTATTTAATTCCCGGAGTTCCTATTTCCCGAAGGAATTTTGGGATATCTGCAGGCTTTAACTTAGGTAAATGTCCCTCTTCTATCCAGTAATCTCCTAGGATTTTAAATTGCTGAGCAACTCGCAAGCATGTGGATGGAGGTTTCTTCTTCAATGCCACAGAATCTACATTCTTCTCCCTCCACTATTTTGAGCTTTTCCAGGTGCCCATTCAAGCGAAAATGTCCCGTTGGGATCCCTGTTAAAATTCTTGCAGTTTTACTTTGACTTATGCATTCCTTTGATCTCAACAGATTGCAGTCACCCAGAAGAATCTCTGATTGTCCAAGTCTTAGTAGATCTTTCCAATGGCCAGATCTTCTCTTTTTTTCGGCTATGCCTATTTCTTCCAATATTACATTGGAGCTGATACCTCAAAAGGGTTCCGGCCCCCCAAAAGGGTGATTCAGTCCCCCTCTTTGCTAGTTCATTTCCTTCTATTCCAGTGTGTCCTGGAATCCACAGTAAGGTGCCTATATTGTTCTTGCCTAGTTCATTGAGTTTTCCTAGGTATTCCCACACAATTTTGGAACTGATTGCACAAGAGCTCAGTGCTTTAACGGCTGATTATCCGACATTAAGGTAATCCTTTGCCTTCTATATCCTATTTCCCAAGCTTTCAGAGTGTTTGGTTCCTGGCCCGTACACTCCTATCCCAGTTCCTTCTATTGCTTTTGACCCGTCTGTATACCATTGAATGGCATTCTTTCCAAGTCTGGTAATGGTATTTGGATCCCATTCCTTCTTGTTGCTTAATTCCCTCGTTAATTCCATAACGAATTTCTTTGAAAAGTCATACTTTTTCATCATACCATCTTGTGGCAAGTCCCAGGTTTTCTGATGTCTAAGAAGGTTTTTTTTAATGACTCCCTCTCTACTTAGTCTGTATCTTGTTCTTTGTGCAACACTTTCCACCACCATATGTAGTGATGTGAGGTTGAGAATCACTTCCATGGCTGCCATTGTGACAATTTGACCTTGCAACGTCTTGCCTGAAACTACCAACCAAAAAGTGTTGATAAACCAAAGTTTCTATCTAAATATCATCATCATCATCTCCCATTTGGTCTAGGAACTTTTGTTTTGTCGGTATCAAAAGAATTACCAACTTTTCGACCAGAATTGCATGCAAGATGAAATTATTAAGTATGTTATTGAAACATTTATATTACAGGTAGTAGTGTTCCCCTATAAAATTGTTTTATAATTATTATAAATAAATATAGGATGACTAAACAAAAAACGTAACGCCAATGTTTTTCTATCATCCGACAACGGGAAATGAATCTTACCCACACGAAACTAATGTAACGATTTATTAAAAGTGATTCTAAAACATTGTAACAATCATCACTTTGCATATACATATAGGATGTAAATATTATATAGGGTGATGAACCAAGACGATCACAACATGTATTTTAACTTGCTTACTTCTGTATAAAAAGCAATTTAGCACACAGCTTATATATCGAATAGTAGGTAGATGTTTGTTTTGTTTTTGTACCAAATATTTTACTGTTTGAGTCTTGAGAGTATTCTTAATTTTGTGAAGCAAACTAGAGTCTATTAGAGATGGTCGTTTTTACATTTCCGGCATCTGATTATTGTTATTGTAAAAACTAACATCTTTACTACGTAAATTATCGAGTGTTTAAGACTGTAGGTATGCCGATTATGCCGCCAGTCCGTACTTGGACGTCACACGGCTTTTTTAAGGGTGGGGCCAAATATAAAATTAAATTTTCTCACTTATAAATTTACGAATGTTTCTAATTTTAGTAGTAGTACATTATATACATTATTAATTTTTGTTTTGTTTTCCAGTTTGATCTAATTTTAAATATTACTGTATCAATAAGAAATGTGCAAAATTTTATTATTATTATTTTGATACAAATCCAAAATGTGTAGGCAATGGGTGAATAAAAATGATATTCACATTCATTATAACAAGGAAAGTCGTTGCAATTTAATACTAGATTATGTAAAGTTTCATTGGTGGTTAATAATTAAAGAATAGAAGTAATATCTATGGCCGAAAAACAATACAAAACAGTTTGTAGAATTTTATAGAAAAGTTTTCAATGGGGTGTTAAACCGATATCCGACTTTTGGTATTTTATTGAAGTATATAGGTACTACTTTGCAAAAATTAATTAAAAAAATTTTTAAACTGAATATTTTAGGAGAGAACTGGAAATTAGGATTTCCTAAATGTTTGCAACTTTCACTACAGATACGTCACGCACTTAAAGATGAAGCTAGCCACTTTCTGATGTAGATGTTTTATGAACCAATAGCCAGTTACAAAAGGGTCATTCGAATTTGAAGTTTGAAGAACTGTCAAAGTCTTTAATATATAGTTTTTTGTTTACAGTTTATACGAGTTTAGTTAGTTTTTCTCCACAATAATCATATAAATCTTGTTTTGTATCATACACTGCACGAACACAACAGTTACAACGCCTCGTAAAAAGTTTGTGACTATAAAAGCAATATAACATAAGCATAACCTATACTTCACCACGATTTTAAAAAAGAAGTCGACAGAATTGTGGTCCTATGTTAACCCTTATGTAGCTAACTTCTCTTTTAGGTAATTTAAGTCACATCATAAATGGCGAACTATTTAAATCATCCAAAAGTTGAATTTTTAAATCGACATAAAACCTTGTGAGAATGAAAATATTAAAAATAATTGATTCCCCATTATGATTTTGTCCACCACTAACTATTAACATTGAGAAAACACCATATTTTTGTTAAGTTTAACACCCCATTGGAACCACTAAATGCGTTCTGAAAATATACTTTATTTACAACCATATACAGGGTAATTGATTAGTATGATAAAGCTCCCTCTTGCTGTGCATGTTAAGGCGGAATCGAGAATGGCTGTATACAAGCTGGAATGCAATGGGAATTGGCACGAAAGAACCAACTCCGATAGTCATTCGAGAATCACAGATGTTATCACAAACTCGCTTCTTGAAATGATGTTGGCTACAATTAACGACAACCAACCATACCAAATCCAGCTAAACTGGGATGGGTTTGAAGCATGAAGCACAGGTAGGAACGTTGGTGTGGTACACATATGGATCTAAAACTGACATAGGAACAGGAGCTGGAGTCCATAGTGCCAGACCCAGGTGCAATGTCCACGCAGAAGTCTACGCTATCGACACGTATTTGGAAATGAACATCGAAAGGGGGTATAAAGGCCAAAAGATCCTCATACTCTCAGATAGTCAGGCAGCACTGAAATATTTAGCATGTCCCCAGATCAGATGTAGACTGGTCTGGGACTGCCTACAAAAACTATTAACCCTGGCAAACCATAATACAGTAACTCTTAAATGGGTCCCGGTGCACAAGGATATTGTAGGCAATGAAAAGGCAGACACCCTAGCAAACCTCAACAGAGGCCAGATAAGGAAAGTGACAGGATTTACTCACCAGTCACTGTTCCCTAAGGAAGCACATGCATACAATCGTCATATATAGGGAGGAACCTATCTGTCGGTTGTGCATGGAAGAGGAGGAAACAGCCTCTCCCATTAACTTCGAATGTGAAGCAATGTCTCATAGGAGATATAGACTCCTAGGAATAGAGAATCCAAGGAAGGATTTCTTCAAGAAGGACCTAGTGAAAAGACTGTTGAGCATGATAAGGGCTCTTCACACGAAAGGTATAACCAAGAGAACGAAAAGCCTAAAGGCTGAGGTGCCGAGGTCTCGAAGTCTAATAATAATATTGGAGAATAACATTTTTTAGTTGATAAGTCAAAGTAGTTCTCAAAATTCTTAGAATCAAACAGAGATATTTTAAAAACATACCTACGTGATAAATTCGAATTTAAGGGGGAAAATATTTCAAAATAACCGTCCTGTGGGATGAAAAACTATAAAATTCTCTACATAAAATCATCGAAATGCTTTAAAAAGTTTTTTAAAAAAGTAAACAATAATGCAATCATAATATTTAGTTGTTCGTTTTGATATAGGATATTTAAAAATAACGCACTTATAGCCGTTGTTGATTGAGAACTATCAACGCTTGTACATAGATTATAAATAACTTGGTATTTTTACAATATTTACGAAAATATTTTTCAATCGTATATTCTTCCACTCCCACATGTTTAATTTGTTGTTTCCTACACAGTTTTCGGACTAAAATTTAAGTTATAGGACTTTGGGGTTACAAATTAGCTAATGCAGGGAGACTGCTAAATACCCCAGCTAAAGTTAAATTGCACTTCTCTGACTATCTACCAAGCATAAAAAAATATTTGGTATCGATGGACTCCAGACTGGAACCACAATAAATCAAGCTCATCAATCTATAGCAAAATAGTGAACAATCTAAATAAAACTCCTTGGTTTAATCAATTGCCATACAAGGACAGAAGACATTACAACCATAATTCGGATGAGAACAGGCCATTGTGCGACTCTAGTTCATCTATACCGCATAGGTGTTCAAGACAATCCATATTGCGAATGTGGACAAGTTGGGTCTCTGAATCATATCATCTTTGAGTGTCCAATTAATATGTCCCCAAATTTTGAAGTATAATGAACTGGCTAAAACTAACCTACAAACTCCTATAGAAATCTGCTTACTCATATCCAACCTTAATCCTCCGAGGCTAAATTTGTTACTTAAATTTCTTTCTATAGCTAAAATTAATATATAACTTAATTATTTATATCACACCCATTTGTTTGATAATAACATCAATAAACTCATCTTTTTTTAGACCTGGGTTCTATGACTATCACCCGTGGTAGCCTTTCTGGTTTGTGTGAGCTTGGCCGCTGTCCCCAAGCGAGAGAAGTTATACATCCTGTGTTGTGTTGTCGAAACCCTGGACTAATCCTCTCGCCCGAGAAGAAGTTTTGTCTAGAAAAGTCGATTAAATAGTTAAGTTTTAGTTTGAGTGACTCTATTTGGAGTTGGGAGATATTTGATTGCCTAGAGCAAGACAAGAATACCTCACCCTGTGTATTCTGGGCAAATTATCCTCTGGGATATTACCCAATAAAGGAGAAAGAAGAAGGTTTTGGGGTTAACTATTCTTTCTGTTATATTAAATATATTATAAACCTAAATAGTACGACTACACTTGTGAATTCCCCCAATATACTCCCTACAATGATACCTTCGAGTTACTTTTCTAGAAATCAATTGGTAATTTTTTTTTGATTGGCTATAAATCATAATTTACAATAAACAAATTTATCTAGAGCAGGGTTTCTAAAACTTTCGGTTCCACGAACCCCTGTTAAAGTTTCCAGGTGACAGCAAACCCCTTAACTAACTAATACCCCCCAAAGAAAATAATAAAATTGACTGTTGAAGAAAATAAGGTTTTTATTTCGATAAAAGGTAACGAATAGAGTGCCAAAAGAAATATCTTTTTAATATTAATATGATGGCTGTGCTTGTTTCTTGTCTCAAATGGAGTAAATTTTAGGAGTAATTTTGGACAATTTTAACTTTAATTCTGACTCGTTATCAAGTCGATTTATTTATTTAGTTTTTATCATGACCAGGTGTGAAAGCCCACTCTCACACATAAGTATGTTGTAGCAAAGGGTAAAAGGAAATTCAACGCTTTGCGTGAGAGTTCGGGATACTCTTCTTGTCTAGCTGTCCAAAAATCTATCAAAGACATCCTTTTTAAATCAGCTTGAAGAGTTTCTAATAATGACTCTTGTTGCTTGATTCTCAAACTAGAATTTATGCTCTCGTTCGTGACAGCAAATGGGCTACGAATCCAGCCATCTTTGGCAGGATCAATATCCGGATAATACCTTTTCAGTTCGCCGGAGAGCTACCGTGTGTGCCGCACGTGCCTGCCAGTCATCAATCCACCATTACGTAAATCATGTCGCGAACCCCCTGCCCTCAAATGGCGAACCCCTACTTTGAGAAACCCTGATCTATGGGAAATTTGGAATTTCTATTAAATAAATTATTAGAGGAATTTACTTTCGTACTTTCTAAATGCGCCGAGTTAAATATTTGTTATCACCTATAATCCGAAATAGCCTATACGTTTTGTAGTATATTTCACCCTGTAAAATGAATTATACGTTAATTTCTGCAGAATCCTTGATGAACCAATCAAGGCATGTACTTTTAACAATTACATTACGGTAATCAATTACATTATTCTTTCAATTTTAACAGGCAATTATAAAAGAAGACCGTTAGATAGGTATTAAAAGATTGTAAGTAAGTAGATCAAGATACGATATCTTTAGGAAAAAAAAATATATATACATTACGATGAATCATTTTTATTTATAAACGAGAACAAATAGATTCTTACAACTCAATTTGTATCGATTTGTAATACGAGTAACCAGGTAATTTATCTATCTCTATAATATTACGATCAAGTCATCATAAGATTCTAATTATTTCGAATCGATAGGAATTTACAATGTCCAAAATTATACCTGGCTTCTTTCCAGTCTGGAACATACCGGTAGTGAAGTAAAGCATTTCTTACATTAGTGACTAATGTACAGGTGGAAATTAAAATAAATATAATCCAAAAAGCAGGTCCGGATAAACCGAAAGTGAGCAGAAACTTCGTTATTTTAAATAGAGCACTCTGTATATTATCAAGTTTTAAGATTCTATGTTGAATTTTAATGCCGCTTTGTGTAAAATACCCTATAGCTAAAATGTATACTATTAATTTTTTCAATAAAAAAATGACACGTGCAAAACTTTTTATTAAAAATTCTTGGTGAACATCCCCAATACCATATAAAAAACATCTTGTTGGGTTGATTAGTAGGAAGATCAAGGTAACTAGTGATATGTCAAAAACTGGTTTATTGTATACAGGGTTTGTAAAAAAAGTGATGAAAGTTCAACTTCACAAATGTCAAATAAGTATCTCAATTTTTTTTATGGAACTAGCATTTTTTCCTCTTTTATTATCAATAATAGGTTTCAATTTATCGATTTTTGGTTGAAAACAAGTTCCATCTTTACATAAATTAAGAGAAAAAAAATTAAAAACTAAATTTTACTTGGCACCTTTTAGGAGTGATATCTCGGAAGGGAGTGTGATGAGGGAAGTTTTTTTAATGGAAAGACGCATCATAATTTTATTAGAAACACCCTGTATGTTGAATTTTGCCTAAAAATTCTTACTTTATTAGTCATTAGACGAAGAAATGCGAAGTTGTTTTAAATTAGCATCAATCCTAAAATAATTTTTTAGCATTACGCTACTGCGTTTCAGTAGGTAAAAAGATGATACATAGGCAATAGTAGTTAACAGTATATTTGCGGGAATGACAATAATTGTAATATAATTTTTAGTTAATTTAATCAAATATAGGAATAGGAAATCAGTTTATAAAATATTCGAGGTGTGCAGCCGCATTTTTCTTATGATTCATTAAATTCTTCGAAATATACCGTCAATTACGTAGTACTATACTATTAAAATAGATGAGTACAACGCTATTACGGTAAATAAGAAATGAATATCACTATATAGGGTGGACAAATCAATCAATATTTGTATAGTGCGAGCAATTGATATAATAATGCAAACGATGTCGACAAAATCTTCAAATCTTCCGTCTGTTATTAGTAACCTGCTGTAACGCAAAGACAATTTTACTCTGGCGGGTGTTCAATGAACAGGTGTCTTATATCGTCCAGGAACGAATTCAATGTAGTGTTTAGTTTAGTTTCATATGGAAAAGAACAGAAGACAGTGTCATAGAATTATTTATTTAACTTTACTCATTACACTTTATTGTTTAAAACTCATTTTGACAAGTTATTTGTCTCCGATTTAATGCAATTCTTTTTGTACATTAAAGCCTAATAAAAGGTTTAAAATATTGATTTAACAATCTACAACAGACAGTGAAATAAGTAAGTATATATCTCTGAACAATGAACATAATGTTTTTTAGGTTTCCTCTACGTTGCAGCGGTATAATAGACATTTCAGCTCTCCTTTCAGAGTGAATCCTTGCTTTGAATTTAAAGTTCTGCCTATGGATTGGATATATATATATACAACAACAAAATTAGAGATAAACCAATCTCGCAAACCGTACCACTGAGTCACAATTTAATAAAGCAATAAATCATTTATATCCTTGTCTGTAACTATAACACAATAAGTAATAACATTTTTTTTACAATATATTATCCAACTAATCAATTTAACAGGATACTCCACTAGAACAACAGTTTTCTATAATTTCTTTTGTATTTCTTATGTATGTAATGTATGTTTATTGGGGTGACATTCACTGAGACCTGAAAGATCTGTTGTGCCCCCTTACTTCTACTTAGTTCCTGAGGAAAGTCTCAGAAACTAGTAGCTCCTTTCCTGGAGGAATTTTAGGATATCTGCAGGCTTTAACTTAGGTAAATTTACCTCTACAATCCAGTAATCTCCTAGGTGTTGTTCTCTAGGATTCTGAATTGCTGTGCAATTCACAAGTATGTGGATGAAGGTTTCTTCTTCCATGCCACAGAATCTACATTCTTCTTCCTCCACTATTTTCAGCTTTTTCAGGTGCCCATTCGACAATGTCCCGTTTGGATCCCTGTTAAAACTCTTAGTGTAGTTTTACTTTGATCTCAACAGGTTGTAGTCACCCAAAAGAATCTTTGATTGTCTAAGTCCTACTAGATCTTTCCAATGGTCAGATTTTCTCTTTTTTTCGGCCTCGCCTATTTCTCCCAATATTACATTGGAGCTGATACTGCAAAAGGGTTCCGGCCCCAAAAAGGGTGTTTCAGTCCCCCTCTTTGCTAGTTCATCTGCTATTTCACTTCCTTCTATTCCAGCGTGTCCTGGAATCCACGGTGAGGTGACTCTTTGTATTTTATAAAATATATATTCTAATAAGTATTTGCATTTATTACCTTCATCGGTGGAAGTTGAAATTATCTTTTATTTTAAGGTTTATTTTTACATCTACAGCTCAAGGCATAGTTATATTAAACTATGTTCGGCAAAGAAATGATAAAATGTTTTACACGCTACATTTGAGCCCATTTCTAAAAAAATGAACTTACGCATTCGGTTATTTAAAACAATCTGTACAGTATTATGAAAAAAAAAAATGAAATATGTAGTTTAACTTATGAACTAAGTAGACTATTATAACATTTACAAGAGCCCCGAACGTTGAAAGATTTTGTTTAATTTCATTTTCAATCAATTGAACATAATTTTAGTAGCTCTGATCAATATCCCTTTTAATTTAATTTTATTTTATAAATAAGCAAATCATTATGATTTTTATACAGACATTCAAGATAATATCAAGTATCAGAAAAGACATGTCAACTTACCTTGAATTATTATTGTGAGCAGTCTTGGCGTTTCCAAATGCTTCTAAAACTGGTCCGGCACTCAAAATAGTCTGTTCAACTCCACTACCGTGTGTTCCCTTTTGACTTAACGCTGTCAAGTGATGTAACAAAAAATTAGTACTTTCTGTCTTTCCCGAACCACTTTCACCACTAATAACTATACATTGATTTTTTCTGTCTTTTAACATACAATGATAAGCCGTATCCGCGACCGCGAAGATATGCGGGGGCAGATTCGGCCCTAATCGTCTATTTTGATAAAGTTTCACATACTTTGGATTGTATATCGGATAGAATTTAAACGGGTTTAAAGCTATTAAAATGGATCCAACGTAAGTGTAGATGTGTCCCGCAACAAATCTTGCTCTCAAATTATCGAGTAATGTTTGTTCATTAAGATCTGGCAGTTGACACAAATCAGGATATTCCCTATCTTTTGGCTGGTACAAGAATCTATGAAAATAATCTTTTATAAGCTGAGGATCCATCACAAACTGATCTCTCCATACGTAATCATTCACTTTTTCTCTTAAATAAAATCTGTATGAAGATTGATCTGGTCTATGTTTCGGCCATAGCATCATAAGTTGTACAGGACTTTCGTGAGCTGAAAGGCTTCTTTCCTTACATTCTTGTCCGAAATCATCCCCTATTACTTCAGCTAGTTCGTATGAAGCGTTATCATGCATTAGAGATAGCCTTTCAACGATGCAAGAGACTATCTCTTCGGAAGTTGTTTGCTTACTAGCTTCAACTGATAAGGCTTCATAGAGTGCTGAGAGGGCACCTACGTAGACCTGGACGATATATCGGTTATTTTCTGTGCTATGCATCATGATTGGTTAATGGGTACTGTTGGGAAAATGGTACACATCTTTATGGGGTTTCAGTTTCTTGTGGAAAACTGTAGTTTTTTTAATGGTTTGGATTTCATGATTCCTCCAGGTTCATTCATCCTGGAAATAAAGAGAATACATACAGTTTAGAAATGCATTTCTATTAAAAAGTAAACTTGGTTCTTGCTTTAAAACACCCTGTAGGATGAAACAGGGGGTATCGCTGGTTTGATGATGATTTTAAGTTAATGAAGATAAAAACCAAATTATTATCTTTGGATCTAATCAAAGTTCAGAAGGCAGGAATTGAAAACTGAGAGGAATTATTTTTGTTGATCCAAACATTTGAAGGTCCTATTTACAACTATATTTTTTAAAATAATAAATAGTACATTGTTTACAGAGTAGGAAAAGCCCAACATTCCTGGACGACTGGATACAATGTCCAGGAATGTGGCTTTTCCTACAAGGTAAATATACTATTTTTCCGCAAATCGTTTAAAATTCGACAGATAGTAATTAATTTTGAAAAAATCGCAAGAATAATTTTATTCACAAATAAATGGTGCTTTGAAATTCATAATAAAATTACTTGGGTTACTTTGGAAACGTATTAAAGTTGAATTGTCAAACGCTAGTGTTCTCAAAAGTTCAAAATGATAAGTGATGCTGAATTTTCCATTTCTGAGACTCCTCCAGAGCTGGTTGAGGCTATTCACTATACTGCTTCATTAGAATTATTGCCAAAGAAATCAAGAGAAAAGTTCAAATATAAATATAAACGTTTTATGGACTATCGCAAGAGTAAAAACACAACACAAGTTCTCTATCAGAAAATATTGTAATGGCATTTTGTTCTTGATTGAAACGGCAAGCTCGAGGTTATAGGGCAAAGAAATATAAGATTTTAACGAAGGAAGAAATTGAAAAATTTATCCAGGAAGCTCCAGATAAAGAAAATTGATTGATTAGGGTAATTTACAAGGTTTTAATTTCTATTTGGATTACACATTTATTTATTTTTTAGGTGGCTTTACTATTTGGTATTTCTGGGGCCTGTAGAATGGATGAGTTAGTCCGAATGACTCTACACAATGTAGAAGACCTGGAATCTAAGCTTTTAATTAGCATATCTGATTCGAATACCAACAAACCAAGATCATATGTACTTGAATGTTTATCGAAAGTATGTTTTGTTAAGACCAGAAAATATGAACAGTGACCGATTTGTCTTTAAATATCAAAGTGGAAAATGCTTAAAATAGTTGCTACTTATTTGAACTTGGTAAATCTGACAGAATATTCTGGTCACTGCTTTTGTTGGTCTTCTGTAACAATATTGGTCGACTCTGGTGCCGACATGACTAGTTTAAAGAGGCAAGGCGGACGGAAGCGATCAAACATTGCTGAAGGATATATTGAAGAATCTCTTAACAATAAGGTTGAGGTGGCAAATAAAATTTTCATAGTACAAAAAATTCAACAAAATAACCAGACCACTCCGCATGTTGTCCAAAATGTTTCTCATAGTTCTAATAATGTTCAATAATTTTACTAACTGTCAAATAACTGTAAATATAACAAACTAATTTTAAAATGTATTCTGCAATGTATTGATGTTTTCAAAATATAAATTAATTCCTTATAAACTATGAGTTGTAGAACACTAACAACTGTAAGGAAATATCATTTCCTTACAATAAGGAAGTGAATAGGAAATCTTGACTTTTCCTATAAAAATTTTTGCCTGGAATGTCAAAATTTTCTAGCGATTTGCGGAAAACAACGTTTATTATTTCATTATTGATAAGTTAGATAACTATTTTTTAAATCTATTAATTAGATGTTACACATTGTTTATTGATACTACTTATCAAAGGTAAATTGTTTGACCTCCATAATTGTTTAATAGGAACATCTTTATAAATGCAATAGTTGAGTAAGCAGGGAATTAATCTGCACAATATATTGATGTTCACTTATCATAAACAATTTAAATTGTAGCACAATTATTATCAATCTTTCTAAATATTTGGAGAACACTTAAACAAGAAAATTATTTTGCTGAATAAGGTGATATTTTCTATAGGTTATTTTTAAGAAAACTGTTTTATTTGCAAACAATTATAATCAGAATAAAGCAGAGAAGGCTGTTTGTTTTCTGGTTTGACTTAAAGGTTAGGTAAAGTGCCCTATCCTGCTTTTTATGAAAATATCTAAAATAAAAGTATTAAAAGACAAACCTCCAAAAGTTCCAATAGGTTTCTCACATTTATTAATCATCATTCCCGTCACACTTTGATTGAGTCACAAGTTCTACAAACCAATAATAAACCCTTATCGAGCGATAAGACAACATTTCGTTACAACAATTGGACGTCAAGGGGGATGATGAATGCACAAATGTCAAACAGGGTCACATGTTGCATCTACCTCTCGTACCGGGACACTGTACTAGAAAATTTAATAATTTTATAGCAGACAAACTCGTTCAACGTCGACGGATTAATTGAAATAATTAATTTATCTAATTTACTACACAATTCCGCGCAATGGCAAACATAATAAACAATCCAAATGGTATCGAAACCCGCCCATAACACGTCTTCATACAGTTTTCGATTATATTTACATACCCTAAAATACTTCGCACTACATATTTTCAACTTTTTTAGGAATCTAATCACAACCGCTAGTATTTGGGTTATTTCAGTTACGAATTAGCCAACGTAGGGAGCCGTAACCACCATTTTTATTTTGTATCAAATAATCAACTTTGCAAAGCAAGAGGAGTTCCTCTCCAGTCGCCTATCAAGGCCAAGTCGCGTGACTTGTAAGCGCGCCAAGTATGAATCATTGCGAGATTTAATTTTTATTTATAATAAAAAATATAATTAATGGTACCTAATGTGATTGAAAATTATATGTATAACAGTTTGCTAAATATTGTTTATGTACTCATCCAGTTTGCGGTAGGTAATTTGAATAAAAAAATATTTACAATTCATTAGTGTTATAGGAAAGAATTGTCTATTGATAAGATGATTATATAAAAAGTTCTCATTGAAATTGGACGATAGAACTGGTTCCTAATCTAAGTGGTATCTATAAACTCGATTCACCTATTATTATAATCTGAATATCTTATATTTATAAAATAATATACATTATGACCTATATAAAACCTCTAACAGCCCACATAGCAAAATATATTTAGTATCTTTAGTGCACCGTTTATTTTATTTAGAAGTTTATTTATAATTTATCTCAACATTATGAATAATAGAAACACTTACTTTATTTATTTACTAATTTATATAATATGAAAATAACTACACAAAATTTATGTAAAACGTATTTACCCGTTTTAACTGCTGCTGCCGTCTGTTAGTTAGTGGCAGAGTTATTTATCAGCGGTTAAAACAAATTCATTTCAATTTTCAAAGTTGTATAATACAGCTTTCGATAAAGATTGAAGAAAGCCCTCCTTTGATTTTGGAAGTGAAAACTTCTTCAGGTGAAGAAAAAAAAAAGAATTTTTCGTCATCGTCACGCTTTTATGCAACACACAATACTTTGATCATTCGTCGCGCTTTTATGCAACACACAATACTTTTGGTTATGCAACACAATTAACAATGAAGCGTATATAGTGTTGCATAAATCATCGTCGCGTTTTCCATGAGCTATTTGATGTATCAATTAAATTCCATAATACGCCGCCTGACTTATCTACGGCCAATCAGAAACCTTTAAGCTTCAGGTTTTTTGCTGGAAAATTCGCCTCAGAATTTTAACCTAGTTAGAAAAAGCTTCTTTGTTACACTTAGATAGTGTTTAAATAGTGAACGTGATCCATTTTTAATGTATTCGTAATTCAGGTAATGTTTTAATTATTATTATGCAATATGCATTTTTTTATATAATTTTGTTTATTAGTACATTATTTATTGATTTATAATAATGTGTATACTTGTTATATTGTATTAGGGACTTTTTTAAATTTGAATAACTAGGAATTTGATATCGTTATAAGTTGATTTCACCAAAAAAAAATATGTAAATTCAAATGTAGTCTTTTTAAGTATTGAAAATTAATGTCGTGTTAATGTAGAATAGATAAAAAGAAAATAGATTTGAACAGTTTTTTATCGTGAAAAGTCTTATTAAGTTTTTTATAAATATCTTGCTAATAAATTGGTAGAGCATTTTCAATGCTTAGTAAAGTATAGATAGAATTCCAGTAATTGCGACAAAAATTATAAGATATTAAATATTTTACTAACAATTTAAATTCAAGTGTTTTTTTTTTGGTGGGTTATGAATTTTAAGTTTTTTCTCGACTGTTTGTTATAAAAAAATTTGAATTTTCTTTTTCTTTTACAGATTTTAACTTTAATTTCGGTTGGTAAAAAGCGGTATGCCTAAAGGTAGGAGGTTGTTGTGAATAACAAAAATAGATATAATAATTGTGAGAATAATTATAGTTTAAATTTTAAAAAAGTTTTCGAAAATATTCCCTTTTAAACATTGAACTTTTATAACAATTAATAATAATTTTTTTTTCGATTTTTGACTGTTTTTTGAATGAAACGTTTTTGCGATTTACAATTTTTCGTATAGGTTGTTTTATATTTAATAATTTTATAAATATAATAAATATTGGAAACGCCCCAGCAAGAGGATATTTTTATGTTTATGTGGATTTTGTTTGTGTTTCTTCTTTTTCAGGTGAAGTTTTTTCATGCAGCAACGTTCTGTGAGCAAATCGCTCAATAATTTAAGTTATAATCAAACATCAAAACAAGAATAATACAAAAAATATAAAAAATAATCAAAAAATTGCTAAAATTTTTTTTCCACGATTTAAGTTCGAAGAAAACTTTTTCAAATTTTTTTTCGTTAATTTAAAATATTTATTAAGTCAGTAATATACCATTTTGTTAGAAAATTATAAAAATTCCCTAGGTAAAACCGATTGCTCCAGACAACTCAGAAAGGATAATTTAGGAAGAGAACAACAAAGTATTTCTGGTGCAACGTTCTGGGGGTCATTAGGTTTTAGGTTTAACATAAATTTAATATTTTTTTTAACTTTAATAGGAAATTAAAAATAATACAAAAATAAATTGCTTAGGAAATTAGTTTTTTTCACAACTGATATTTTAAGATAGGTTCCTCAAAGTTTTTCCGTAATTTTAAACATTTATTTAGTCTAGCATATTTTAAAATTAAAAAAAAAATTGCTTAAAAAATTAATTTTTTTTAATATAGAAATATTTTAAAAAACCAAATTTTTTTTCCAAATTTAAAACATTTATTTAGTCTAGCATACTTACTAAGAGTTTCTCTAGAAAATTATTATTTTTGAAATTTTTAGATACTCCCAGAACGCACTAGGTACAACTCAAAAGAAGTGACAACAATTTATTATTTCGGGTGTTTCCAATTCTTTACATATTACAGTTTATCATAAATTAAATTTTTTATCAACTGAGAAATTTTTTTTGTAGTTACACAAATTTTCAAATTGTTGTATGCCTGTATATATTGTTGATCACAGAAATTTCCTTGGGACAATAAAGACTTGTAGTTTTGCAGAATTTTTTTTTAACGTAACTAATTTTTATATTTTCAAAAACTGTCTAATTTTAATATTTTTAATCTCTTAACTTCTTTAAAAATTTTAATATTTCACTAATGCCCATTTTACTTGGACTACTCGCTAACTTAGGGTACTTTGGTTAACAAGTTTTTCCAAAATTAGATATATTTATACTTTGCGATTACTCTAAATTAGATTGTTTATAAATATTCCTTTGTTTAATAATTTAAATCTGGATACTGCACCGGATTGGAGTTCAACATCAATGTATACATAACGGTTATAAATTTTAAAATATTTTTGATTTCCACAATTTCCCCATTAAAATTTTGTCGAAACTTGTTAATTTTTGTATTACTTAAAAGAGTGTTTGGGTAAATATGGTAAGATTTGACGAGCTACATGGACAAGGCTGTTGGGTTACGCTCATCTTCCCTATACTAATCGAATTGTATGATTTATTTAATTTAGTAAATTACAAGATGAGATGTGTATTTATATACAGTACTCTAAAATGTAATCTATTTTGAATGATTTGCAACCGATTTTTATAGATAGGTGAGTTACTCTATAAACGCAGATACTGGTTCGAGGTTGCTCTAACGTAGTGGACTTAGAGTCAGTATCCATAGGGAAACTATGTGATGTATGCCTTTGATGTAAGAGATAAATGTGGTGGCAACCGCCGATCGGTAAATGGAAATGGTCGATTTTAGCTTTTAGTGCTTCGAAATGGTGCAGTCCAAATGGTATTGGGATGGAAATAACGACATAAAGTTCAAAAGGTAAGTAATTTTTTTTACTTTTGGTTATGCAACACAATTTTTTAAATTATCTTCACTTTTGCGATAAGGAAGAATGATGATATTATGAAATGATAACAAATTCCATTTGATTAAAAAAACAGTACTACTTTTTATTATTTATTTTTAAAACTAGGTATTTTTTTATACAGTCTAATTCATCTGTTACAATAGATTTTTTTCTATTACACAAATCAGTCAATAAATATAAATATCACAATTTATTATTTACATTATATAACAGCAGATGAGATATTATATATACATACGATTATTTTTTTCAAATGACTAGGTATATCATAATATACTCCACTCTATAAAAATATATATTTGTACCCTACATTTTTATTCTTAAAGTTAATACCAATCGGATGTTAATTTTGGAATTTTAGAAAATATTTTTTTTAAATGGCAAGGATCTTGACCTTTTTCATTTAAATAACTTAAATAATAACGAAATGGAAAATTTAAAGTGATGAAAGTCAACTTTCAGCAGACAAATTAGTTTAATAGTTTTCAGCGCCAATTTTAAGCTGGGTTTGAAATAACCCACACACAAATGATAATTTTTATGATGTGCGACAGAATGTAGTAAGATACATAATAATTAAAAGGGAAGGCAAAAAATAAAACAGAAAGTACTAGAGTATACATATGAATCCTAAAATAATAAAATTGAAAATATAGAAATATCTTAACATTTGACAGTATTGTAATTGTTAATGTTAAAAATAATACTGTGTGTTAATTTGTTGTTACACTAAGAATTTCTCTCCTCATAGCTTGAACTTCATCATTACTAGACTGTTTATTCTCAAGAATATCTTTTTTTGTTTCGTTATCTTGTAAAATATTATTAGTTTTTTTGTTGGAATTTGAAATTGCTATCGGTAAAGGTATTAGTTTAGCGGGATTGTTATCATCACTTATTTTTATATCTTTTTCACCCACTTTTAAGTAAAGCGAACCATTCTTTGTAGTATTTAAGGTTTCAGGTTTTTGGTTCAATTCGGGCAATTTTTTTAGTTTATCTTTCGATTTATTATTCTTCTCATCATGATGTTTTTTCGTATTATCTTTTGTTTTTAATTTCTGTTCTATACTGACATCTTTAAGAGGCACATCATTTGCGTGTTTGTTTTTCAATTCTTTATCTATTTCGTTTAGTTGTGAACTCAACTCTTGTACTTCCATTTTAACATCTCGAACATTCTTTTCAAACTGTTCCTTCTCTTTTTTATCCACATTTTCCTGAATAATTTCCTTTTCCTTTTTCTCTATGCCCTTTTTCATGTCATCTACAACTTTCTTGGTATCTTCTCCTTCGCTTATTTTTTCTATAGCTTTAAGAGCAATACTTTCTATTTGTTTTACAGCCTTCATTTTTTCTTGTTTTACTTCATTTATTTTTTGTTCTTCTTCTGTCTTTTGTTGTTTCTTTATAACTTCGAGCAATTGCTTTTGTTGTTCTACAATTTCTTTTTGGACTTCATTTTGTTTCTGTATCGACTCTATCAATGCTTTATGTTCATCATGTTCCTTGTCTTTTAAAATTTCAGATTTTTCCAATAATTCTTCTTTATCCTCCTTTTTTATAGCTTCTATATCAACTTGTTCATTCTTAGTATCATTTGATAATTCTCCAGAAACAACCGGTTTAATTTCTTCAATTTTCACATCATCTTTTACTCGTTCTGGAGGAATTGCGTTTTCCACTTTTATATCATTTTTAGGTTCTTCTTCTATAGGCTCTACAGGCTGAGGTGGTTCATGCCTAATTTCTTTAACATCCTCATCATTAGTTATTATTTCAGGTTTTACTTTTTCCGTTACAGACATCTTCTTAATAATTGCTAGATTTGGTTCCAATTGATGTAGAGGTTTGCTGCTTATGACTTGTTCAGTTTCCTGAAGCTGATTAACAGTTTGTAAATTTTTATATGTTCCTACAACCATTACAAATACACCAATCATCAGTAAAAACTGAGCTAAAAGTCTTTCATTTGTGTTTTTTTGTGATATGCAAATAAAAGCAGTTACGGGAAAGAGAACACATATCATGACACCAATGGTGGACCCTACTAAGCTTAGAACTAGTTCAATATTTGGAATTAAAACACCAATTATCAAAGAAACAGTTACTATTAACATGGTGAGTCCTTTGAATTTTCCTTCGGGAATATAGTTAATGCTACCTTCATGTACAGAGTAACCTTCTTTAAATAAACAAGAATATATACTAGCTCTACACGGAAATATAACCAAAGGAAAACTAAAAGCGACCGAAAAAATAAAACCTACTTTTATAATATGTGATACAAACCCCGGTTCAAAACTTAATAAAATATTTCCAGTGAAAGATTTGTTAACAAACGCTATATAACCAAAAAATCCAACACAAATATATACTCCCGTACAAAAATTAACAGCATGTCTTATTAAATTGTTCATTTTATCAAGAGTCGGGTTTGGCACTACATCATATATTTCAAACAATTGTGTTTGACAAAATAGGGCCATAGAAAAAATCGGTATACACTGTAATAAACCTTCTGGTCTCCATAAGTTAACCTTTTTAAGCCAACTGTCTTCGAATAGATGTGGCAAAGCTTCAATAATAATTCTAAGAACCAAACAACAATAAAACACCATTGTAGCTTTAGATACACTATTTAGACTGTGTATATTCCGAAGTAGTCCAAGTGGTAAAACAACAAACAGGGCTAAAGCGATTAGAATGCTTGTTCGGGTTGTACTTGTAATCTGTGCATGTGTCATTTCGGATATTATTAATGGTCCCAAGTCTCCCATAACTACAAAAAATGCTATGCAGGTACCAAGTAGAAAACCTATCATTCCTATTTCTATAGTAAGCTTTCCTAAACTACCAAATAGATGAAATGCTAGAAATTCGAATGTCTTTCTTCTTGATATAATTGCAGATTTGAGTAGGTAATGGCACGTCAGTCTAGAAACAATACTGCTTATCAATAATAATATTACAGATAATATAATTCCGCATTGTTTAAAACAGTATGGCATCGCAAGTACACTGACACCGATTATGCTGTTGGCTAGATTCATTACATGCCCGTTAAGTATTTCCATATTGAGTTTTATAGACTAGTTCGTTTAAACATAACTTTTGTAAAATCACTTTAACTTTAATCAAAAGTCAAAAAATAATGTAACATAACCTCTAAAATTCTTCTATTTTTTACCAGAACAACTTCTTGTTTCTATTCTTCTACTCGATAATCGAGTTTTTTCGAAAAATAATCGATTTTTGCGAATCGACCTTCAACTTCCGAAGTCGATCAAGAATCGATTCTTTACATTCGATTTTACGTTTCAAACGATCACAACAAACCTAGCGATAAAAAGTCATTATCGTTTGATATTTATTTAGAATATATTTATTAAAATGGCGCCTACCGCCGTGCGGATTTAAATTAAAAAATTAAACAGCGGATCTAATGTCCATTATCACCAATGTGGAAAGCAGCTGAATATAATAACAGTACGAACAGTTTAATTAAACATCTCGATAAAGCACACAACATTGAATTAACTGCTCCTAATCTAAAATTAAATTAAATGTAATTTGCTTGGTTAGGTTATTCATAAATAAAAAAATATAATTATTCCTAACTATTTTTGTGCTTTATTTAATAAATTTGAATTATTCGTTCATAGCATTGCGATTCAATTGATCTTTTAATTTAGAATCGATTAAAATCGAAAGCATGCGCTCGATTTATCGATTCTTAAAATCGAAAAATAAAAAAATAAAATCGGAATCGAGAATCGATTCTTTAAAAAAATCTTTCCATCCTTACAGTGCCACCTACCGCCGTTTTAACAAATTTTAAACGACAAAAATAGAGTAATCTAGATGGTTTCTCCAGTAAATGAATTTGTCGGTATTGAACTAAACTATTTTGATTTGATTCGGCTTTTGTGCAACAGATGGAGAGAGTAGTGTCGATGCAGCAGAAATTACAAGGTCGTCGCGACGCTTTCCGTCTTCAGTTTGTGCCAAAAGGCAATGGGGGCAATACCAAACCTCTAAAAGTGATCTTATGCACCCTTAAGTGTTTCAATCGTAAAAACCCGTCGGTACAACGTTTTTACCGTTATAACCATCTTCAGTATTTGCTCAAACGTGTTGTTTAACGTTAAAAAAAGCCTTACTACGCGAAAATCGGTGGCCTTTAGCCTAGTTTTTGTGTGTACAGGTGATTTTTGACAGCCGAGTGTGTGTAGTGTTGTGAAAATGCCTGTCAAGAAGCAGGGTGAGTTTTGAATGTTGTTTTTTTTATTTATTTAAAGTAAAATTGTTGACGGAAATCCATTTGTCGATACTTTTAGAAACACGTGTTACTCGGGATGGTGGGGGTTGCCACTGGATGATGTCCTGCCGTCAGAATACAGGGTTGTGCTTGTGATGATGGCAGGTTATTAGGTTAACCTTCATATCTACAAAATTAGATTGTTTTTATTTGGAATGAATTCTAAATAATATTATTTATAAATTATCTTTTTTGAAGTAGCTTATCTTATATATATTTTATAAATAATATGAAGAAATAGACAACTACTTTAATTTGTTTGTAAAACTAACGAAAATATATCTCCAATGTTAAAATATTAAATACAAGAATGAGAATAAATTTAAACATGCAAACATAGCTTTGAGATAAAGAATGAGATAATGGCATTTTTTCTTGATGTTCACAATTGAGTTTAAACTACCCATGGCTTAATTGAACCAGTAGAAAAAGTTGAAGTGAAAGCTTCTTTAGGCGCGTTCAGCACTTTTTTTTGGCGGAGAAAAAACGTGGATTTTTCGTCATCGTCCCGCTTTTATGCAACACACAATACTTTTGGTTATGCAACACGATTAACAATGAAGCGTATATAGTGTTGCATAAATCATCGTCACGCTTTCCATTATCTATGTATATTATTCTTGATTGACAAAAGTACAATCTCGCATACGACAAAAAATGTCACTGTTTGAGAATAGACCGCGTTGTATCATTTGGACGACTTTGATCGTCCACTGAACACCAAGCATTTAAATCAAATTATGAACTTTTTTTAGAGGCAGATACAGAAATGTATGTGTGACTGTATTTGTGAGAAAATAGAGGGAGAAATATCATCAAACAACCAACATAAAACACAAATAAAAATGAATATATGTAAATTTTAAGGTTAGCACGTCATCAAACTACTAAAGTCCTTACCTCAACATGTGTCGAATTGTTACACATAAAAGTAGGGTTATGGTCTATAAAAACATTCTTTAAACCTTGTGATATGTATCATGACTCAAAACCCAGTAAAAACAGTTTTTATTTCTCATTTCCAAGTGCTTCATTATATAAAAAAAACTTAGAGTCCAGTCATGGGACTGCCGACAGAAGTGAAAACACCAATAAATGAATCCCTTTTAAAAATTTTATCGTAAGCCCATCGTAAATGCAATTTTTTACAAAAAAGTACACATATATACAGTATACATATATAGCTCATGGAAACTATATACCATATAGGCTTCATTGTTAATTGTGTTGCATAACCAAAAGTATTGTGTGTTGCATAAAAAGGGGGACGATGACGAAAAATCCATGTTTTTTCTTCACCCAAAAAAAGTGCTCAACGCGCCTGAAGAAGTTTTCACTTCAAAAACTTACTTTTAACCATCCAGTTATTTATTCTAACGGACATCCTGTATAGTTTATTTTATGCTTTCTGTCGACGCTTTTTCTGCTTTCGATCGTATTTATGATTTCAATTAACTACAAAGTTCGCCTATACAATAACAAAAGCTTATAGAGCAAGCGTGAATTAGACGATATTTTCGATATTCCGGATTTTCATTTATATATATATGTTTTTCCAACACTATAACACGAACCGTTTATCGGGTAAAATTCTTCAATAAACTCTTTATGCCGGCTGAAATTAATTCAGGGTACGGAAACCGTCGACAAAAATAGATTTATTATAGATATTAAATTTAGGCTTCCATTGCAGAATGGGAGCAATATACGGATGGCAATATTGTAGACTCTATACTCTTATTTATGTATTATACGAGTATATACAGTTCCCAGATTTTCAAACATATTGGAGAACACAGTATACTAAAAACGAGTCTATTTTTTGACGTATTGACATTAGAGTTCTGAGTAGGTTAGGTTAGGTTAGGTTTGTGGTGAGTGGGTCTATAAGGCACTCCACTGCGACTCGAAAGAGTCTAGAGTTCCAGGTAAGTCCTATGTACAGCAAAACTTTTTCTCCGTAATTGTTGTAAAACCAGTTCAACGAAATTTTCCTGCAACATTATTTGGAACGTCGAACTGTGAAACCACTGTCCAGATCCTGATACAACAAATCCTTTCGATGAAATATGAACCTGATACTGATACTGATACTGCATCACCATATCATGTTCTTTTGGTTCTTTTGGACCTGGAGCATTTAACCTCTCTAAGTTGTGAGTGTTCAGCTCCATTTGTCCTGGATCCTCGTATACCTTGGCCAAACATCGTTTACACATCCCTTACGGAAAGGTAGTTGGTGGTTTATTCTCAGTTACTAGTCTAATGTTTGGATGCACTTTGAGATAGCGCAGTTTTTGTACGCCGTTAACCTTCTTCTTTTGCTGGGGGGAATCTTCAGAAGACCTTAGTTCGGTCGAGGTGTTCCATCCTCTCTCTGCTAGCCACTGAGAGTTAATCCACAGCATTCGCTGCCACCATTCAGCCGCCTACCAGCTAAACCCTAACCACCTCTGCTCCTATATCCCTGCTGTGGAGGCATATCATCAGGGATAAAAAGTCGTTGAATTCTCATTTCTCCCCGTTGGCATTTCTTAGGTAAAGAACCTATCTATGTATTGCCTCTTCCTTCTCCTTAGTTCTAATGATGTCTGTGATTATAACAGACAGTTTCCTAAATAAAACCTCATTTCCAATCATGAATCCGATGATATTTTCTGGCGTTAATGGCTCTCCCGAGTTGTCCACCAATTTCTCCCTTTTCTCCACGAAACGTTTGCAGTAAAATACTGTGTGTTCAGCATCGTAGTACATGCACGTATCGTTAGGTGACTTCTTAATTTTGCGGGTGATTCTCCCAAACGCCCCATGTCCACACAAGAATTGAGTTAGGAAATAATAACTTACAGTTGATCCAGGGCTCTATATTAGGGATTAGTCTTTTGGTCCATTGCGCCACTCTTTCCTCCTTGTTCCATAGGTCCTGCCACATTTCCAGTGCAATTTGCTTCTCAGTGGCTTTCCTGAGATTACAATTGGAGTCATTATGTCTGTGGAGTCTCCTTTATCAGTAGCTCAACTGGGACCGCTCCCGATATTACATGTGCCGCTGCAGTCGAGACCGTTTAGTAGGCACAACACACCCTCAGGGTCATTTTCCACCGAGTCCTGGACAGCCTCTTTCTTTCCGCTCTGAACCTGAGCGTTTCCTCCGATAATGATGCTGCATACAGCAGGATGGAGTTAGTCACTCCAAATAGCATCCGCCTCTTACCAGTGCTGGGCCCGCCTATGTTTGGCAAGATTCTCATAAGTATGTGTTTGTTAAACTTCCACCTGTCATCCAAATGGACTCCTAGGTACTTAATCGTCCATTTGGGAATAATTCCGTTCACGGATGCTGTCTCTCTTCAGAGGTCCCTTAATTACCATCGCTTCCAACTTAGGCCTGCTATTTCCAGCTCATGATCTTCCATTCATTTTATTACTGTACCGATGGCGGTGTTGCCAATTTCTTGCAGTTCCTTGGGGTCTCTGGCTTCCACAAATATGGCCAGATCGTCAGCAAATGCCAGGGTAGTTGCTCCCTCTTCTAATTCTAGCCTCAAGACGCCATCGTGAAGAATATTCCAGAGCGACGGTCCCAGAACCGATCCTTGAGGCACCCCTGTGGTCAATTCCATCAGTTAACCTGGGAAAGCCTAGTTCTGTGGTCGGTGTTCCGTGTTATCAGAGCAAATAGACACATCACTACCACAGAGTTGTTGAGTTTTAAAATGTAAATTTGCAATTTTAAGACCCATAAAACATGGTGGACAGCTCGAATAACATTCTTCACCAAAATTTCATTGACCCACATTTCTATTAATAAAGATCTGGAAATTTCATCCAGGTATAACTACCAATCAAGTTTCTAAAGCCAGATGTGTCCCGTTGTCACCTAATCTCCTATATACTATCCCAATGCTGGAATCCTCTCAGTTTTCTGTCTTTGTCTACTGTTTGTTAAATGTTCGGTTATCTGAAGTGCCTTGTCACATCCTGTGGAACTTTCCAACCCAAAGTAACCCGCGCTCTTCCCTGCTCTATCTAGCTTTCGATTGTTGTTTAGTGTGTAGTAACCCCTTACTAGGGTAGCGAAAATGGGGTGGGAATAGAAATAGTGAAGTGGCTCACGTAACATTTTGTAATAATGAGAATTGTATCGAAAGTGGTTTGTAATTTTGTTGTGAATTACGAGAACATAATGATGATTAATTGGATAATGGTGTCAGGAAAATACGTTAGTTTTGATAGCGAAATATTTTGGATTAATTAATAATGCGCTAAGCTCTAACCGCCTTGGGTGAAAATATGCGACAAACATTTTAGATTAGATCCAGCCGGCCTGGAAAATTACTGGTGAAAAAAAAAACTTTAAAAGACGTTGGACGATGTTCACAGTTAGTACCAAAGAGGCAAAACTGTAATAGCTCTCTTCACTTGAAAAGGGAACTTCCTCCACTTTCCTACAAAGGTTATTCCTTTTGCTGCAACGCTCACTTGGAAAGAGTTATCCACAATGCCAGACTATCCTTGTGGACATGTCGTAGAATCTGTGGGAAATTTTGGGACTTGGGACCAAAACAAACATATATGGGATATATGTGATGATTGTTAGACCAACGATCACATAATGGAGCTATTGTTAAAAGAATTACAGCGACAAGTTTCTATGCTAGCCATTTAAAAAAACTCACTTTTTTACGAACCCTGTATACAATAAAGCACTAAAACTACCTTGACCTTTATACACATATCAAGTTTTCATTAAGTCATGGGACTGCCGACAGAAGTGAAAACACCAATAAATGAATCCCTTTTAAAAATTTCATCGTGAATGGATATACATATATACACAGTATACATGTATACAGTCTACATGGAAAGCGTGACGATGATTTATGCAACACTATATACGCTTCATCGTTAATTGTGTTGCCTAACCAAAAGTATTTTACGTTGATGGTTGTTTGAATTGTTACTATCTTCATTATTTTATGACATTTTATCTTACAAATCTCTTATTTATTATTATATTACAATTTACAGTTTATAGTATATAAAGAATTGCAAAATTTGATAACATGCTTAACCAAACATTATTACCCTCTACTAAAAAATGACGTATGCAGGACTGCAGGAGAAGGTACGAATTGTTGCAGTCATTTTTGTTCTGTTGTGTACGGCACGGATAGACACAGCCTACTCTGCTATAGAGCTCATTTGTTTTTGTTTTGTTGGTTTTCAATAACCCAATTTAATTTTACTCTCCCTGATAACACCACCGCCGAGTTACTGAAAATTGGTCTTTCGGTACAAGAAGTTAACCGAATTTTCAATTTCAGGGGCACAGGGCATAAGTTTTTGAGGAGAAAACTTCTTTAGGAGCGTTGTGCAATTTTTTTGGGTGAAAAAAAAACATGGATTTTTCACGCTTTTCACGCCTTTATGCAACACACAATACTTTTAGTTATGCAACACACAATACTTTTAGTTATGCAACACAATTAACAATGAAGCGTATATAGTGTTGCATAAATCATCGTCACGCTTTCTATATATACTGTGTATATAAGTGTACTTTTTTTTGTAAAAAATTCCATTTACGATGGGCTTACGATAAAATTTTTAAAAGGGATTCATTTATTGGTGTATTCACTTCTGTCGGCAGTCCCATGACTGGACTCTTCGTTTTTTTTTGCGCGCGTTGCTCATGGATCCTTTAATCTTTTAGTACCTTCGAAAACTTTTAAGGTGTTATTTTTGTTGGTTGATACCCAATATGTATGTAAATATAACCACTCACGTATATGAGCGAGCCCCAATTTACTAGGCAACCCAACATACATGTCATGGACGAAGTGAGCGATGTATTTCTGAGCAATGAAAATAAGTGTTTATTAGTTTGCCACGCTTCAGATTGTACTTCCGGAATAAGGAATCAACAAGATTTAACATGTACAGCATACGTTATAAAAATTACTCAATCAGTATGTAAATATAACCACTCACACATATGAGAGAGTCCCAACTTACTAGGCAACTCAACATACATGTTGCGGACGATATAGAATTAAACTAAGCAAGTCATGCTTTTATGCAACACACAATACTTTTGGTTATGCAACACAATTAACAATGAAACGTATATAGTGTTGCATAAATCATCGTCACGCTTTCTATATATACTGTGTATATAAGTGTACTTTTTTTTGTAAAAAATTCCATTTACGATGGGCTTACGATAAAATTTTTAAAATTGATTCATTTATTGGTGTATTCACTTCTGTCGGCAGTCCCATGACTGGACTCTTCGTTTTTTTTTGCGCGCGTTGCTCATGGATCCTTTAATCTTTTAGTACCTTCGAAAACTTTTAAGGGGTTATTTTTGTTGGTTGATACCCAATATGTGTGTAAATATAACTACTCACGTATATGAGCGAGCCCCAATTTACTAGGCAACCCAACATACATGTCATGGACGAAGTGAGCGATGTATTTCTGAGCAATGAAAATAAGTGTTTATTAGTTTGCCACGCTTCAGATTGTACTTCCGGAATAAGGAATCAACAAAAGATTTAACATGTACTGCATACGTTATAAAAATTACTCAATCAGTATGTAAATATAACCACTCACACATATGAGAGAGTCCCAACTTACTAGGCAACTCAACATACATGTTGCGGACGATTTAGAATTAAACTAAACAAGTCATGCTTTTATGCAACACACAATACTTTTGGTTATACAACACAATTAACAATGAAGCCTATATAGTGTTGCATAAATCATCGTCACGTTTTCTATATATATTGTGTATATAAGTGTACTTTTTTTTGTAAAAAATTCCATTTACGATGGGCTTACGATAAAATTTTTAAGGGGGATTCATTTATTGGTGTATTCACTTCTGTCGACAGTCCCATGACTGGACTCTTCGTTTTTTTTTGCGCGCGTTGCTCATGGATCCTTTAATCTTTTAGTACCTTCGAAAACTTTTAAGGGGTTATTTTTGTTGGTTGATACCCAATATGTATGTAAATATAACTACTCACGTATATGAGCGAGCCCCAATTTACTAGGCAACCCAACATACATGTCATGGACGAAGTAAGCGATGTATTTCTGAGCAATGAAAATAAGTGTTTATTAGTTTGCCACGCTTCAGATTGTACTTCCGGAATAAGGAATCAACAAGATTTAACATGTACAGCATACGTTATAAAAATTACTCAATCAGTATGTAAATATAACCACTCACACATATGAGAGAGTCCCAACTTACTAGGCAACTCAACATACATGTTGCGGACGATATAGAATTAAACTAAGCAAGTCATGCTTTTATGCAACACACAATACTTTTGGTTATGCAACACAATTAACAATGAAACGTATATAGTGTTGCATAGATCATCGTCACGCTTTCTATATATACTGTGTATATAAGTGTACTTTTTTTTGTAAAAAATTCCATTTACGATGGGCTTACGATAAAATTTTTAAAAGGGATTCATTTATTGGTGTATTCACTTCTGTCGGCAGTCCCATGACTGGACTCTTCGTTTTTTTTTGCGCGCGTTGCTCATGGATCCTTTAATCTTTTAGTACCTTCGAAAACTTTTAAGGTGTTATTTTTGTTGGTTGATACCCAATATGTATGTAAATATAACCACTCACGTATATGAGCGAGCCCCAATTTACTAGGCAACCCAACATACATGTCATGGACGAAGTGAGCGATGTATTTCTGAGCAATGAAAATAAGTGTTTATTAGTTTGCCACGCTTCAGATTGTACTTCCGGAATAAGGAATCAACAAGATTTAACATGTACAGCATACGTTATAAAAATTACTCAATCAGTATGTAAATATAACCACTCACACATATGAGAGAGTCCCAACTTACTAGGCAACTCAACATACATGTTGCGGACGATATAGAATTAAACTAAGCAAGTCATGCTTTTATGCAACACACAATACTTTTGGTTATGCAACACAATTAACAATGAAACGTATATAGTGTTGCATAAATCATCGTCACGCTTTCTATATATACTGTGTATATAAGTGTACTTTTTTTTGTAAAAAATTCCATTTACGATGGGCTTACGATAAAATTTTTAAAATTGATTCATTTATTGGTGTATTCACTTCTGTCGGCAGTCCCATGACTGGACTCTTCGTTTTTTTTTGCGCGCGTTGCTCATGGATCCTTTAATCTTTTAGTACCTTCGAAAACTTTTAAGGGGTTATTTTTGTTGGTTGATACCCAATATGTATGTAAATATAACTACTCACGTATATGAGCGAGCCCCAATTTACTAGGCAACCCAACATACATGTCATGGACGAAGTGAGCGATGTATTTCTGAGCAATGAAAATAAGTGTTTATTAGTTTGCCACGCTTCAGATTGTACTTCCGGAATAAGGAATCAACAAAAGATTTAACATGTACTGCATACGTTATAAAAATTACTCAATCAGTATGTAAATATAACCACTCACACATATGAGAGAGTCCCAGCTTACTAGGCAACTCAACATACATGTTGCGGACGATATAGAATTAAACTAAGCAAGTCATGCTTTTATGCAACACACAATACTTTTGGTTATGCAACACAATTAACAATGAGGCGTATAAAGTGTTGTATAAATCATTGTTACGCTTTCCATGAGCTATATGTATACTGTGTATATATGTGTACTTTTTTTGTAAAAAATTCCATTTAGGATGGGCTTACGATAAAATTTTTGAAAGGACTCTATGTTTTTTAAATGTTTCAAGTTAATTTTGTACCGTTTGTCATTTCTTATTTTAGCAGTGTTGTCAAATCGGTATAAAATTTCTTACTAGTTAAATTATGTTTAGTTTTATTCAGAATATTCCTACTAATGATAATCTGTTTGAAATTGAATAACTTAAAAATGATAAAAGGTTGAGAATTTACATAATTTAATTAGTAGAATAAAGGGATCCGTAAATGTAGCTATAAATAAAAATTAAAGTGTCTCCAAGGGTCATCGTCCTCGTATAACGATTCTAGCTCGTTACCCACAAAATCCTCTAATTATTTCCTGAAACAGAAACCCTTTAACACACCCCTCGACAACAATCATCCGCTCTTCTTCTCTTTTGCACTTTTCTCGTCTACGACAAAAACACTCCACGGAAGATGATCATCCGATTTTACGGTGGCTAACTATAAATGTCATACTCATTAATTTATTGGGCATTATAGTCAGGTTATACTGGACCTTATAGTTTTCATTTCCGAGTTTTCTAATTAAACCACTTTTATTTTTATCAGTATTTTACAATTTGATGATAATCTACAATCATAATTATCGGTGTAATGTTTTGCTTTTGTGTTATAGTCAGATTTATAAAATGACCGTTCACTAAGAAGCAACAACTACTTCTCGGGCTACAGGCCCCGACAGACTTTGAATTACAATTCTAAGTCAAGGGTTGGTATATCTGCAAGATGTAACCAATTATTCTGGTTGGGACATTAGAAGGGACTACACCACTTGCAGTCATCTATTGATAACAAACCAGAATGGTTGGTTATATCTTGCAGATATACCAACCCCGTTTAACTTAGAGGTATATTTCAATGTCTGTCGGGGCATTTAGCCCAAGAAGTGGTTGTTGCTTTTTAGTGAACGGTCTTTGTTCTTTGAAAAAGTAAAATATGACAATTTTTACAGGAAACTGCTTATAGTATTGTAATTTTTTTCCGAATAGGCTGGTTCTTTTAGAATATTCTCCAAAAATTTTAGTTCAAAATTCACAGATTTGTGGTTTTCATGACACTATTTGAAAGTGAGAGAATGATTTTATCGAAAAACTGGGTCCACCAGTCTTGTCCCAAAAAACCCCATTTCACAAATGTTTAGCATTTTGAACTAAGGGAAATATTTCGCGTTTTGAATTTTTCTTCGTTAATTCCAGTAATGATATCGATTCAAAATTTTCTCCTGAATCGATTGGTGGTCATTAGTACGTTCTTACTGTTGATTCGCCTTAAGCCTCTTTCACATTACACGGTTTTAATCGTGCGGTTAAAAATCGTCCGAGTTTTTGCGGCGAACATTATTGTTTTCACATTGGTACGGATTTTTACCGCAATATTTTTATTTCATTTGTTTAGTACGACGATATGAATCGAAAAAAACGTTGCTTCATCTTCGCCGAAAAAATATAGCACGAGATCACCTTTTTTGGAATCAGAGGTGAGTGGAAGGTCTTGCTTCGACAAGGTTATTAAAATTTCATCATCAATTAATTCCACTTTAAACAATAAACACAAACTAAACTGCAAATTCGCTGTTAATGCCGCTCGACAAAATACCGTCCAATATGAAAGCATGCATTTAGTCGTAGTCGAACACGCACGTGCGGCTTTTAACTAGGCACGGTTGCTGCACGACACGGCACCGGCATTTAACCGTAACCGTATAATGTGAAAGACCCCATGCCTTTCTCCATTTCAACAGCGGTACGGTTATTAACCGCACGATTAAAACCGTGTAATGTGAAAGAGGCGTTAAGCAGCAAACGCAAAAGATTGTGCTGGTTTGAAATTAATTTCACAATATTCCATCATTTGTGCGTGTAGGGAGAAGTTTGCACCATATTTATATTGTCAGTTAATTCGAATGCTTTCCAATGCTTTCTGATTTCGAGCAGATGGGGAGATGAGGATTGCCCAAAATTATTGAAGCGTTTGAGTTAAAAAATATTGAGCAATACAATATTGCCCAAAATAATATTGTGCGATATAATTGAGCGTCTAGGGGCTCATTAAATGGAAGTGCGTTTCTACAAACTAAATTTCCCGAGTTTCCACTGTTTCCAGTAACCCTAGACCGTCATTTTCCGTAACTAAGTAATAGGCGCACTTGCGACATCAAGTTGAGCCATTCATAGAACTTTCAACCAAATTTTGTTTTTCCACATTTTCATGGAAAATTACGTTTTCGTTAGTTGCCAACTGTGAAATTTTGATATAATTCAGTAAAAATTTAAAAATTATTAGATAAACAGGAAATAAAATGAAGAATTTTCAACAAAATAATTCTGGTAATATTTCCTGGATAAATTGGTCTCCTTAGCCTCATTCGAGGAAACGCCACTGAAAGATAATATATAAAGAGTATCTCAAAGTATATCGTCTTGGTTTTTACCTCATTAAACGATTTATCTTCATTGTTATTAGTTTTGTTTTGTTTGCCTCATTGGGTTGTTTACCAAACAACTTCAAGGTACTTTTTGTTGGCTTGCACCTTTTTGTCAACAGCCAGAAACGTCGTAAATAATGATCGTAATGGTAAAGAACTGAAAAAATCGGGATTTGTGAATTAAAATCACATTTTTAATACATTTCAATTATACCTTTCCGTGTAAGGCTGGCTTGGTTGGATTTTAATCCGTTACTTCATTTTATTGTCATCTTCTCCCTATCTATCATTCCTACCTCTCATGCCATATCGAGACCTTCTCTTCCCCTAATCATGCTATCCACTATGCCACTCACCTCCATCCCCTCTCAACATTATCTCCACCATGTTCTCCCAATATACCGCCTTCCCTAGTTTCCGCTCCAACTTCTTCCGCACTTCCTCGTTCCTCCAGCATCTAAACACATGCCCCACATCATCCTCCACTTCACACCTCTCGCACTCTCCAGTCTCTTTTTCCCAATCTTGTGGAGGTACCCTACTCTCAACCCATTACCAGTGAGCAACTGGGTCAAGAAATGGTTCACCTCCCCGAATTTTCGGTCCATCCAATACTTCCTACTCCCAACCGCTCCTTTTAGCGCGCCCTCATACTCCTCCCACCTTCTCTCCATTTCTTCCTCTATCCATTCCTCTACTTCCTCTCTAATCGCACCCCTCCAGCGTTTATTCTTGGCTCTATCCATCACCGCTGCTGTCAGTCCTGTATCCCTGCACCACCCTCAGTAGTATCCCTAAAGTTTGAGTCTGGCGCAGTGTTTCTAACAAACTGCTATGCAAAATGTAGAGGTTTGAATATTTGTATTATTGAAAATATTAAATTAAAACCAAACCACCTTTATTCTACTTAACTTACTTTCCTATTAAATCAGAGTGCTCTTCGTACTATTATTGTATCTCCCTTTTATACGGACTTTCTCATGTAAATAATAAGCATGAAAGTGATTCTAATTGCGTCTTAAAACGCTTTAACCAAGTTTCAATTACACTTTTCGTTTTCTCCTTTTTACAATTGCATCTTGGTCATGCCACTGTAATGAGTTGAGCAGTCCTTGTTAAAGCGATTCCTTTCAAATTAGACGACCAGTTTTACACCTGCGTTCTGGTCTGTCGGTTTTGTCCTTTTATGTTTTTTAGGGCTGATCTATTCAAATCTTCGAGCGAAAGGAAATACCTATATAAGCAAATATTTGATAGTTTGTCGCTTTTTGTTTCCGGGTTTCATTATCCGGACTCGAAGCCGATAAGTTTTTGATGTGAAAACTTCTTTAGGCGCGTTGAGCACTTTTTTTTTGGTGAAGAAAAAACATGGATTGTTCGTCATCGTCACGCTTTTATGCAACACACAATACTCTGGTCATTCGTCAAGCTTTTATGCAACCCACAATACCTTTGGTCATTCGCCACGCTTTTATGCAACACACAATACTCTGGTCATTCGTCAAGCTTTTATGCAACACACAATACTTTTGGTCATTCGCCACGCTTTTATGCAACACACAATACTCTGGTCATTCGTCAAGCTTTTATGCAACACACAATACTTTTGGTCATTCGCCACGCTTTTATGCAACACACAATACTCTGGTCATTCGTCAAGCTTTTATGCAACACACAATACTTTTGGTTATGCAACACACAATACTTTTGGTTATGAAACACACAATACTTTTGGTTATGCAACACAATTAACAATGAAGCGGTTTGTGTATATATGTGTACTTTTTTTGTAAAAAGTTCCATTTACGATGGGCTTACGATAAAATTTTTAAAAGGGATTCATTTATTGGTGTTTTCATTTCTATCGGCATTCCCATGACTGGACTCTATACCTGTTTACTCGCCAATGCATAATATTGCAAAATTTGCAATATGAACAAAGTTTATGTTAGCTACACTGGTAAATATCATCCTAAATAAACACCATGTGTAATATTATGCCACGTTGAAGTTCAGATCTCACATCAAGGGCTTAAGTACCCCTTACGACAACGTCGGGGAAGACACAGAATACATGAAGACCATCTTAAAGGGATTATGTTTGTTGAGGACAGTATAAGTCAGGAGAAGCTTCCCTGAAATATATATATATATATATATATATATATATATATATATTTATATCAAACATGCTGAGTCAGGGCTACTATTTAAAAGTGTCCTACTTGTATTAAATTGGGAAAACGTTTAAAATCTGGATTATGGTCGATACTTTTCGGCTTGGGCTAGGTCATAAGTACGGAATCAATAAAACCATTTAATTACTGTCATTTTCCTAATTTTGATATTGACAGAGCACATAATGGGACTTTTGCATCCCCCCCTTTCAAACAATAACTGACCTGTTGAACATATCCAGGAATTAATGTATACATCCTACTTCAAATCTGTTCATCACCTTCGTAGTTAGAAGAACTCCCACTTATTTTCAGTAGCGTGCGGTGATTTTATGAGCCATAATATTTGTTGTAACACAACTTAGCACTAAATTATTTATATGCTGTAATTTGTTGTTTAGGGTCAATATTTCTTCCTCGATTTTCTGGTTACGCTTAGAGCTAAATTCATTATTTCGCAAAAATCCTGAAATAGATGTCTTGGAACACCTCTTTTGATAATGTATTCAGCAATAGCTTATTTAATTATCTAATGTTTCTACAGAGTGAGGAAAAACTCATTTATTAATCGGAGAATAATTTTACAAACAACCAAATGCAATAGAGCGTTTCCAAGTGACGTCATGCCGCGCCATGTTGTCAGCTGATCACGGACAACCTTCAGAAAGATGGATGGAAATAGCATTAAATATAAATCGAGAACAAGAGTTGATTGTTTTTGGTAAATTTGTGTTGGATATTATAATAAAATAAAAGTGTAAAAAATCAATTGTTATGAGTGTGAAGGTTGTCCGGTGAGGTGACAGAAATTCGTCACGATGACGTACTTCGAAAAGGTCAATATAAATAATAATTTTTAGTTAAACTAAATGTTCAAAATGTCATTCATTAGTGTCTTGACTATAAGAAAATCTATGAAAGTTTAAGATCTGGAGATCTTGAGGGCCACTCTATTGGCTCTAGTCTACCAATCCACCTTCGAGGTGGCTTAAAAACTCGCGAACTTCACGTGTCATTTTGCGTTAGGTACTTCAAAAAATACCAAAATAATAAAAGTAAATTTCTCATGGTTTAATTAAATTTTGGTAAATTCATAAATTTTAAGTTATTATTTTTAAAATTATACGTATTACTGTAATATACCTTTAATTCTTTTCTACTGGTACAAAATTAGCCGAACTCCTAAATGACAGTTTGTGTTACGTCTTTGGCAACGCACAACTCCTTTCGGGAACTTCCGTCGTCTGGACGAATCGAATCGATCGTCGTTCAGCATCCGTTGCTCTGCAGTTAACTTCTGAATCGGCTACGGGGAGTTGGGAGTTGCGAATTGGAAGTTTGGGAGTTACGCGCTCGGGACCATAAAAGCGGCAAAGGCCGCTGGGATGTATCACGCTTACGATTATTTCAGATACAGTCCGGTGCAACTGCATACTAGGAAGTACAGAGTGACAGGTATGCGTGAGTTGTGTTTTGTGAAAGTTTGGGAGGATGTGGTGTTTTGAGAAATATTTTCTTTATGTCGAGATACATAAGGAGGTTAACGATATTAAAAGGATGTACAAAATCCTACTGACTGCGCCAGTTTTTTGACCTATTTATTGATAAATATCACATCGTAATATTTGAGGTTATTTTTAGTGTCGGAATTGAGTTGAAACCAAACTTAATGAATATTTGCCAAATATTTAAGTTATAGTATAAAAATTACTGTTATATCATTACAAAAATACAGTTTAAATTTAAGGGTAAGAGAATTACGAAACATCCTTTTAAAATCTTTGAGTTTTAGCTGAATTGAGCCTTTTTTGTTCAATGACTAAAGGTCAAAGGTTAACCGGGTCCACAATTACAATTTTCGATAACTGAATTTCAGGAAAGTGCTAGAATGGCTTCTGAGGAAAGAAAGGATACATCTTGTATATTGTATATTAATATTTTTGTTTAATTTCTCCGCGCCTTGAAGGAAATTTCATGAGAGCACTTTGTTCCGTACTAGTGATGAGCTAAGCAAGACCAAGACCAAGACTTGGGCAATCTTGGTCTTGCTCAAATATGTCCGGTCCTGGTCTTGGTCCTGGTCTTGGTCCTGGTCTTGGTCCTGGTCTTGGTCCTGGTCTTGGTCCTGGTCTTGGTCCTGGTCTTGGTCCTGGTCTTGGTCCTGGTCTTGGTCCTGGTCTTGGTCCTGGTCTTGGTCCTGGTCTTGGTCCTGGTCTTGGTCCTGGTCTTGGTCCTGGTCTTGGTCCTGGTCTTGGTCCTGGTCTTGGTCCTGGTCTTGGTCCTGGTCTTGGTGCTGGTCTTGGTCCTGGTCTTGGTCCTGGTCTTGGTCCTGGTCTTGGTCCTGGTCTTGGTCCTGGTCTTGGTCCTGGTCTTGGTCCTGGTCTTGGTCCTGGTCTTGGTCCTGGTCTTGGTCCTGGTCTTGGTCCTGGTCTTGGTCCTGGTCTTGGTCCTGGTCTTGGTCCTGGTCTTGGTCTTGGTCTTGGTCTTGGTCTTGGTCCTGGTCCTGGTCCTGGTCCTGGTCCTGGTCCTGGTCCTGGTCCTGGTCTTGGTCCTGGTCCTGGTCTTGGTCCTGGTCTTGGTCCTGGTCTTGGTCCTGGTCTTGGTCCTGGTCCTGGTCTTGGTCCTGGTCCTGGTCTGGTCTTGGTCTTAGTCTTGCGTATCCAGTCTTGGTCTGGGTCATTTTATCCGTCTTATTTTTTTTAAAGATGGTCATAATTATAAATTTGAAATAATTTACAATTTATTATTATTTCACTAATAATCTCAATTCGAAAAAAATGCAGTTACGAGGTTTTCGTAGAAAGAGGACGATAAGCTCCGAAGTGAGAATTTTTAGTTCAGTCTTGTGTATTTGGTCTTGGTCTTGCATATTCGGTCTTGGTCTTGGTCTTGCTAGTCTAATGATAACCTTGGTCTTGGTCTTGGTCTTGCTTTTTAGCAAGACCAAGACCGAGACTGCAAGACCAAGACAAATTTGCTCATTATGCACTATTCCGCACAGAATTCACTGCAAAAATCTTTATTTTTTGTCCAAAACTTATAAAGTATATCCTCTTTGATAAAAGTGAAAATAAAGAAGTGTCGTAACAAAATATGGTAAATGGTTTCAAATCTCAAGAGGTTATGCTCATTTGTCCTATCAGTTCTTTCAAAACTTTCCTAATATAATACAGAAAGTATATATAATGCCTAGGCAATTTCTTGTATTTATTACTTTTATCTTTATTTTAATAAAAGTTTCACTGAAGTTTTGTTTACGAAGGAAGTGATCAGATGGCCGGACAAAAAGTCCCGATTCTTCAAATAAAGTTTTTAGTACTTTTAGCGTGGTAGCGGAAGTTTGTCGAATTTGATAAATCCTTTTGCTGTTGGCTATTTGTATTCTAAAGGATTATCCAGTTTGATAATCGTGATTTTATTTGGAGTATTAGTAAAAGGTCACGCAACCGAAATTCATAAAGAAAAATATGGTTTTATCGGGAAATTGAGCCATTATAATGCAAATAGAGCTCGATCTGTAACTTGTTAAATATTGTATTTCTTGATTGTTGAATTGGTCTGGAAAAAAGGCTCACAACACAAAACTTTTTTGTTGTTTCTTGGAGTGATTGATTTCGACGTTTAACATTTTGTGGTGCATTTAAAAAAGTTTTCTCAGGAGTTACTTATGTACATAGTACGAAGTAGGAACGATCAGTTTTAAGATTTGACATTTCCACTCAATCAATCACTACACTGTCAACAATAATAAAAATAACTGACTTAATGGCAAACACTACTTGTTCCAGAATAAATGGATGCTTTTCAAATGTAATATAAACCTAGAAAAAAACAGTAGATATCTTTTAAACACTATTGTTTTTCAAATTCTCCACGAAGAGAAATGCATTTTTATATCCTTTGGAACCAATTCTGGAAGCATTCATTCCACTCGCTTGTTGGTACATTCAAAATAGAGTGGTTGAAGGTATTGACTGCGTCATCTGGGGACTGGAACTTTTTGACCACGCGCTTCATTCTTAATTTTTGAAAAAGTAAAAAAGTCGTTAATTTTCTTGGACCAGTTTACGTACAGCATCGACGTTTTCCTGGGTGTCTGCCGTTGTTGGTGGACCTGGTCTTGCATCGTCGCTAAGACTAATTCGTCCACGTTTAAATTCTCCATACCAACGAGAAATTGTCGTTTAAAAGACAGCCATCGCATTCACAAAAAAAAAGGTGAGTGGTCGTCCGTCCGCCGACAGAAGCTTGCTTCTTATGCACAATAGAATTACAATTTTTCACCATTTTTCAAAAATTTTGACAGTTTTTGACAATTTTTGACCATATTTGACGAATTTTGACAATTATTGACCGTCTTTGACAATTATTGACCATTTTTGACAATTTTTCAAAAATTTTAACATATTTGGCAATCATTGACCATTTTTTCAAAATTTTGACAATTTTTGACAATTTTTTCAAATTTCAATAATTATTGACCATTTTTGACAATTATTGACCATTTTTGACAATTATTGACCAATTTTGACAGTTTTGACAATTATTGATAAGTTTTGACAATTTTTCAAAAACTTTTACCATTTTAGACCATTTTTCCAAATTTTAACAATGATTGACCATTTTTGACAATATTTGAGTATTTTTGACAGGTTCTGACAATTATTGACCATTTTTGACAATTTTTCAAAAATTTTGACAATTTTTAATAATTATTGACCATTTTTGACAGTTTTTTATAATTATTGACCATTTTTTTCAAAATTTTGACAGTTTTTGACAAGTTTTGACGATTTTTCCAAATTCTTGACAATTTTTGACCATTTTTGACAGTTTTTGACGAATTTTTACAATTATTGATCATTTTTGACAATTTTTCAAAAATTTTAACATATTTGGCAATTATTGACCATCTTTCCAAAATTTTGACCATTTTTCAAAATTTTAACAATTATTGATCCTTTTGGACTGTTTTTGACAATTTTTGACGAATTTTGATTGGTTATGACAATTATTGACCGTCTTTGACAATTATTTACCATTTTTGACGATTTTTCCAAATTCTTGACAATTTTTGACCATTTATGACAGTTTTTGACGAATTTTTACAATTATTGATCATTTTTGACAATTTTTCAAAAATTTTAACATATTTGGCAATTATTGACCATCTTTCCAAAATTTTAACAATTATTGACCATTTTTGACAATATTTGAGCATTTTTGACAGGTTCTGACAATTATTGACCATTTTTGACAATTTTTCAAAAATTTTGACAATTTTTAATAATTATTGACCATTTTTGACAGTTTTTTATAAGTATTGACCATTTTTTCAAAATTTTGACAGTTTTTAACAATTTTTGACGATTTTTCCAAATTCTTTGACAATTTTTGACCATTTTTGACAGTTTTTGACAGTTTTTGACGAATTTTTACAATTATTGATCATTTTTGACAATTTTTCAAAAATTTTAACATATTTGGCAATTATTGACCATCTTTCCAAAATTTTGACAATTTTTGACCATTTTTCAAAATTTTAACAATTATTGTTCCTTTTGGATTGTTTTTGACGAATTTTGATTGGTTATGACAATTATTGACCGTCTTTGACAATTATTTACCATTTTTGACGATTTTTCCAAATTCTTGACAATTTTTGACAGTTTTTGACGAATTTTTACAATTATTGATCATTTTTGACAATTTTTCAAAAATTTTAACATATTTGGCAATTATTGACCATCTTTCCAAAATTTTGACAATTTTTGACCATTTTTCAAAATTTTAACAATTATTGATCCTTTTGGACTGTTTTTGACGAATTTTGATTGGTTATGACAATTATTGACCGTCTTTGACAATTATTTACCATTTTTGACAATTTTTCAAAAATTTTAAACATTTTTCAAAATTTTTTACAATTATTGACCATTTTGACAGTTTTTGACAATTTTTGATAATTTTTGAAAATATTTGGCAATTATTAACCACTTTTTCAAAATTTTGACCGTTTTTGACAATTTTTGACGATTTTTCCAAATTCTTGACAATTTTTGACCATTTTTAAAAATTTTTGATAATTTATAATTATTGGCCATTTTTTCAAAATTTTGACAGTTTTTGACAATTTTTCGAAAAATTTAACCATTTTTCAAAAATTTTGACAATTTTTGAAAATATTTGGCAATTATTAACCATTTTTTCAAAATTTTGACAGTTTTTGACGATTTTTCCAAATTCTTGACAATTTTTGACCATTTTTAAAAATTTTTGATAATTTTCCAAAAATTTTAACAATTATTGACCATTTTTGACCATTTTTGACGAATTTTTACAATTATTGATCATTTTTGACAATTTTTCAAAAATTTTAACATATTTGACAATTATTGACCATCTTTCCAAAATTTTGACAATTTTTGACCATTTTTCAAAATTTCAACAATTATTGATCCTTTTGGGCTGTTTTTGACAATTTTTGACGAATTTTGATTGGTTATGACAATTATTGACCGTCTTTGACAATTATTTACCATTTTTGAAAATTTTTCAAAAATTTTAAACATTTTTCAAAATTTTTTACAATTATTGACCATTTTGACAGTTTTTGATAATTTTTGAAAATATTTGGCAATTATTAACCATTTTTTCAAAATTTTGACCGTTTTTGACAATTTTTGACAATTTTTCCAAATTCTTGACAATTTTTGACCATTTTTAAAAATTTTTGATAATTTTTAAATTTTTTTAACAATTATTGACCGTTTTTGACAGTTTTTGACGAATTTTGACAATCATTGACCATTTTCGACAATTTTTCAAAAATTTTAACATATTTGGCAATTATTGACCATCTTTCCAAAATTTTGACAATTTTTGACCATTTTTCAAAATTTTAACAATTATTGATCCTTTTGGACCGTTTTTGACAAGTTTTGACGAATTTTGATTGGTTTTGACAATTATTGACCGTCTTTGACAATTATTTACCATTTTTGACAAGCCGTTCAAAAATATAAAATCAGTTTCAAATTTCATCCCATCTTCGTCCCTTTCGGGAATTATAAGGGTTATATAAATATATACCAACAAATTTCCTTCGGAATGTTTTCGAATTATCACCATTTTCTCTGGAGAATCTAATCTACAAACTTATTCAAAGTCACAAGTAAATCAGCTCTCTTCATTTTGTGCTTGACTGAATTTTTCATTTACAACTCCACTGGTAGTGGGTAATGCGAACGGAGAGCTACTAACTCAAAACTCCCCAACTCCCCGACCATCGCACATTCTTGTAACTTAATTTGAAAAACCAGAAAGCACGCGATATGAATGGTAACAACCTTCAAAATGAAAACCTTAGTAGAAGTTAACATCTAGTGATACAACATAGTCATAGGCGTAGTTGTAAAACTTTTTCAGTCGCATTGGGGAACTTCTAATCCCATTTGGAGCTATACTATACTTCAAATTGAGAACCTCCTTTTTTAGAAATTTTCTCATGTAAAATTCATAGTATGTAGAATTAACAACTTCATTGTGGAATATTCAAATTTTACTTTAACTGAGACAAAGGAAATTAGATAAGATAATTTTCCAATTACAAGGTAAGCAGCTCTCTTACAAATAAATATTATTAAACGTTGTCTTATAAAATTTAGTCATTGCCATGACGTAATAACCGAGACGACTGTAATCGATTTTATGTAAATTTTCACCTATTTTACGTTTTAAGAATGACTTCTAGGTTTTCTGGATAAACCGCGTTCAGAAAAATAATTTTCTCGACGTTTCGACTCCTGCTTTGGAGTCATTATCAAGAGATAGGAAAAGTTAGGTTAGGAAGGATAAGGTTCAGTACGATTTCGTGGCCTTCTCCACTAGTCGTGTAGTGTAGTGAAGTGTAGTGTAGTGTGGGACTCGCCTTGCAGCCCTACCCACTAAACAGTCCACCTCTCCTTCCGACCGTCGAATCAGTTTCATCACATCTCCATCCGTCTCCTTTGGTGCTCTCTTTATTCCTCATGACTTCGGTGATGAAACTTTCCCCAACATTCCAATTCCCTATTAACTCCAGTCATCCAGCCTATAATATTGTCGTGGGATGGACGGTGTTCGACATTCCCTCCAAAATTTATTTCCCCAACATTCCAATTCCCTATTAACTCCAGTCATCCAGCCTATAATATTGTCGTGGGATGGACGGTGTTCGACATTCCCCCCAAAATTTCTTTCCCCATCATTCCAATTCCCTATTAACTCCAGTCATCCAGCCTATAATATTGTCGTGGGATGGACGGTGTTCGACATTCCCTCCAAAATTTATTTCCCCAACATTCCAATTCCCTATTAACTCCAGTCATCCAGCCTATAATATTGTCGTGGGATGGACGGTGTTCGACATTCCCCCCAAAATTTCTTTCCCCATCATTCCAATTCCCTATTAACTCCAGTCATCCAGCCTATAATATTGTCGTGGGATGGACGGTGTTCGACATTCCCCCCAAAATTTCTTCTGTGGTGATGATGTTTATTGGTGGGGTGCCTGCTATCACTAGGACTGCCTCCAAAGAGACGAATGATTCTGATAACGAAGACTGCAGTTATCTCCGAGGTCTCAATCTGCCTACTCCTCAAAGATAACTGACGAGTCGTTGGAGGGGGTCGCTTTTTTATAGGAACAGATGCGAGGGGAGGTGATGGTGGGAAAACGATAGGCGGGATATTGGTTGGAGGTAAATGGTTGTTGGGTATTTGGAGGGTAAGTAATGGTTTCCAAGTAGTAGATCCTCTGGTCAGAAAAACCCTCACAATTATCTTACGCACTATGCCCTGCTCTTCAACAAAACACAACATACGCTCATGTGTATTGGTTCTCTTCAGTCTTCGGAGTAGATGCTGGTAATCCAGCACCTAAATGCTTCTGTGCAAACTTTGGTATTCTAAGATCTCTGTGTATATTTTTTTCATACCATAAAGTGTGGATTGGTAATTTTAGTGGGGGTTGAATAGGCGTGAGGATTTAAAAAAGGAAAAGAAAAGATCGTAAAATAATGAATACTAAACGTTTTCCAAATAATTATTAATATTTTTTGCGCCCTCTATTGACGAACGGCTGTGGTTGTGACTAGTGACTTCATCATTTTTATAAAAGGCAGACTTGAATGCGAAAACACTGAAAGGGATATGAATATAAAGGGCATGTTGTGGAAAAACTTTTCTGAGCGATATCATGGAAATGACTCTATCAGTTTTCAGAGTTTTTTAGAGACTTTCTAATATTTACCGATATATGCGTTATCGATGGATTTTTTTTTATTTGACAAACAAATTTATGGTGATCTATTTTTGCTGTAAGTATATTATTAAGCAAGATGGATTATTTACGATAAATTTAAATAAATTGAATATATCTTAAATACAGGGTGGGACAAACCTTACCATAATTCTATTATTTTTATTGTGTGAAAGTCTGTATTTTTGGATGATACGAACGAATACTGGCTTGGTTGTTATACTACATGTACCTACAGGGCGTTCTAATCTGGCGTTCCAATATAATATTTACTTTTTTAAATGGACATTTTAGAAAAATTATTTTTTAATTTATTAATTTTTTATTATGGATATTCTGTTATAACTGACCACACTATAAATTAATATATCCGGAATTAGAAAAAGAAATAAAATCAAGGATTATATCTCGTTATTCATTAAAATTACTAAGGATAAATCATTGTCGAATGTCATTCATTCCGTTTTTGATCACTCGTTCGGGATTTTTTAATAAATCATCATCCCCAATAGGTAAAATGTCATATATTTTGTCAATCTTTTTACGGTATACTCGACATTTATCCCGAAAATACGTTTGAGTTGAAAAAAAATTATCGTTTTTTCCATAATTTTGTACCATTACTTGTTTTGAATCACTCTTCATCTTTGGTACATTTTGAAAATCTACAAGTAAGTAGTGGTGTACCACAAGGCTCAGTGTTAGATCCCATTCCTTTCTTGTTATTAATTAATGAATGGCTCAGTAATTATTTTTACATTTAAATCGAATTCCAAGTTTTGGAAGAATTTACAATTCGACGTTTCTTATTTTGCTTAAGCTTTTTCATAATATATTTATTGCTTTTTGGAGTTCGCGAGTTTCAAAAACTTAACTTCGTTTTACTATTAAAATTTAATATAAGCCGAACTTCTCAGTGGGGGTTTTATTATAAATTTAAAGTTACAACAGCTGAACATTCAAATATTCTGTGAAGTTCCGGAACGGAAACCCTTCAAGTTAGGCTCTTGTGAATTTTTTTACAAATAGATTACTCTTTTGAGAATACTCTCCTAAAATTTAAATTTAAAATTTATAGTTTTGTGGTATTTACAAGACTTTTTATGTTGAAAATGGGTTTTTTCGAAAATTTCATGACACTATTTGAAGGTGAACGAATCACTTTATCAAAAAACTGACTGTGGCAGTCGTTTTTTCGTATCAAAATACCCCCGGTTACGAATTTTAAACCATTTTCATGTCGCAAAAATTTTTTTTTGTAGGAAATTTTGAACAAAGGAAATATTTCGTGATTTAAATTATTCTTTGCTCACGTCCCTGATTTTTGGAAATATCGACTCAAAATTCATTAATATATGTAAAATTTTCCCCTGAATCGATTGGTGAAGACTAGAACGTTCTAGCTATTCTATTAGTCGAGTTATGAGTCTTCTTTCTTTTTTCTTTTTCTTTTTCTTTTTTCTTCTTCTTTCTTCTTTCTTCTTTCTTCTTTCTTCTTTCTTCTTTCTTCTTTCTTCTTTCTTCTTTCTTCTTTCTTCTTTCTTCTTTCTTCTTTCTTCTTTCTTCTTTTTCTTCTTTCTTCTTTCTTCTTTCTTCTTTCTTCTTTCTTCTTTCTTCTTTCTTCTTTCTTCTTTCTTCTTTCTTCTTTCTTCTTTCTTCTTTCTTCTTTCTTCTTTCTTCTTTCTTCTTTCTTCTTTCTTCTTTCTTCTTTCTTCTTTCTTCTTTCTTCTTTCTTCTTTCTTCTTTCTTCTTTCTTCTTTCTTCTTTCTTCTTTCTTCTTTCTTCTTTCTTCTTTCTTCTTTCTTCTTTCTTCTTTCTTCTTTCTTCTTTCTTCTTTCTTCTTTCTTCTTTCTTCTTTCTTTTCTTTTTTCTTTCTTCTACATACCTTAATGATCTTGAGGCAAAGTAAGACAAAGTTTGTCCAAAATCAATTGCAGAAATTGAAGTACGTGTTCGTATCCCTTGTCGACTTTTTCCTAATCATAAGCAGATCAGAGGAAAAAGTCGACAAGGGAGACGAACTCAATTCATTCCAATCGTTTTAAATTTTTGCTTTTTATCTTTTTATAATTCCCTTAATTTTTTTTCCGCATCCTAGCGGCGTTATCCTTGGGACTTCCGCCAGCTAAAAATTAATCCACCCTTTCAGATATTTCTTATCTGAATTTTTTATCCTTAACGATTCTTCCCTAGTCTGACATAAGTTTTCATTGAGCTCAAGGCAATTGAATCAAAATTTCCGGAGTGCTTTATAAAGTTTTAGTTTTTATTTAAATTTATTCCAGAAGTGTAACTGATGTTTTAACGAATCGGATTTGGCAAATAAACTAATTAACTATCAATTTTTGAAAAATAAAAAATATTAGTTTTTACTTGAGATTTTGTTTTTGCTAATTTTTTGAAAAGCCATAATTAACGAATAACCCCATATGGGAGCGTCCATTAATTACGTGAGGCATTATTGAGGATTCTTTGACCCCCCTCCCCCCTTGGTGAGATGTAGTGATATCTTTCTCGACACCCTCCTCTAATCTTAAGTGAGATTTTTCTAAATTTGTATTTTTTTTTTAAAATTGCTTCATTACTTTTATTTAAGACTAGCAAATACTAGAATTTGGGAATATTACCCTAATCTAAAATCACAGTGACAAAATTGTATCAGATTTTATTCAAGAGACGTTTTTCTTTTTAATTTAACTAAACTCAATTTTACATCGTTTTCTGTTGGAAAAAATTACATGATATTTGCAATCCCCCCCCCCCCCCCTCTCCTCCGCAAGTGAGATTTGGTAAGCTCGATCCGCTCCCTCCCTGAACACCTCACGTAATTAATGGACGCCCCCTATATTTTTTTGACATTTGGTACTCATCTTTCCATTGAACAGCCTAATTAACAATAAAAATCCAGGACCGAATTGAGAAAAAAAGTACCTGTACACTGATGGTACTGTACAATTTCGATTTTAAAGTGAATTTTTCAAGTATTTTGAAGCTAAAAATTGGATTTATCGACTTTAAATAGTAAATCATTGCAAGAATTGAATCCAAACACCCTGTATATATTGTGATGATTTAAAAATTGGTAGGTCCAATTGTAAGTGAATATCCTGAAAGTTTTGTTTAATAAATCAATTATTATTAGTTAGTAACAGAATATCTCAATATTAATTAGTTTGAAACACCCTGTATTGAAATTATTTTAGAAATAATCAAATAAAATTAATAAATGAATCGAATAAAAACAGACAGTGAATAATCGCGAATAGAATCAACCGATTAACAAAAAGTGTAGTTCATAGAGGACATGGTATTAAAACATGTGAAAGTACCTTTAACATCAATAGAAATCAAAATAACTCTAAAACAATTTATCAGAACGACAAGTTGTCTGGTAAAGGATAAACAAGCAAAAAATTGAATGTTGTTGATTTTGGAACGAGGAAGGAGGAAGTACAAGAATTTTGATGGTGAAGATAAAAATTAAAAATAAAAAGCCTGAAAAAACAAACCAGAGAAGTGGAAAAGTTAAGAAGTACTAACCTTTTAAGGGATAACATCCATTTATTAACAACCAGAAAGTGGTAAGCTTAATTTCACATATTTAAACTCGACTGGAGATAGCGTCCCAGGTATTCGAAGGAAACCAGACACAATTTGCTCCAGAGAAAGTTTAATTTACTTTCTACAATAGTGTATATGACAACAGCATGCAGATTTGATGTTATTTTATATCCCACACAGCAGGGGAGTGAATATTCTTTAACATGTTGTTCCTAAAAAGGAATAACCTATAAATATTTCACATCGTAAAAACATTTATTTACCAATTGCGTATTTCTTATTTGATAGTTAGTTAAGATTGTTGATATTAGTAGTTATAAATTAAAAAGGAAGCTTACCTTAATAAAATAAATAATCCAAAGCAATTCAATAATACTCCTTTTCAAGAGACACCTGTTCATAACGTTGCCAGCCATTTTACAGTAGAATCGGTTACAGTGTTTATGCGCATGACACAAATCTAAAGCGATTCCTCCGATTCTTGTTTGTGTAACGAGGGGAATGCGACAAGAAACTACCAGAATACATTTTATTAATTACAATACAAAAAAAGGAAGAAAAAGGAGAGTATTTAGTTGCAGCGGAATATAAAAAATTTTAGTAAAGAGGAATATAAAGGTTAAAATTTCAATTAAAATTCTTTTTCATGTTCTTATTGTAAATTCAAACATCATCATATTAAAATTTCAAAAAGAATCTTCATTGTAAAATTAATTTGGGGGAACCGCAAACTGAGATAAAGAGTCGAAACCCTTTTTCAATATCTAGCCGGATATACAAATTAAAGAATAAAGTAAGTATACTAGGGGTTTCTTAAAATTAAAAAGGCGAACAAACTAATAATAATAATAACATAAAATTAAAAAAAAATTAAAAAAAAACACCTCACAATATATAGTGCTTTATAGAAAATATTTGAATTTGAAATTTTATAAAACACCCTATATAAGTATTTTCTGATTAAAATTTTTTTCTGAAAAATCAAGAGTTGTTTATTTTAACATCTTACATCTATCAACTTTCGTTAGTAATCCTAACCTCTCGATTAAACAGAAGAAGCTTAAAAGTATTTCTTGTCAATTTATATCGTTTATAAAACAAGTTCCTTTCATTAAATTTTATTTCTACTCCACTACTTTTCTCTTGTAAAACGTCTTCCAGGTTGATATATATCAAAATCATTATTTTATATCCCTCGCATTTTATTGATCGTAAAAACTAATGTAGGTACCTTTTACGAAGGCTTAAAACTGTCACAAACATATTCGGGAACATTTTCGTGAAAAACAAGACTTGTAAAACACCACATGATTTATTATTTCCCTTAAAACCGAGATTTCGTGAAACTTAAAACCGAGATTTCGTGAAAGGGAAATGATATTAGCTGTTGCGAGGTATAACAATCTAAAAAAGAACACAAAACTCCAAATCCATCGAAAAAAAAACAGAAGATATGACCAATCAAAAGTGACTACAACCTTTTGAGATCAAATGAATGCCTAAGTCAGATTTAAACTACACTAAGAGTTTTAACAGGGATCCTAACGGGACATTGTCGCCTAAATGCTCCATCACAATCAAATGATCGTGATAACGAACATAATGATGACGATAACGAAGATAATGATGACGACGATCAAAGATTCTTCTGGGTGACTGCTGAGATCAAATGAATGCATAAGTCAAAGTAAAACTGCACTCAGGGCCGGTTGTACAGTCTCGGTTCAAGCAAGGTTGAACCTGGTTCAAATTTCAGTTGTTCAAAGCTAGATCAAGGCAAAGTTTGGTTCACCGGTTGTAATTTTGTAAAGTTCAACTAAGCTGCCGAATTTGGGCGCTTGAACCAAGTTCTATCATAACATAACCTAAACTTTTGTACTATTTTTGACCTAATCGTTGTGGTATGGTATCAGTATTTAACGATTGCATTTGTGTGCTAAATAATAATAATGGCTCACCAACTACCTGAAAATCTTGTGGAACTAACAGATGATGAAGCAGTAGAAGTACATATTAATAAACGCTAGAAGACGTCCAAAGAAATATAGAAATAGAATGGATCATTTTCTAGAATGGAATGATGAAGAATTTGTGCAAAGATTTCGGCTTTCCAAACAGAGTGTTCGCTTTGTTATAAACCAGGTTGAAGCACAAATTACAGATTGGTGAGTGCGTTTAGTCCATTTTGTTATCTATTTGTAACTGATTTCTTTTTATGAATCATGCTGTAACTACTGAACAAATGGTGCTAGTAACTTTTAGATATTTTGCAACTGGAAACTTTCTCCAGACAGTTGGGGATTTTGTTGGTATAGAGAAAGGAACAGCAAGTCGTATGGTTTGGAAGGTAACCAGAGCTTTTGCAGGACTTTATCACCAGTACATTGGAATGCCTGAAACACAACCTGAACTTAGAAGCACCTCTCAAAATTTTTATAGTGTGGCAGGATTTCCCAAGTGTATTGGAGCTATTGACTGCACACATGTCAAAATTATATCACCTGGAGGAAATAATGCAGAAATATTCAGGAATAGAAAAGGATTATTTTCCTTTAATGTTCAAGCCATATGTGACTTTGAGGAATACACTGTAGTTGGTGATAGTGGCTATGCAATTTAAAGTTACCTGATAACACCCCCTTGCTAATCCTAACCGGACATTGTCGCCTGAAAAAGCTCAAAATAGTGGAGAAAAAAGAATGTGGATTCTGAGGCTTCGAAGAAGAAACCTCTATCCACATACTTGCAAGTTGCTCAGCAATTTCGAATCCTAGGAGATTACTGAATAGAAGAGTGACATTTACCTAAGTTAAAGCTTGCAGATATCCTAAAATTCCTCCGGGAAATAGGACTAAAGGTGCTACTAGTCTAGTTTAGTAAGGGGACACAATAGATCTTTTAGATCTCAGTGAATTTCACCCCAATATAAATACATACATCCTAAAACTGTTTTGAAAATACGGTTCTGAAACTTTCTAGTGAAGTCGACTAGGCATAAAGAATCGCGGTTTTTGTCTTTCCTCCTTTTGCTTATTCTTATAAGTTGAAAGTCGGGCGTGTGTATTGTGGAAAGTTTGAATGTAATCGTTGGAAGCATGTGCTTTTTATATTACCCATAAAAGTAGTATTCATGTTGACAATACGTTCAGCTATTATTACTCTGTTTTCGTAACTTTTATGTGGCAAACAAAAGTTTTATCTATAACTAGCGACCTGCCCCGCCTCGGTTTCACCCGAGTATATGTACAATTTCATCATCATCGAACTTCCGAACTTCATATCATACTCCTCCATATCATAGTCAGCGCTCAGATTCACTTGGAGAAATTCTCTTTGGTTGAACAAAGGATTTGATTTTCGTAGTTTGCATGGTGGGAAATCACACTTTTGCCGGAAAAAAGCTAGTGACTGGAGACTCTGAATATCGTTCGTTGTGGAACTTGTAACGAGTTATTTTTGTTGCAAGTCCATTTTTTTTATTTTTCTCAGATTAATATTTTATTTTACCACTCGTTACTTACTTTCCGAGCCTTTTTTTTACCGCCGGTATATACACTATTTTAATTAGAACCGAAAGCCGTCCGGTATACGTAAAATTTTGCGTTTAATTCCCTTACCACGACTAAGGTCGAAAAGTGTAGGTAGGAATTTGGATATGAATTGGTGAACAATTGATAGGACGAAGGTTCGTCAACCTGCTCTCGACTTTCTGCCGTTAGAAACCCGAAATTATTGTGAAAATTAGTGATTTAAAATTTGCGTATTCAAGTTTTGAAGCTTTATTTAAAAAGGTAAATTATTTTTCAAATAAACTGTATATTCGAAATTTTACGTACCGCCGCTTAATACTAAATTGTTAGATGTAATCTTTGGAAAAATTTTGTGTTGTAATTAGTTAAATAAAGTGAATTCAACAAGACCCCTGGAATTTTCCGTAACCTCCATCTGAGGCTATCTGGAACTCTTGTCGCTAAGGGTCAAGGGGCCGTGGAGCAAACTACGTTAAACATCAAGGGTGTCCATAGGGCAGGAGCCACGTATAAGAAGTAAAGCACGTTACAAGCTGCTGCCATATGTACCTTTCAAGATTAAGCGATAAGGTTTGGTTGTAGGATGAAGTGGCGCATTTATGGAAATTCAAATTGAAATGCTGGTTAAGCACAGGAATAGGGATGTCTAAGGTGTGGGCTTAATTATTGTTGAGTCTTGGTATATTAATTCCGAAACAAATTTACAATTAAACTTTAATGATCTGTTCCCTTTTGTTCATGTTATATATGTATTAATAATTCGTTATGTTATGCCTTATCTTCATTCGTAATTCAAGCTTTACGAAATATTGGAATAATTCGAAACGTAGTTAATGTTTTGTTTTAGAGAAAGGGCCAACGAGGTAGGTAAGTCCCAGTAGCTACCGACGTCATTTTCTTAATTACCACCATCATTAATTATAATTTAGAATATTCACCTACCACAATTTATACGCCGAAATTCATGAAGGGAAACGGTTTAAGCAGTGGTAGACCCAGGGATATTTAATATACGTACTTTTTATTTAATTTGAAACTCGTACAATCAAAGAGCAATATGTTTTATAGTAAATAAAAAATCTACTCCAGATAATAAAAAATTTTTATATTGGAACAACGAACAACGAGTTTAAATCTAAATTTGCCGAGTGCCGACAAATAATGCGACATTCTACGTGGACAGACATATGGAAGTATCCAGCCTAAGTTTTGTTTATAAATCCTGGTGATTGGGTGAAATATTCGCTCTTAGCATCTTCGCATTCAATCAAACCTTTATTCCTTTTCCAAAAAGGGATGGTTAACATCATTAATTCCAAACATTTTAGGACCAATTACAACATTATCACCGATAAAACAATAATATCAGTAATGTACATAAGCTGTCAATTCAATATGGGAATATGGGAATAACACATATTAGTACCATTGGTGATGTTAAAACGACAGAATTAATTGCGTCAACATTTCCAATTAACCTCGGAATGGAAGATAACCAGCTAAAAATTTGTAAAAACCTTCGTTTTGGTGTTGTAATGACTGGCAGAAAAGTCTCATATAATATCGTGCTGGCGTCAGAAGATATTCAAGGTCAAATCAGTTTTTCGCAATTATCTCGTTTCCTATGCAAAATTTGTTTTATAAGGTTATTCTAAAATTCGAAGATCATAAAATTGTCTACAACTTTTATTTGAAACATTTTTTTGTATCTCCAACCATTCTTGAGAAAAACGGCTAAGAGTGGGGGGCGCGCATCAGTATATAGAGAGTAACTATGTGTAATGCGGTGCTAAGTATATAGTTTATCTTGTAACATAACTATTTGAAATTGTCAGTCTTCGTCTTCTTCATTATCCTCCAACTCAATTTCGATGTCATCATTATCTTCGTTATCGTTATCACAATCATTTGATTGTGATGAAGCATTTAGGCGACAATGTCCCGTTAGGATCCCTGTTAAAACTCTTAGTGTAGTTTAACTCTGACTTGGGCATTCATTTGATCTCTAAACTCAAAAGGTTGTAGTTACTTTTGATTGTTTAAGCCCTACTAGATCTTTCCAATGGTCAGATCTTCTCTATTTTTCGGCTTTGCCTATTTCTTCCAATATTACATTGGAGCTGATACCGCAAAAGGGTTCCGGCCCCCAAAAGGGTGTTTCAGTCCCCCTCTTTGCTAGTTCATCTGCTATTTCAATTCCTTTTATTCCAGTGTATCCAGAGGGTGGATTCTTGACTGAGGGAGTAGAACTTCCCGAGAGAACACATTTTTTTCTTTGTCTTCATTATTTACTTCGTCATTGCTGTGACAAAGACAAAAATATCTATTCTCTCGGGAAGCTTCAATACCTCAACTATACTATACTATACTATATTGTTTTCGCGTAGTTCATTGAATTTGCCTAGACACTCCCATACCACTTTGTAACGGATTACACAAGAACTCCAAAAACAACCTTCATATAATAATTTCTCTTTTTTTTTTCTATTCAATTTTCCGCTGCTCTATGTTTGCTCATTCGTTCTCCTACTAAAAATCAATATTTGCTTTTGAAAAGCGTATCTAATTATATTCAATTTTCGAGTTTGCTTCAGACTATATAGTGTACTTTCGCGTCGTTTTAAATATATTGTTCTTTCTCCAACTTTTCTACAAATTAATATATATATATATATAACACTTTACCGCTCACACGTATATGGTGCTCTGTAGATAAATTGCCGCAAAAACTTTTTTATTTTCCAGACGAAAAGTTTCTGGAATCAGATCTCAAATCATTTGTATGCTTCAATTTTCCAACGCTCTTTCATTCTTTTATGATAGTTAAATAAAGAGATTGTAAAGCGAATCGAGTTTATTCTCTGAAGTATAAAATGATTACTTTCTACTGGAAAATCATTTTTGTCGATTTTCTTTCAACTTTTCCAAGATACTTATAAAATTATGAGACAACCCTTTGTACATATGAATATTAGAATGAAAATCTGTTAATTGTGACATTTCCACCCGAGTCGTAAAAATAAAAGTCAACAATTGTATGGCTGTAAATAAAATACATGAGAAAATCTGTAGAATCGTGTGGTATATCTGGCTAATTGGATTTCACATTTTGTTGGTCTGGGATATGAATTTGCATGTCAATTTGACATTTTTCGTTCACTGTTTATTTTACCCGAAATTTATGCCAGCAGTTGTTGATTATAGTCACATTTCAGTTCGGGATTAACTCTCGAACGATAACATATACCTTGTACTGATGAGGTGCAATACGCCGAAACCGGTCTACAAGTTATGTTGTCCCTTCTAGTTGCAAACCAGAATGGTTGGTTTAAATCTTGTAGATTTACCAACCCCGTTTGACTTAGAAGTGTAATTCAATGTCTGTCGGGGGGTTGTTTCTTCTTCGTTGAACGGTCACTGTTTTTGAAAAATATTTTTCAAAACTAGTTGTAAAGCAAATATATGCAACCGTGGATGGAACAGAAGAGGAAGAGGTTTCAGAATTTTACATACAATTACAGGAAGCAGTGGATGATATAAGATAGCAAAAGAAAACATAATCATTATGGAGGATTGGAACGCAAAAGTTGGTAAAGACTACAATCGAGGAATGGGTTGTATGGGAGTTTATGGAGAGGGAACAACGATCAGAAATGGTCTTAAGATGATAGGTTTTTGTCAAAGTAACGATCTAATAATAGGAAATACGATGTGGAAACAAAAACTAGAAGATAAATATACCTTTGTAGCGGAAGAAAGAAATGCAAAAAGTTTAATCGGTTACATAGTTTATACACCAAACCTATCAAATATGGTGAAAAAAGTAGAGACGAGAAAAGAGGCTGAGCTGGGAACAAACCACAGATTAGTAGTAGCTGATTATGAAGCAAAAATAAGGAATACAGAAGAAGTAAGATTCAGTAGAATTGCAATAAGTAAATTAAGAAACTCAGAAAAAAAATCTAAATATTAGGAAAAAACAGACAGGGAATTCGGAAAAATGATTAATGAAAACAACGAATGGACACTCGAAAAACGGTGGACAGTATTCAAACAAATAATACTTGAAAAAGCAAAGGATATATGTGGAAAAATTAATTTCAACAAACATTTAAAAAGGACTAAGTGGTGGAACAAAGAAATACAAATAATAGTGAAAGAAAAGAAAGCCTCATGGAAAAAATACCTTCAAACAAAAACACAAGAAGATAAGGAAATAAATAACGGCGAAAGAAACATAGCCAAGGAAGCGCTTAAGAAAGCGAAAAGGGAATCCTGGAAATAATTTGGAAGGGAGATGTCAGAGACATATGCATCAGATAATAGAAAATTTTGGACAGCAATAAAAAGACAACGAGGAAGTAAAGGAAAAGATATAAGAGCTATAAAAAATAAAAATAACGAATTGGAGACCGAAATAAATCAAATACTAAAAACTTGGAAATAACACCATGAAGAAAAATTTAGTAACAGGTCGAAGAAGAAAACATCAAATACAGTTGAAGAGGAATGGAATGAACATGAATACCATGCATTCCAAAGAGAAGAAATGGAAGTGGCTACAAAGAAACTTAAAATAGGAAGAGCCAGTTGGGAGGATGAAGTAGCGCCAGAGATGATAAAATGGTTAGGAGAAAAAGGGAAAGAATGGCTGTGTCTCATATGCAGGGAAGCACGGGACATTCAAAAAATCCCCAAAGACTGGGAAAATAACATTTTGCTGCCAATACATAAAAAAGGGATCAGACACTGTGCAATAATAATTATAGACTAATATGTTTAGTCCAAACTAAAAAATATATACCTAATAAATATATACCAGAATAATAGAGATCCGATTAAGAGGTTATATAGAAGGAAAATTAGAAGAGGCTTTTTAGACCAGGCTTTTAGACCAGGACGACAAGCTAATGACAATATATACTTTTTAAGAAGGCTAATTGATAATACAATAGAAGCGGGAGAAGAAATGTATTTAACATTTATAGACTTGAAGGCAGCTTTTGACACAGTTGAAAGAGAAAATTTTTTGAGAGGTATTGGAAGACTTAGAGGTACCGAAAGCTCTAATTAATATAATTAAAAGCACATACGAGACTGTCAAAGTAAGAGTGCAGATAGGAGGTAAAAGATCGGAAGAGTTTTTAATGAAAAAAGGTATAAAACAAGGTGAAGGAAATAAAAAGACAAGGAGGAAATCTGGACATGATCATAGGATACAGAAACATGGTGCCGGTCAGATTAAGTAATCTACTGTATGCAGACGATATCGTACTCATAGCAAAATCAAGAAATAAAATGCAGAAACTAATCAACTTATTAGCAAGAGAAATAGACAATATAAAAATGACAATAAATACAGAAAAAACCAAAGTAATGATAGTAAATGAAAAAAAGCGAGAGGGGAGTAAGTACAAGGAATTGAAATGTAATCACAAAACATTAGAAAGAGTAACAACTTATAATTACCAAGAAAGTATAATACCAGAAGAAGGGAAAATGGATGCTGAAATTAATAATAGAGCAAATAAATCAACAAGATTATACTATTCCTTAAATCGAAAAATACTAAGCCATAAACACATTGATATGGACACAAAGCTGGAAATCTACAATAAAATTACAGTACCAACTATAACTTATGCTAGTGAGAACTGGATACTGCAGAAAACGCAGGTAACAAAAATAAATGCAATGGAAATGAAACATTTAAGGAAAATAGCAGATAAAACAAAATGGGACAAAGTAAGGAACGAAGAAATCAGAAGCATAACTAATCAAGAACCAATAATATCAAAGATTAAAAAGAAACAATTAAACTGGTATGACCATCACCTAGTGAGAAAGAAGCAAGATAGAATTGCGAGAAAAGTTATGGAAATGGGAATATTAAGAAAAAGACAAAGACGAAGACCCAGGAGAAAATGGATAGACCAGCTTGAGGAAATTGGAAAGAACAAAGGAAAAACATTAGGAGAGATGAAGGCATTGGCCAGGGACAGAAAAGAATGGAAAAAATGGGTACAGGAAGAATCCGACGTCCGAGAAGGCATAAGGATAAGAGAAAGAAAGAAAGCAATCATTACAAACTCCTATAAAACATTATTTGTAAAATACGTGATATCCCAGAAAACCAGCCACGTAATAAATCCTAATCTCTCTTTGTTATTTTTCATATATATTGAGAAAAATAATTAAATATTTTCCATCGTTTTCTAAAGACAGTGATCGAAAAAATAATAGGCTTCAAGGAAAAATATAGTCTGCTGGTTAGTATGGTAGCGAAGGCTTTCAATTCGAATTTTATCATATACCACTCTTACGACAAAGTTTGGTATATGGGATATTTTAAGATATATCAAAAAATGTTATTGAGAAAAATAGTAAATGTCTTTTAGGTCCATACTTTGAAATTATCTCGAACTATACAAAGTGTTACATAACTCCGTTACAAACCAAACATGATTTTTCAAATAAGAACATTTTTTGAAGCTTTTGTTTTTTTTTGTTCGAACATGATTTTACTATTCTTTTTTTGGAGTTTCAAGAAAATTTTTTGAAAATTTTAAGAATTTTACCCTGTTTTAGGATTAAGTCCCCTTCAGGGTTTAATTTGAGAAAATAGCAAGTGAAGTTAAAGGTCGCGGTAGGGACAGTTGTGGCTGTGCACCCAAAGGATGGCTATTTGGTTAATTTCCGAGAATGTATCGCGGTTCCGATCATTGCAGAAATTAAGATGCAGGGAAAAACCACAGAAAACCTGCATCCATCATCCCTAAAACTTTGGATATAAGGGTTTGCTACGTTCATTCTTCATTTATTCGTTTGGGTTGTGCTCAACAGTCCAGGAACTTGAACTGAATCTTTGCACCATTTCCCATGTTATCTAGTTCCATTCCAGAAGCTTCGTGTCTTCTATAAAGGTTGTAATGGTTGTATTAATTCCTCTCCAAAGTGCTTCCGTCTAAGTACTAGTAAGTTCTCAGAGAAGCAGAGAATGGACATGTTCATGTGAAAATCATAGATATCACGCTCTGTAGCTTACTGTACGTCGAAGAAAAATATTTTATTTTGCCTAACAGAGTTTCGTAATATCATGCTATATCTCCGTATTCCATTAAATTTTAATTATTTTCCCTTTGATACACAGGGAGGACGGAAACTCGAACCTTTCATTTTCTTTCTTCCTTCCATTTGAGTTTCCGTCCACCCTGTATACAAAAGAGAAAATAATTAAAATTTATTAAAATATAATATAATATTCTGACGATGCAAATGCTATTTGCGAAACCGGTCGAGTAATATACGTTAAATTTCCGTTGTGGCACTTATTATTTATTGATTTTATTTAATAATTAATGTATACCTAATTATTTTGTTTTAAATTAGCATCAGTAAATTTAAATTAAATGCTATTCAAATAGATTCCAGCATTATTTTGATTTGGAAAATATTTGAATCGTGATATCTTTTTTAGATTTTATAATTAAACTCTATTGACTACAAATTTATTTTTAAATTAACCGATAAAGTGTAATTACTCGATTTTAAATATTAAATTCATCCAACCAAAAAAAAACGTATGGTATCCTTCAACGACTGTCTAATTGTTAGGAAAAGTATTTTTGGATTAAAAAAAATTAACGAGCTAAAGACAGATTTCATCTTAAAAATAAATGGCATGCAATCCTCCCTACTATTTTTGTAGTTTAGTGATACACTTATGATTGGTGTAGCCGTCGATGAGTGGATTTCATTTTTCTTTGGAAAATGATTCCTTTGGGTGGTTTCGGTGGTTTCGATGTAACAATTCTGGTATTTATTAGAGGATTTTTGGCTCCGTTGACAGAACGTGGACTCGAATGATTTTCAAATTTTATAATCAAAATAATAGTGCGGGGGTGGTTGTCCACATCTAAGTTTTTCTCTCACGTTTCCAGTTGCTCCATATAAGACGACCCGCCTCAATCATACCAATAGCACTACTAGCATTCATCCGTCTAGGCATTATTCAAAACAAAATTCTAAATTTTAAATAACAATTGACTGAATAAAGATGTAAAATTCTTGAAATTACAAAAGAAAAAAAAAGGTGAGCGGTCGTCGGACCGCCGACAGAAGCTTGCTTCTCATGCACAATAGAATGACCATTTTTCGTGAATTTTTCACCATTTTTCAAAAACTGTGACAATTTTTTACCATTTTTGATGAATTTTGACAATTATTGACCACTTTTGACAATTTTTCAAAAATTTTAACATATTTGGCAATTATTGACCATTTTTTCCAATTTCAATAATTATTGACCAGTTTTGACAATTATTGACCAGTTTTTACAATTATTGATCATTTTTGACAGGTTCTGACAATTATTGATCGCTTTTGACAATTTTTCAAAAATTCTGACAATTTTTCGAAAAATTTGACAATTTTTGACAATTATTGACAATTTTTCCAAATTTTTGACAATTTTTGAAAATATTTGGCAATTATTAACTATTTTTTCAAAATTTTGACAGTTTTTGACAATTTTTGACGATTTTTGACGATTTTTCCAAATTTTAACAACTATTGACCATTTTTGACAATTTTTGAGCATTTTTGACAGGTTCTGACAATTATTGACCATTTTTGACAATTTTTCAAAAATTCTGACAATTTTTAATAATTATTGACCATTTTTGACAGTTTTTTATAATTATTGACCATTTTTTCAAAATTATGACAATTTTTGACCATTTTTGACAATTTTTCAAAAATTCTGACAATTTATAATAATTATTGACCATTTTTGACAGTTTTTTATAATTATTGACCATTTTTTCAAAATTTTGACAATTATTGACCATTTTTGACAATTTTTCAAAAATTCTGACAATTTTTAATAATTATTGACCATTTTTGACAGTTTTTTATAATTATTGACCATTTTTTCAAAATTTTGACAATTTTTGACCATTTTTGACAATTTTTCGAAAAATTTGACAATTTTTGACAATTATTGGCCATTTTTCCAAATTTTTGACAATTTTTGAAAATATTTGGCAATTATTAACTATTTTTTCAAAATTTTCACAGTTTTTGACAATTTTTGACAATTATTGACAATTTTTCCAAATTTTTGACAATTTTTGAAAATATTTGGCAATTATTAACTATTTTTTCAAAATTTTGACAGTTTTTGACAATTTTTGACGATTTTTGACGATTTTTCCAAATTTTAACAACTATTGACCATTTTTGACAATTTTTGAGCATTTTTGACAGGTTCTGACAATTATTGACCATTTTTGACAATTTTTCAAAAATTCTGACAATTTTTAATAATTATTGACCATTTTTGACAGTTTTTTATAATTATTGACCATTTTTTCAAAATTTTGACAATTTTTGACCATTTTTGACAATTTTTCAAAAATTCTGACAATTTTTAATAATTATTGACCATTTTTGACAGTTTTTTATAATTATTGACCATTTTTTCAAAATTTTGACTATTATTGACCATTTTTGACAATTTTTAATAATTATTGACCATTTTTGACAGTTTTTTATAATTATTGACCATTTTTTCAAAATTTTGACAATTTTTGACCATTTTTGACAATTTTTCGAAAAATTTGACAATTATTGACCATTTTTTCAAAATTTTGACAATTTTTGACCATTTTGACAATTTTTCAAAAATTCTGACAATTTTTAATAATTATTGACCATTTTTGACAGTTTTTTATAATTATTGACCATTTTTTCAAAATTTTGACAATTATTGACCATTTTTGACAATTTTTCAAAAATTCTGACAATTTTTAATAATTATTGACCATTTTTGACAGTTTTTATAATTATTGACCATTTTTTCAAAATTTTGACAATTATTGACCATTTTTGACAATTTTTCAAAAATTCTGACAATTTTTAATAATTATTGACCATTTTTGACAGTTTTTTATAATTATTGACCATTTTTTCAAAATTTTGACAATTTTTGACCAATTTTGACAATTTTTCGAAAAATTTGACAATTTTTGACAATTATTGGCCATTTTCCCAAATTTTTTACAATTTTTGAAAATATTTGGCAATTATTAACTATTTTTTCAAAATTTTCACAGTTTTTGACAATTTTTGACGATTTTTGACGATTTTTCCAAATTCTTGATAATTTTATTTAAAATTTTTTGACAATTCTTCAAAAATTTTAACAATTATTGGCCATTTCTGACAGTTTTTGACGAATTTTGACAATTATTGACCACTTTTGACAATTTTTCAAAAATTTTAACATATTTGGCAATTATTCACCATTTTTTCAAAATTTTGACAATTTTTTCAAATTTCAATAATTATTGACCAATTTTGACAGTTTTGACAATTATTGACCATTTTTGACAATTTTTGATCATTTTTGATCATTTTTGACAATTATTGACCATTTTTCCAAATTTTTGACAATTTTTGAAAATATTTGGCAATTATTAACTATTTTTTCAAAATTTTAACAATTATTGATCTTTTTGGACCATTATTGACAATTTTTGACGAATTTTGATTGGTTTTGACAATTTTAGACCATTTTTCCAAATTTTAACAACTATTAACCATTTTTGACAATTTTTGAGCATTTTTGACAGGTTCTGACAATTATTGACCATTTTTGACAATTTTTCAAAAATTCTGAAAATTTTTAATAATTATTGACCATTTTTGACAGTTTTTTATAATTATTGACCATTTTTTCAAAATTTTGACAATTTTTTACTATTTTTGACAATTTTTCGAAAAATTTGACAATTATTGACCATTTTTCCAAATTTTTGACAATTTTTGAAAATATTTGGCAATTATTAACTATTTTTTCAAAATTTTGACAATTTATGACCATTTTTCAAAATTTTAACAATTATTGATCTTTTTGGACCATTTTTGACAATTTTTGACGAATTTTGATTGGTTTTGACAATTATTGACCGTCTTTGACAATTATTGACCATTTTTCACAATTTTTCAAAAATTTAAAACATTTTTCAAAATTTTTGACAATTTTTGAAAATATTTGGCAATTATCATTATAAGAAGCAAGCTTCAAAAACTTGCCTTAAACTTAAAAACTTATCAACTTGAAAACAAAAAAAAAACTAGTCAGATAAGGCAGTAAAGATTCAATAGAATTACAGACAAAACCTTCTTGAATAAAACACTTAATAATTTTTCACCTAAATCCAATATTTGTGATCTTTTCTAACTTTTATGGAGCACTTTATTTGTTGGTGTATGCTAAAACATACTTGAAGTTTGTTTCCTGTACATCGATCTCCTTTGAAATATAAATTTCCTTCGCACTTCAACATGTAGAAGGCAAGAGCCAAAGGTCTACTTCTGACAGTAATAGTTTGACCCTTGCCACTTAATATTTATTGACCTCATGAAATAGCAATTCTAACTAAAAAATTGCAACGCGATCCTCAGACATCCTTTACAGAAAATAATTTAGCGCAGGAATTTCTAAGCGAATGTGATGCCTTTTGGCATAAAATAAAATAAGAAATAAATTCCCTTTGAACTATTTTCAATATAAATTATTGAACGTTAAAAAATGCATAAATAAAACCCACGAGGTCGACAAGTTCATCACGTATGTTTACTACTATTAATTATATAACATTCAATAGTAAATAATAACATGAACTTGACCATTAATTTATATGGAAATCTACATGAGATCGGTATAGGGACCCCAATGCAGATAGAAAGCGGGTATAATCAACCATATACAGGGTGTTACCCAAGTTACGTTACATAGGGAAAAAGTGTTGTTTCCATTGAGAAAAAATTATAACTCAAAAAGGGTTGAAGATAGGCATAGGGCAATATTAACGAAAGTTGTTTAGAAAAACGTAAATATACAAAAAATTGAAAAATATACGGGGTGTCCTATTTAAAAAAACGAACTTAAAGCTAACTTCCGGTATAACCGGAAGTGATAAAAGGATACAAACTCTCGTACTCACAAATATATTGAGTCTTATTTAACAAATTTCCCAAGATTCGCACTAACAAATTCAGTTTAAAAATACTTCTTGACATTTAAAAGTAAATTATTGATTATAAATTCGCGTCAAATTCCAATTAGGTAAAAAGTCGTTAAATCCAGGATGTCGATATTCGGGCTGCTGGCTTTAGGCGAAAAAAGAGAAAAACTCTTAATAGGAAGGATGGGGAGAAGATGAAAAGCGGAAACGGTAATTTTAGTAAGAAACTGTAAATATATTTTTCATTTTGCATCTCATTAAATATGTTATCTCTGTAATTTTGCGATAATTGCACTTCATTTACATGGGATTTTTGACAGGAGGGAAAAATTGAATATTGGGAAATTGGAATATATAGTTCTGATCTTTAGAAAAGGATACAGTAGGAATTGTCAAATCATCACAGTATTATTGAATTTAAAGCATGATTCATCTTTGAAAGGAGAGAATAGTAGAAATCCACCTAGAAAGGATGTTCCTAAATTCATGCGAAAAAATTCAGGAAGTGCATGCCCTCCTTGATAAGGGATAAGTTGCATCTGAGTATTGCCTAGAAATTTGACTAAAATGTACTTGAGAACTATAGTGCTATATGTACCACATGTTTTGTCTAATATTGATTGGAATTTCTACAAATAGTTGGAAGCAATTCCATTTCGTAGAAAAAACGTTATTCCACCTCGGTAATAAGTTGAAGGCTTCAATTGAGAAAAAATTGACTTACTTTCGAGTAATGAAAGTTTTGTCGCCTTAAGAAGCTTTTCATGTTTTTTTTTAATTTAAAAAAATGAAAAATCCACCTCTCTTATACATTTTTCCAATGTGTCGACTTCATACTCTTCCACAAATCAAGTTCATTGTGTTCTAAATATAATCAAAAAAGAAAAGAGAATAGGACTTCCGGGTTTTTATCCAGTTTTCTCAAGAGCGTCCATACTTCGTTTATTAAGGGTAGTTTGCTTTTAAGCAAACATACAACCAGCAGTGAGGGGTAGATAACGAATGATAACAATAAAATATTGTGCGTATAATATTTGAATTTCAAGATCTTCTGAAAGATACTAAATATTTTTTTTGGGGTGGTGAACAATTTACATTCCAGTTGAAATTAGATTGGGCTCAACATAGAATCGAAAATTTATCCAGAAAACTTTCTTGTATCTTCTGCTTGAACGTAAGTTAATGTCGAAGTTTTTGGTTATATTTTCCGGTTTTTTGGTTTATTCGGTGAGCGAAAAACAGTTGTGTCTCTCACATGCAAGAAATTTAATCTTCACTTTAATTTAATCTTCACTTAATCTGTGTGAGATGGTTGAAATATCTTTAATATATTTGCCTTGTTTCCCAGTCCTTCTTCACGTCCCTGCTTCCGTTCAGAGTATATTTCTTGGTATGTTGCCAGTTTTGCACGTTCGTTCTTATATGGAGAAAATTTAATAAAACCTCCTTCGGTACAATGTTTCTCATTTTCGCTTGGGGGACAAGGAAGAAGAAGCGAAAACCATAAAACATAAAGGTCCAAAAGAAAGCATTAAATCAACGGACTGATTCGATTCTGCGGCTCTGCACTCTAGAGTCGCAAACGGCGACGTGGGACATTCGATAAAAATAATTTACTTCCTTTGTCGGTTAAGCCAGGCTTACGCTCAAAGAAACAGAATTTACTTTGTGATGTCCAACACTTTGATAACATAGAATGGATATTCGGAAAGCAAATTAATTTTATTGAATTCCACCATCTTCCTTTTCTGTATATAAATACTTATTTGTAAAATAAAGGAATAGCAAAGACAGTGGTGGCTCATAATAAAATGGAGTGATTGCTCTGCAGGAACTTATCAGGCTTAGCAGTTTTTTCACCCTTCTTGGAGCAATCCTCTTGTACTGGTAGTCAGCTCAAACATTATGAGTACGGTCCTTTTTTCTTGTTCCATGCACAACCGACAGATAGATTCCTTCCTGTATTTGTTCATGGTATGCATGGAAGTACAGTAATCCTGTCACTTTCTTTATTCCAGCTTAGCTGGTTGTTGCATGGTTGTCTGTAATTGATTTTGGCCAGCATGTTACCACTACTTATTTTCTGATTACATCTGTTATTCTGGAATGACTAAGGGTGCGAGTTCCTCTGTATTCCACTCTATTCTTCTCGCTTCAGCTTTGACATTCAGAGCAGGAGGTGGAAAATTGAGTGTGGGTTCCAATGCTGCGGTTGGGTTGCTTCTCATTCTCATTCGTTATTCAGAGATAAGCAATGCCCATAAAATTAGCCTCAACACCCATCTTGATCAGGTCTAAAATACCTAAGAATTTAGTGCTTTTTCTGTGCTAATTAGTTGCTCATATAGCTACCGAGAAAATGCATGACAATGCTAACTTTTCTTGAAAGTTATTTAAAAGCTAGTTTCTGCTATGTACATGGAGCAACTAATTAGCAACTAATTTTTCATAGATATTTGAGACGCTTATGTGTATATTCAGGAAAATAAGTTATTTAAAAGTCACTTTTCTGCTATAATTTGATTGCTCTGATCATTGTCCATGGAGAAACTAGTTGGCACTAATTAGTAACTAATTTTCCATAGTCATTTGAGACGCTTTTGAGTCTATTCCGGAAAATAAAATATTTAAAAGTCAATTTTCTGCTATAATTTGATTGCACTGATCATTGTACAAGGAGCAACTAATTGGCAACTAATTAGCAGCTAATTTTTCATAGTCATTTGAGACGATTTTGTGTATACTCAGGAAAATAAGTTATTTAAAAGTCACTTTTCTGCTATAATTTGATTGCTCTGATCATTGTCCATGGAGAAACTAGTTGGCAACTAATTAGCAACTAATTTTCCATAGTCATTAGAGACTCTTTTGAGTCTATTCAGGAAAAAAATATATTTAAAAGTCAATTTTCTGCTATAATTTGATTGCACTGATCATTGTACATGGAGCAACTAATTGGCAACTAATTAGCAACTAATTTTTCATAGTCATTTGAGTCGCTTTTGTGTATATTTAGGAAAATAAGTTATGTAAGTCACTTTTCTGCTATAATTTGATTGCTCTGATCATTGTCCATGGAGAAACTAGTTGGCAACTAATTAGCAACTAATTTTCCATAGTCAATTGAGACTCTTTTGAGTCTATTCAGGAAAAAAATATATTTAAAAGTCAGTTTTCTGCTATAATTTGATTTCTCTGATCATTGTCCACGGAGCAAACTAATTGGTAACTAATTAGCAACTAACAAGCAACTAATTTTCCATAGTCATTTGAGACGCTTTTGAGTTTATTCAGGAAAATAAGATATTTAAAAGTCAGTTTTCTGCTATAATTTGATTGCACCGATCATTGTAAATGGAGCAACTAATTGGCAACTAATTAGCAACTAATTTTTCATAGTCATTTAAGACGCTTTTGTGTATATTCAGGAAAATAAGTTATTTAAGTCACTTTTCTGCTATAATTTGATTGCTCTGATCATTGTCGATGGAGAAACTAGTTGCCAACTAATTAGCAACTAATTTTCCATAGTCAATTGAGACTCTTTTGAGTCTATTCAGGAAAATGAGATATTTAAAAGTCAGTTTTCTGCTATAATTTGATTGCACTGATCATTGTACATGGAGCAACTAATTGGCAACTAATTAGCAACTAATTTTCCATAGTAATTTGAGACGCTTTTGAGTCTATTCAGGGAAATAAGATATTTAAAAGTCAGTTTTCTGCTATAATTTGATTGCTCTGATCATTGTACATGGAGCAACTAATTGGCAACTAATTAGCAACTAATTTTTCATAGTCATTTGTGACGCTTTTGTGTATATTCAGGAAGATAAGATATTTAAAAGTCACTTTTCTGTTATCATTTGATTGCTCTGATCATTGTCCATGGAGCAGCTAATTAGCAACTAATTTTTGGTTTGTTTTTGTATGATTTTACCGTGCAATATTATATGAGAAGGCTAATTTTCAAAAAAAGTTAACATTGTCATCATTTCCTCGGTTGCTATAAAAGCAACAAATTCATGTTTAGGGCAACTAATTAGCATAGAGAAAGCACTAAATTCTTAGGTATTTTAGACCTGATTAGAATGAGTTACTGAGGCTAATTTTAGGGACATAGATAAGCAAGTTTTATTAATGCTACTGTTAATATTGGATTGATTATAAAAATTATAACCACTTATAAATATACAAGGTTTGAAAATCTGTTATGTGTAAGGGTTCAATCCTGAGCAGCTATATCGTGCTATCGGAGAACAGAGAAACTGTTGAATGTAATTCAAGATATTTTTATTTCAGAAGCACATAGAGCCTTAGAACTGTTAGAAGACTACCACTCGAAACTAACGAAACCTCAGGATAAGCAACTTCGACTTGCTATCGAGAGAGTCATCAGGATTTTCAAATCACGGTTATTTCAAGCTCTACTAGGTAAGTCTCAATAGTTATTTGTATATTTAGAGCAAAAAGTAACAGATTTTACTTTACGCTCGAAAAACACACATTGTTTTATACAGTCGCCCTTTTAATAATTAAAACAGTTTTTTTATTATCTTAAAAAATAATCGATTTTTATATATATATCGATTATTATTTTCTTATAATCGATTTTTATAGTAATATTAATCGATTTTTAGTAAAACGATTTTATAAATTACGTGTATAAATCGATTTTCGGAAACGGCTCGTATTATTTACTGACTATTTTTCAAAATTTTGACAACTTTTAACAATTATTGACCATTTTAGAAAATTTCAACAATTATTTACCATTTTTCCAAATTTTTGATAATTTTTGACCATTTTTCAAAATGATGACAATTTTTAATCATTTTTGACCATATTTGACAATTTTTCAAAATTTTAGACCATTTTTCAAAATTATTGACCATTTTTGATAATTATTGACAATTGTTAACAATTATGGACCATTTTTCCAAATTTTTGACCATTTTTGACAATTATTGACCATTTTTGACCATATTTCAAAATTTTTGACAATAATTGTCCATTTTGACAGTTTTTGAAAATTTTTGACCATTTTTGATAGTTTTTGACAATTATTGGCCATTTTTGATAATTTTTCAAAATTTTTGACCAATTTCAAAATTATTGACCATTTTTGATACTTTTGGCAATTATCGACCATTTTTCAGAATTTTCAAAATTTTCAAAATTATTGACCAATTTCGACAATAATTGTCCATTTTTGACAATTTTTGATAGTTTTTGACAATTATTGACCATTTTTGACCATTTTTCAAATTTTTTTAAAATTTTTTTACAATTGACCATTTTTGACAATTTCTGAAAATTTTTGACAATTATCGACCATTTTTCAAAATTTTAAAAATTATTGAAAGTTTTTGACAATTTTTGACAGTTTTGACAGTTTTTGACAGTTTTTGACAGTTTTTGACAGTTTTTGACCATATTTGACAATTTTTCAAAATTTTGGTCCATTTTTCAAAATTATTGACCATTTTTGATAATTATTGACAATTGTTGACAATTATGGACCATTTTTCCAAATTTTTGACCATTTTTGACAATTATTGACCATTTTTGACCATATTTCAAAATTTTTGACAATAATTGTCCATTTTGACAGTTTTTGAAAATTTTTGACCATTTTTCAAAAAATTTTGACAATTACTGACCAATTTTGACAGTAACTCTCCATTTTTGATAGTTTTTGCCACTTTTTGACCATTTTTGACAATTTTTGACCATTTTTCAAATTTTTTTGAAATTCTTTTACAATTGACCATTTTTGACAATTGTCGACCATTTTTCAAAATTTTAAAAATTATTGAAAGTTTTTGACAATATTTGACAGTTTTTGACAAAAATTGTCCATTTTTAACAGTTTTTGACAATAATTGACAATTTTTGACAATTATTGACCATTTTTGACCATATTTCAAAATTTTTTACCATATTTCAAAATTTTTGCCAATTTTCATATAATTCTATTTGATTTTTAATTTGATAAATTGTTAATGAATGAATCTCTTAGGTTTATTATCGGAATATGAAAAGCATGTACTTTTTAAAATAATAAAGAAAAATCGATTCTTAAGTCAGGTCAGAAGTCAGAAGGGCGGTTCGATAAATATTCACCAATTGAGTTAATTCGGAGGGCGTGGTTTGATTAAATAAGCGAGCGAAAAAGATTCCTTTTTTGCGTTAGAGCGTAAAGTAACAATCCTCGGCATTTGTCGACTTTACGATTTCATTTGAATATAGTAATTAGTCATTTTACCCGCGACTGTAGAAAAAATTGTTTATATATTGAAAAGAAAATTCTTGCTCGACAACATAAATAATTTTTGTTGTTGGTTGTAATCTTAAAATTAGAAATATTGTAAAAAAATTATACAGGGTGTCTCAGGACTTCCTACCAAAAACTTGGAAGATTATAAAGAGACTAAAAAAAATTTTCCTTACTTCCTTCGTTAACTTACTGTAGGGCTCTAAAGTTGGAAATTTAAAATGGTTTTTTTGGTCCATAATTTATTATTATGAGAATATTAAAAAAATTATTAAATAAACTACTTTCTAAATTTTACTGTTGAATGAATTTTACATTGGCAATGAAATATCAAGAGTTCTATGGGAAAAAGAGCTAAAAAGAGATATCAGAATAACGGAGGTCGTTTTATCAAAAAGAAGAATTGATCAACTAGACGGGAAGGTCTTGAAATGGTACTTTATCGCTCAGAAAATGAGAGATTTCTTTTTTGTTGTGTGGTTGCGTTAGAGACACATAAAGCATATTCCACGAAGTCTAGTGTCTAGTTTGAGATATATAAGTTAGGGGAAACATTTGCTAAAATGACTTTTATCACTTTTGTAACATTTCAATTTTTATTTACGAGTTAATAAATTGACTTTTATGGTTTATGAGGTGAACATTACATCGAATAAATCGATAGATTGCCCAAACCGATTATTAAATCAAGCATTTAACGGCTTGGTCACTAAATTTTATGTTATTATTATTATTTTAAATACTATAAATAGTTAATAAAATTCTACTTTACGGGGTCGATGGAAAATACAACTGCAAAAATGGGGGCAGAATTCAATACCTTCAAGATTTCAATAAAATACTGTTGGTTTTAGAATTACCATTCTGAACTTTTGATACCTGTTAAGAGAAAAATTCATTTAGTGGACTATAAAATGAAGCAGGTTTTAAACAACTTGAATTTCATTTTATTTCATAGGGTTTCAGAACAAGCAAAACTTTTCATCAAGAATGACATTTTGCACTAAAACTACAAAATAAAAATGTTTCACCTCTTGGGCACCCCATCCGTGGACGCACTGTATAATTTGAGGTTTCGCTCGATATTCGAATAACGTCAATTCAATAAAAAAGATAAATAACTCTATATGCTGAACATAACTCGAATTGCATTTTTGAATTCACCGGAATTAATCTGCTGCAAAAAGTGGAATGCACGGCAATTTTGAATGCTGCGTTGAATAACCGATTTCAAATACCGCTAATTTCTCTTTAACGTGATTGGCAATTAAGTAATTAAAGTCGATAAACCACAAAACTACAATCCTTAATTGTACCGGTAACAACAGGAGTTTTGTCAGTTTTGTTGTAATTAAATATGTAATTAGAGAATTAATTTTGAGAAAATATAAGAAACGATACAGACAGAAGACTGCAAATAACGTCAACTCGCACCTGCAGAGGATTATTGTTAAATGAGTAAATTTCTCAAACCCATTTACAGCCTGAAAACATCCCATTTCTTTGTTCTTTTTCCAGGCTTGAGTAACTTTTTACTAAAAGTATACTCAAATCCACTTTGCTTGGAAAATTTACCCCTGCGACTTTTTGCAACAATATTTTCCTTCGAAATAAAAGTGTCGCTTCTTGCTTGTCTCGATTCAGAAGTAGTGGTGAACGGGAATATAATAATTTTTCCCTGTTTATAAATATCGAGTCGACTGACTTTGTCCGTATAAATTCTGCTAAATACTTTTTCTCGAAAAATATTTTCAAAAAGTTCACCGAACCGATCCACACCCGACTCGCAGAGACGCTTAATTAAAATCATTGTTCAGAATAATTCCAGAAAGACCGGAACACACAACTAAATTGGCACTAGAAGTTTTATACGTTATTGTCTATTGGATTACGTTGAAAATTAGCACTTATTTGGTGTTAAAGAGTCACTCAACACTATTTTCTTTATACGTTGTGGAATGCGTTGAAAGCTTCATTTTGAGAGTCGTAACGACATTTCTCGAACACTATTGAGAAACTCGAAACATTGTTTCGTAATTAATTACATTAATTAAGATTATATGCTTCTACGACCGGAAATAGTCGGTTCTGATTAAAATGGGAATTTTGTCGCATCGAAATTAAAACATTGTCTTGTCAACTATAAAAAAGAAACAGGATATAAAAGCAAAGTTTGAATTTTGAAAATGTACCATGAGCGAAAAGAGATAAAACTTACCATAAATTCATAGAGGATCGTGCTTTGTCCAGTGATAAGTTGTACGTCGAATCTTCTGATTCGTTTATTCGAATTTGGGTAAAAGTGGCGGATACAGAAAATTTAGTTTTTACTTGAAAATGTCTAAAAAGGATAATTTATAGTTTGGCAAACATAACTGAAGCTGTGAAAGGAATGCGGTCGAAAACATTCGATATTGCCACGTTTAACTATGAAAAAGCTAAAGTGCTAAGTATTTAGTGATAATAATTAGAAAATGGACTTTTTATTTTTAGCAATATGTCATTAATGATTAAACGTTGGTTCTTTAATGTGCTTGTTTCATTGGATTTTGTTCATTAACATTATTTTTTCAATTTCTGAATATTAAAAGATGAACACTTTTACAAATATGGTATGGGTTTCCTTCGTGCGAAAATCATAATTACCACGCCCTCCTACTAACTCAATTGGTGAATATTTATCGAACCCCCGTTGCTAGGTAACCACCTGACTTCCTATTGGCGAGCGCGTGCGTGTGTTCTTCCCTCTCACTTCGACAATTGATTGACATTGATTATCCAGTGGCGTTTAAAATGTCACTATTTACCTTCGTATTTTCAGTTTTACTTGGTATCTTATTATTTCGTATCCATATTGAATTCAAGTACGATTTTTAACATAATAACAAATACCGTGTTTTGAAAAATACCTTACCTTTAAAGCAAAGCATAAATCAGTTTCTATATATAATTATTATATAATAACAATTATTATTTTTAATACTTTTATAAAATAGGTATTGTACGTTTATGACAGATATCGGCCATGTTTCCTCGCCCCTTACCGATGCCCCGTAGCTTCAGATAGACTTGCCAAACTATAAATCTCTGTACTTCTCTATTTGTAATCCTCTTGTAGAGGAGAATCCAACAATGCAATAATGTATAGTGTGTTCCATTTAAAAAATTGGGATTGGGTGGCCATAGGGGGGAATGGGTTGAAGTTATCACGTCTACCTAACCATTTTTTCATAAAAGTGTCACCTTCAAATATATGTGGGGTGGATAGTTTTCATTGAAATGCTTTGTATAGTTCCTCGTATGAGCTTTAATTTACAGAACATATACTGTTGCGAGGTCACCAACTCAAAGCCGACCCTGTCTCTCGACTGTAAATTTTGGTGGCTGCGCTAGGATTCGAGAACATTCTAGAGAAGACGCTTTGTTTGTTCATAGGACGAGCGCGGAAGGTACTGGAATTTTCGAGAGTTGAGAAGGACTATATATGCGCGGGTTTTTGAGCGAGTTAACAGTTAGTTCAGAATTAGTGAAACAAAGACAAAGAGTTAGTTCGGAATTAGTGAAACGCCAGCAAATTCTAATTGGTCATTAATATATGATAGCATTGTTTCTTCTCTATTGCAATTTACTCTAATTAATGCGAAAGGCTTTTGATGTTTGAAAATTTATTTATGAACAGGTGTGGACGCAGAACAGTGCCAATTTACACTGGCATACAACTGCCAGGTTATCATAAATAATTTAATTAGACTATTAACGAAGTGTGTTTATGTTCTATTTTAATAGCTGATATTTTCAGCCTAAATGAGAAAAAAATTGAGTTTGATTTGGCAGATTGTATTAATTCTATATTCTACGTACATTTATCTGAACTATATTATACGGGTTGTGTCTAGGTGAAAAATACAAAGACCGTTACGTATTTTCTCTCCTTGTTGATTTTCATCTCTAGTAATTAACGTTTGTGTTGTGGTTGTGCCTCGCGTGAACATTTTCTGTTTTTCATTATTCTCGTTATGGTTTTTGTTGCACTTGAATTAGCACTGCGACGACAGACCAGGATGATTTTAAAATCTGGAGAAAAAATGAATGAATGAATTGAAATTTAAACAACGTGGAGAATATAAAAAGATTTTAATTGCATCGCTGATTGGTGTGTAGAAAATAGAAAAAATATACATTTAAGGCAGTGTTTAACTTGATAACACCTTAATTTTCCTCTTAACTGTTGCGAATGGCTCAAGAATAGTTTTCTGCTGTAACAACTATTACTCCCCTAAGAATGGCCAGGGATCCAGATCAGAGATACTTTGTTGAGTCTTCCTAATGAGAGGATTCCTTTTCGGAAATTTTATGCCAATTTTAATGTTAAATGGTATATTATCTTAATGTTTCGTATACATTTTCCGTGTACTACATACTAACTTCCGATGCTCTCTGTATATTATTATCAGCTGCGGTCATTACCCGTGCGTTATATAAAGTAGATCAGTTACTTTTGTACTTTACCTCTTTGATACCCCATTTAATATCTACTAATTAATAATATTAACTTAACTCACTTTTATAAAGGTGTCCAAAGACATAGTGAAGAAACCTCCTGCATACAACTTGAGAAGTCTTTGAGTTCTTGTCATGAAAAATATTATATTCTTTCTAACGTCAAGAGGATAATTTATCCAGTCACAGTGATATGCCGAATTGGTCAATCTGTTGCTCTGAAACAAATTATATTTGTGTAATAATGGGTTAACTATCCTCCAAAATCTTTAGTTGGTTAGTTGGTGCGAGTCTAAAATTTGGCCCAGTAGTAAAGTAGTGCCCTTCTTACCTCTAATATAACTTCGTTACCAAAGTAACAAATAGGAAATATTTCAAGCAGCATACAATACTGATATAAGGCCATTGAAAAAAATCTAACGCTCATCACTGGTACCTGAAATTGAATTAGTCTATTTTATTAATATTAAACAGGAATTGAGTTCCAGTCTCCCACATACAAGTCCTAGTTGTTATTACATTCGCCTATAGCTTAGTATATTAAGATCCAAGTATGAGACTGTATGGAATATACATTAATCGCTGATCCTGATTTTTCTGATCAGGATATTGGAGCAAACTTATTAAATCATTGTATTGTAATCGGTGCTTGATAAGTGTGCAATCTGACGTTTTAGAGTCGGTAAAAATTTCGTTTGGACAGAAAGAAAAGATTCCTTTGTACGTAGATTTTACAGCATCTTCCATACACTTTCATCCCACCCAGGCACAGAAAGACATTGTATAGGGGGAAGGATGAAAATCTATTGTGGTTTCTTTGTATATCAATTGGATGGAGTTAGTATAAGTTTGTAAACTTTTTAAGAGAATCCCAGTTCTATGATAGGATACCATATCCAGCAAAACTGGGATGGATTGGAAGCATGCAGTCAGGAAGGAACGATGGTGTGGTACACAGACGGATCTAAGACTGACATAGGAACAGGAGATGGAGTCCATGGTGCCAGACCCAGGTGCAATGTCCACTCATCGTCTTTCCAGTTAGAACTCTACGCTATCGACACGTATTTGCAAATGAACATCGAAAGGGACTATAAAGGCCAAAAGATCCTCATACTCTCAGATAGTCAGGCAGCACTGAAAGCACTGAAACTGCATTCACTGATCCTGAAACAGTATTTGGAATATCAAAATCTGCTGCACGTGGTGGATTCAAACTAAACATCAGACTCACTGAAGACACGTGCCAAAACAGGAACACAGCAAACTCTTGGTCAAAAACCCTCGGAGTCCCTGACTAACGAAATATTAAACTTCAGCAGGGGTAAGATAAGGAAAGTGACGGGATTACTAACCATATGTAGGGAGGAACCTATCTGTCGGTTGTGCATGGAAGAGGACCAAACAGCCATTCATATTATCTTCGACTGTGAAGCACTGTTTCGTTGGAGATATAGACTCCTAGGAGTGTAGTATCCAAAGAAGGATTTCTCCAAGAAGGACCTAGTGAAAAGACTGTTGAGCCTGATAAGGGCTACTGGTCTCTTTTCTTAAACGGTATAACCAAGAGCACAAAAAGCCTAAAGGCTCTAAGCCTCTGACTGGTGGTGCCGAACTAATCAATCAATCAATCTTTGATAGGGCTGCATAAAATTGTGGTTCAAGTGAAAAAATAACGTGATATGTAATTTTTTTTAACTTACCATTGTCATTTCGAAAAATGTGGCGCAGAAAACGAACCCACTCACTACAAACTGCCAAAACATACTTGTTGTAAAAAGATCAGTTACGTTTTCGGCGAAGCTACAAAAAAAATCTGTCAGTTTAAAAAAAGTTACAGACTGAAAAATACATCATTTTTTTATTTTGCAATTTTTTGAGGAGTATTAGAAGGGCAAATAAACATACAGAACCGTAATTCGAATATTCATTTTTTAGACAAAACGTATTGTTACGCGAGCTACTGCATTAATATGCTCACTTAGTGCCCCCAGTGAAATCCCCGTATGAGACGACTATGGTTCCTCCGCCCAAATTTCGAGAACCATCCAAAATACGAAACATCGAGAATACCCAGTGTTGATACCGAAGGAAAGTAATCGCGCCTCGATAAAGTGTTTATTAAGTGACTCTCATATAAATTATAATTAGTGTGTTTAGTGTATTACATAAATTATTAAATAAGGACTGAATTACATATAAATCTGTAAATATAAATTAATTGCAAATATAAATTAGAATAAACGTTACAGTATTTTACATTATTGTATCCAGGATTGAGGGCGTTGTGTAATAAATAAAAACAGGGCCGTATTTGCACAAAAAGAGTTGAAGAAAAAGACGTTAAAAGTAAATTTTGAAAACGAAAAATCAAAAACAATTTCAAAAGTGTTTTTACTGTTCCCCTATAGAATGCAGTAGATTAGATTTACTGAGGTGGCTAATCGGGCTATTTCACTGCGACCTTTTCAGATCTATTGTGGTCTTTTGAATGTAGATTACATTTTCTAGTCCGACGTTTTTTAAACTAGGTTGCAGTAGCTACAATAGAAGGTGTCAACTGATGCCAAAACGGCTTAAAAACAATGAATTTTCTATAATAACCAAGATAATAACGTGAAAAAAATCCAAAATGTTCATAATACATGGCGCTACATTTTGACACCAGTTGATACCCCTGTGTTGACCTACAATTACAAAAAAATCATCAAATTATTAGAATTGTTATAGAAAATAAACTCACTCCATTATAGCCTTATGATGCTTGATACATTCGATTAGTTTTCGGTTAATTATATCTTCTTTTTGCGGTAAATTATTCCAAGTATATTTCTTTTGTTGACATTCTTTTTCTTCCGTCGGACTCAAATTTACTATAGAGTCATTTAAAATATGCAGTTGGGCGCATACAACCATTATTAAACCTAAAAATGGTCAAAATCATAATAATGAACCTCAATAAGCATGCATTATGAAGGCAGTGTTGAAACCACAGGTTCAATAATTTGTATATTTATATTTTAGTTCCTTTGTATTTTCATTCGAAATTCCTACCGGCGCGCCACTGCCTCCAAAATACTTCTACTTCAGTTCAAAATCGCGTTTTGTTTTCTTTACCTGGCGTCTGACCGACGCCTTGCAATATTTACTATTATTCTTCGGCAGTTGATGTAGGCGTGACCAAACGCACACTTCGCGCCTAAATGCGTTGGTACATATTTTGTACAGCTCAGAGGCTTACCAAAAATAAACACTAAGAACAATGAAACGTCACTATACACAATAAATCATACAATAAATAGGTTTTAGAGAAAAAAATTACATTTAATTGGAAAATAAGCAGCGAAATATGAATGTTATATACTTAGGACTAATTTTTGTTGTTTAACAAGGTGTCACAATATGACAGACGCCAACTATGACAAGTAGCATCCATCCAACAATATAACTTTCATCTCCCACTAGACCTATGGACACCCTGATTAGTTTTATTTTTAAAATTATTTGCAATTTCTTAAAGTGACCAAAATTTTTTGCTCCGCAGTGTATATATTTTTTTACTCACTTGCCATTAAACAGTCCACACTTAGATCCGTGTATCCTCCTATTAACGTAGCTAGAATTTCATAAGCGTAAACCAATCCAAATACGATAGCATTTTCGGTATTGAAAGGTATGTAAGCTGCTATAGGTAAAAAAGGTCCTTTTTCTTCTGTATAAGGATATATTGACCAAAAACCACAAGTCATCGTACAACCTGTATACAAACTAATTGATATTATTTTAGACAGTCTGATATATTTTTTCAAAGATTTAGCTTGTTTTTTTGATTTAGGTTGAAATTCCTTACAGTTGATTTTATCTATAAGACAAAGTAGGTATTTTTGATTTTTACAAACTACGTAAAATTTTCCAATCGATACCAAGTTTGTCAAAGTAAGGAATAGAGCTTTCATCATCTGCTGCAAATCTCCAAAACTTAAATATAGATTCGTTATTTCAGCGATTACTATGCCACCAAAAAAAAATCCTAAAAAAAAATGTTTGCCATTTAAAAAAAAAACAAATTTGGAGGTTAGGTCACTATTTTCACTAATTTTGCAATATGCCGTTGTAAACGATGCCTAAAAATACCATACGCGGTTTCCACCATCGATTCAGGACTATACTTGGGGGGGATTGTGGGGGGAGGGCGATTTTGAAAAAAAAAAGTTTTCATTATAAACAGCCTAAATAAGGAAGATTCCCCGGATATTTTCGTTCCGAGTTGATATCTTGGCAGGTCTTGTACCCCCAAAAAAAAGGAGGAGGGGGTTGGAAATTTAGGGACAAAGAGAGTCCGATACCCCCCTCCACCTGGGCATATTAGAAAAACAATTTTGAAAAAAAAAATTTCGGGAGTCACTTATTTTTGAATATACTTGTATATTTTTCCAGGTTGACCCCCCTTTTTTTAAATTCTACAGAATTTAAGAATCGAATGGTTTTTGTTTAATTTCGATAGCTCAAATAATAAAAAAGCTTGTACCGCCGGGTCCCAAGAACTCTGAACGGTGGGCACGTAGGGGGGGGGGGCGTATTTTTTTTTGACAGCTGAAATACTTTTATGCGATCCATTTCGGGGTCTCCAATTTTCATGTCTGACCGTTTCGGAGAAAGCTATGTGGTCCGAGAGTGTACGTTATTTTTCCAAAAATTTGGATTGGTACTAAAAATTTTATACTCACCAAGAAAGACGGTAACTCTTATAACGTATTTTATAGTTACAGTGAAACTGTCAAATTTGGGATACAAAATTCCAAAAAAATATAAAATATTTAAACTCATACTAACAATATCCTTAAAGTTAAAAAAGTACATGTTCATTGTGGAAAGTTCGAGCATTTTCTGGATACGATAATGTATTAATTTCACTTATGTAGTGTATAAGAAAATTTAATTTCAATACACTTTTAAAAACTTGAAATAATTGAAGTGTCTACTAAGAGCATCAAAAATCTCGTTTCGATCTCGACAATTCCGAAGAAATTGAGTCTCGTTCAAGTCTCGGTATCGTCTCGTTACCGGTTGTCTCGTCTCGTCTCGCTTATAAGTATAAAAATTTTAGGAAAGTTCACATGGAAATAAAGTACAAAAAGTGCCTAAACACGAAATTCTACGAATATTAACAAAATTATTGAACAAGTTTACCTGGAAATTCATTCTCAACAATCACTCCTGACCTATCTTCTAGATAAATAAGTTTAATATACGGAAATGGTTGATATCTATTTGGTCGATAAGAAGATTACCTGAATATTTGTTTTTATTTATCTCAAGAGCTTTAGATTTAATTTAAAGGCTTATCATATTAATGAATCCTTAACCAATGTGCCGAATTTTACGAACCTATTGTATTTGAGGCGATACAGGACGTGTCGATTTAATTTTGGTAAAACCGACCTGTTTTATCATTTTATTCCAAAAAAAGTTTTAACTTTTAGTTTTTTTTTAAATTGACAATAAAATATTTCACAGATGGTCACCAGATTTTATATATTGTTCTCTATGTAGACCTTTTCTAATTTTTCTAATAAAAACCTCATAAAAACTCCATAAAAAAATTTAACGAGACTCTCGGGTTGCCAAAAATGTGTCGTCTCGTCTCGTCTAGCTTTTTTGAGACGAGAACGAGAAGAAACAGGAAAAATCTCGCTCTCGTGTGAAGCCCTAGTCTAAGCTTTTGTCGTAACTCTTTGAAGATATCCTTTCATACAAATTTTCATTTCCAACTGATTCAAATGGATGGAACCATCGTTAAATTTACCTTTCTCAATTGTGATGCCACTTGGCCCAATATAATAATATAATAATAAATATTTAAAATAAGAATTAAATTCCCTTGATCTTATTTCAACAAAACTTTCGAACATTTCATTATTATATAAATATAAATTAAGAAGGTTACTGAATAGAAGGTCAAGTTCAAAGCGTGAAGTAAGACAAAACAGTAATATGTTTATTTGTTTTATTTGAACTTGACTGGTTATATAAATATGCATTAAATATTTACTATAGGAGAAGTTGATTTAGAATAAGTCATGAAGCTCATTCTATATAGTCGAATGGTCAGAGATCAGTAATATTTAACCATTAAATATAAGTATGCTATACGGCTAGGTACTTATGTATATCATTAGCCATAGTAAGTTTCATTCCCTGGAGATGATCCTCCAACTGACCCGCAACACCACCTAACCTTAACATTCTTTGCTGATCATGCGGTCTTCAGAATCAGCTTCAATCCTCTGTAATGATTCTTGTGGTAAATCCAGAATTATGGAACGATGATTTGCTTTGCAGAACAGATGATTTGAATAGATACTTGAGATTGAGAAAAATATGGATTTAATTTGAGAAGAATTGGTACTAGTGCAGTTTCAAGGAAAATTCTGCTATGTTGTGTCTGGAGTAAAATTATTAACGATAAATAGGAGGAGAATGATCACAGATAGGAACTGTGATGAGAGATGTAACAACTAGGATACTAGGGAGCCCCAAGGAAAAAAAAGATAAGTGGTTTGATGAACAATGTAAACAGGCGCTGGGAAAAAGAAGTAAAACCAGACAAAAACTATTAAAAGAAAACAGTGGAGTATAAAAAAGAAGTTAAAAAATGTGCAAGAAGAACAAAAGAATTTACTTTGAAAAGGAATAGCTAATAGCTACAGAATAGAAAAAGTGGAACAAATCGAATATTTGGGAGTCACTATCACAAATAAAGGAGACGAAGAAAGAGAAATAAGAAAAAGGTTTACAAAAGGCAGTAAAGCAGCAGGAATGGTATCAAAGATGTTAAACTCAAAAGACATATCAGGAACAGCTAAAATAAGAATGTACCAAACAATAAAAAGACCGTCAGTTACCTACGCTTGTGAAACTTGGACAATGAACAAAAAGAGCAGAATAAACCAGAAATATGGGAACGTAAAATGCTCAGAAAGATTCATGGTGGAATTAAAGAAGATGGAGTGTACAGAAGAAGCACAAACAGAGAATTGTATAAGCACCAAAGTATAACCCATATGATTAAAGCTCAGAGAGCGAGATGGTTGGGACATATAGGTAGAATGACAGAAGATAGATTTGGTAAAACGAGTGCTAAAAGGTGGAGAAGGTGGTAAAAAGAGAAGAGGAAGACCAAGGAAAAAATGGTTGGAGGAGGTTAGGAAAGTTAGAGAGTAAGGGACTGGGAAAACTAGTCGAGGAACAGAGAAAAATATTTTCTACAGTGTACCTATGTGTAAAAATAATTGACGTGTGTTGTGTTTGAAGGGAATGATTATGTTTTTGAACATTCCTGAATTTTTAAAGAAGTTGATACCTTATTTTACATTTTTCATCATTTCCAACGAGTCAGGTCAGTAATCAATAACTTAATTTTTTATTAGAATATATAGATACTCCCTACAAAAATTACTATCATTCGTTTCCTTGTTGTTGTCCACCTAGCAATTTGCTCAAACTTTTTAATTAAATTTTTATCGAAAAATAAAAATACAGAGAAACAAGGACAACACTAGATGAACCCTTATTTCAAATGAGTTTGGATATCATGATAACGGAGAATATATTTACTGAACATCATCCCATCTAGGTAATCCTGGAGACATTATCTAGTTCACTGATGGTTATAAAACAAACCATTGCTCTGGAACTGGTATAAATATTTACAACCCAACCAGAAAGTCTGGAGTGGTAAAAAGAATCCCTCAATAGGCTGGCAAGAGACAACACAGTGTCTCTTGTATGGGTGCTGGGACAAGAGGGGATTGCTGGTAATGATTTGGCGGTCCAGTTAGCTCTACAGGAGACTTCATAGGTCCTGATCCTATCTGGATTTCATAAAAGGGGAAGTTCGGAACTGGCTAGATAAAGAAAACCAACAATCTGTTATTATTTTCATATACAATAAATAAAGGGAAGAAGCATTCAAATTTTTATTTGCAATAATTGAATATATTGTGCATTCTATTATACATATATTTAAACATTTGATGACCTTTTTCTTAACTATTCACGCTCTTCAGTCCCGCGAAGTATGACCATGCTGATTTTACAATCTGTAACAAAAAGAAAAATATCCTTTAGGCATTATTTAATTTTTTGAGACAACGAAGAATACAAGAACTTTACCCATGTTTACAAGGGACATTTTCGAACATTTTACTCACAAAAAAACAACTTAATAAAAGTGTAGCCGGTTCATGAAACATACATTAGTAACTTTAATTAAATTCTGCCAAAGAGATTTACATTTATCAGCTGAAAATAGAGAGAATTCATAAAAAGTTACATCATACTATCAAGGGAAATCATGAACTCTCTATTGACCATTGCACTGTTTACGACTGTGAAATTTTACTTTTCTTAATAAAATGGATATAGCTCAAGAAAAAGATATAGTGGACATTATTATCTTTAGTTTTTAGTACTGGAGCTAACGATTTTTAACTACCCTAAGCAAATCAGTCCACGCACTCTAATGTATCTCTCTGACTGGACAAGTATATACACTAAGAAAACAAATAAACACCTTGTATGTATATATGGGTGACATTCACTGAGACCTAAAATATCTATTGTGCCCCCTTACTTCTGCTTAGTTCCCGAGGAAAGTCTCAGAGACTAGTAGCTCCTTTAGTCTCATTTCCCGGGGGAATTTTGGGATATCTGAGGTTTTAACTTGAATGTCCCTCTTTTATCCAGTAATCTCCTAGGTGTTGTGCCCTAGGATTATCAATTGCTGTGCAACTCGCAAGTATGTGGATGGAGATTTCTTCTACCTCTATTATTTTGAGCTTTTTCAGGTCCTGTTAGGATCCCTGTTAAAACTCTTAGTGCAGTTTTACTTTAACTTATGCATTCATTTGATCTCAACAGAAGAATCTTTGATTGTCTAAGCCCTACTAGATCTTTCCAATGGTCAGGCTTTGCCTATTTCTTCCAATATTACATTGGAGCTGATACCGCAAAAGGGTTCCGGCCCCTAAAAGAGTGTTTCAGTCCCCCTCTTTGCTAGTTCATTTCCTTCTATTCCAGTGTGTCCTGGAATCCACAGTAAGGTGACTATATTGTTCTCGCCTAGTTCATTGAGTTTGCCTCCTAGGCATTCCCACACCATTTTGGAACTGATTACAAATGAGCTCAGTGCTCTAATGGATGCTTGACTATCCGACATTATGTATGTGTATATCCTTTATCAATATTGAACTGGGCACACTTTCTTATGGCGTGAATATACTTGGGGTTTTCCCAAACTTTCAGAGTGTTTGGTTCCTGGCCTGTACACTACTAACCCAGTTTCTTCTATTGCCTTAAATGTACACTATGATTTTCACTCAAATCCCACTAAGGTAGTGTATTTTCACTGACAAGTGAGCATTTCAAATACTTACCGCCACAAAAGTGCTTAATGATAACGAAACAAATCCCCCTGCAAATATTGTGGTATTCCGTTGACTTCTAGTCATGAAAAATACCAATTTTTTCCGGTAATCCTTCGAAGTGAACACCCAAGCCGACTTGTAAGCAGATTCTCTTAACATAGTACTCTAAAAATAACAGTGTATTCAGGTCTGGTGTACAACTAGACATTTGAGGATAAGAGGATTGTACCTTAAGAATAACCTCATTGCCATAGTAACACCACAGAAATATTTCCAATAGTATACAGTACTGATAAATGACGACCGAAACAAATTTTACGCTGCCGAATGGTGCTTGGGACATTTCGAACATGGTCGTACATAATATTATAACGCTCACCACGAACTGAGCTAAGATACTGTTGGAAAACAAAAATTGAAACTCTCTTACAAACCTGCAACAAATATAAATAAGATTTTTAATATTTTAAATATAGAATGCACTACCCTAAAAAATAATAAAATTCTACTTCACTGACATAATTTTTCCGTTAGAAACTTACTCCAAAATATATCGATGGTGAATAATACACTCTATTAATTTTTTGTTCATCTTTTCCTGTAACTGCGGAGATATTTCATCTCTATTATTAATATTATTTCTAAACTCATGACCTACTTCTAGTTCCGCAGATTGGCCGATATTTATGAGAGAATCATTAAGAATGCTCAGTTGTGCACTAACAGCCATTATTAAACCTAAAATTAATAAGTATATTAGTCCGAGAGCTTGACAATCGATTTTACTATAGATAGTTCTTTACCACACTTAGAGAGAAACACCCTGTGACTGACACCTGGGATCCGTTGCGTTTACCTGTACGTATTCTTATCATTTTCTACACCCTATAGAAATGGTGCATTCTTAATCTGGTTTGGACATTCTCATCTGGTTGTAGCTCCAGGAGTATTTTTGAACTTAACCCTACTAGATCTTCCCAATGGTCAGATCTCTTTTTTTCGGCGTTGCCTATTCTTTCAAATATTACAACTTGTTAACTTACTTGACATCAGTGTATCCATACTAATATTGGACAAACCATTCAAATTTGAAGCTATGAATTGATATGCATAAGTACATTCGAATATTGGTGATTCTGTTGTATCAAAAGGAAACCATCCTGACAAAGGTAAACGGAGTTCTTCTTCCGTAAATGGGTATATTCCCCAAAAAACACAAGTTGCTACACCTGCTACCCAGAAACTAAAATAAATTTAATGCTATTGGTGGATGGTATTCTGGTAGCTCTGGTGCTCCAGCCTTTCTTTACGATATGACATTTTAATGGGTTAGATGGAGGCAATAACAACCAGGAAACTAGTATTACTTTATAAATAACAACAGCTCCATCTAGTGATCGTTATCCGAGATAGGAATATTAAAATATATTATGTATTGGCTTACCTGTAGGTGATGAGTTTGGAAACTTTTATATAATACTTCAAAATATTTTGTTGATGTTTTGTCTTCGGTTGGAATTCTGGTCTATTTAACGAATCGATCAATTTTTTTACTCTTTCTTTATATAGATACAGATACATGACTTTTGGAACCGACAAAGCATGACACAGAGCAAGATAGCTAGCTGAGACGATTTCTGGTATGTTTCCTGCTGCAGATACGATTATCAAGTTTGACATTTCGCTTATTATTTGAGTGCTGTAGGTACCAACTAAAAAAAATTAGAGTGTGTGTTTAAGACCGCACAGCAGAAGTGAAAACTGTATATCGATGATCTGTTGAATTGAGGAGTGGGAGCAACCGATGCATGTGCTTGAACTTGTAGTGGCGGTGAATTGTCATCAATGTTTATTTCGCAGTTTTCTTTTTCACGCTTTTTTGTTAAAATAATTATTATTATGTACCGATAATAACTATTAAATTAAGACAATTATCAGGTATGAATTAGATATACTAAACAGCGACACAACAGTGAAGGTCATAGTAATTAGCCATAGTAGTGTGTATAATTTTATCCCATCTGTGATAATTATTAAAAAAAATGGTGAGCGGTCGTCGGACCGCCGACAGAAGCTTGCTTCTTATGCACGATAGAATGACCATTTTTGACCATAGTTCGTAAATTTTTGACCATTTTTCAAATATTTTGACAACTATTGACCATTTTTTCAAATTTTTTGATAATTTTCAACTATTTTTTCAAATTTTAACAATTATTGACCATTTTTGACAATGTTTCAAAAATTTTGACCATTTTAGACCATTTTTCCAAATTTTTAGAATTATTGACCATTTTTGACAATTTTTGAGCATTTTTGACAGGTTCTGACAATTATTGACAATTTTTTTATAATTGTTGATCATTTTTTCAAAATTTTTACAATTTTTGACCATTTTTCAAAATTTTAACAATTATTGACAATTTTTGACAGTTTTTGACAATTATTGACCATTTTTGACAATTTTCCAAAAATTTTCACAAATATTGTAAACTTTTCAAAATATTTAACAATTTTTGATCATTTTTCTAAATTTTAACAATTATTGACTATTTTTGACCATTTTTTAAAAATATTTAACAATTTTTGACAATTTAAAACCATTTTTGACAGATTCTGACAAATATTAACCATTTTTGACAATTTTTCAAAAATTTACGACCATTTTTCAAAAATTTTGACAATTTTTAACAATTATTGACTATTTTTGACAGTCTTTTATAATTATTGACCATATTTCAAAATTTTGACCGTTTTTGACAATTATTGACCATTTTTCCAAATTTTTGAAAATATTTGGCAATTATTAACCATTTTTTCAAAATTTTGACCATTTTTGACAGTTTTTGACAATTATTGACCATTTTTGACAATTTTCCAAAAATTTTCACAAATATTGTAAAGTTTTCAAAATATTCAACAATTTTTGATCATTTTTCTAAATTTTAACAATTATTGACTATTTTTGAACATTTTTTAAAAATATTTAACAATTTTTGACAATTTTTGACAATTTTTGACAATTTTTGACAATTTTTGACAATTTTTGACAATTTTTGACAATTTTTGACAATTTTTGACAATTTTTGACAATTTTTGACAATTTTTGACAATTTTTGACAATTTTTGACAATTTTTAACCATTTTTGGCCATTTTTGACAGATTCTGACAAATATTAACCATTTTTGACAATCAAAAATTTACGACCATTTTTCAAAAATTTTGACCATTTTTCAAAAAATTTAACAATTTTTAACAATTATTGACTATTTTTGACAGTCTTTTATAATTATTGACCATTTTTCAAAACTTTAACCGTTTTTGACAATTATTGACCATTTTTCCAAATTTTTGAAAATATTTGGCAATTATTAATCATTTTTTAAAAATTTTGACAGTTTTTGACAATTTTTAACAATTATTGACCATTTTTTCAAATTTTTGACAGTTTTTGACCATATTTCAAAATTTTTGGCAATTTTTCAAAAATTTTAACATATTTGGCAATTAGAGAGAGAGAGAGAGAGACGCGTGATACTCTCTCTCTCTCTCTCTCTCTCTCTCTCTCTCTCTCTCTCTCTATCTCTCTCTATCACACGTTCCACGAGTTCACTAGCATCCCAAAAGTCCTATGTCGTGCAATAAGAAGCAAGCTTCAATAAATAAGAAAAACATTACAATACAAATATCAGAGATACCTAACTAAAGAAAAATTTATGGTCCCTAAAATATTTAGTCATTCATTATGAATAATCCTAATTTGAGAATGCTATCTCTATACTTGAGCAGTAAGTTATCTGATTCTCTTTTGAGTGAAGAGAGATTTAGGTTATTGCAGATTTCCAGAGAGTTAATTTCGATAAATAATTTTTCATCCTGAGATACCCAGTTGTATTGTAAATTCGTTTTAAGCTGCTTTAATCTAATGAAACATATTTTTGGATACCCCATTAAAAGTAACTGTTGTAACCAGGATAGAGTCAGTTTGACTCCATCCAAGCTTATATTAATTGCTTCTAGCGCCACTTTTCATACCGTGAAATGTTTATTCCTCCATGTTTACGTACGTTTAAAGTTCATTCATTCATTCATTCATTCATTCGGGTTGTGCTCAACAGACCAGCCACTTGAACTAAATCTTTGTACCATTTCTCAGGGAGGAATTTTCAGTAGTTGTAATGGTTATATTAATTTCTCTCCAAAGTGCTTCCATCTAAGTACTTGTAATTTCCCGCAGAAGCAGAGTTTGTGAGAAGGTATCAAGTTTACATTTTCAGCACATAGGTTCACTAGCTTTGCCCATTTTGTGCAGATGTTTCCTCGGGGTGCAGTGTCCATTCACCAGATCGGTAACTGTCTTCAAATGTCTCTTACCCAGTTTCAATAGCCTGGTTGACAGTTCCTTGTCTACCTTGTTCAGTAAACTCTATGTATGGAGGTGCCCTCCATTTGAGTTGGTGTTCCCTATCTAGCCAGTTCCCGATTTCCCCTCTTATGCAATCTTTTGTGATTCCACAAAACTAAATTCCTTTAGCTGACTGGTCCGCCATTTCATTAGTTGCAATCCCCTCATGTGCCACTTCTGTCCTCCTCCATAGGTGATCTTTGGCCTTATCACAGTTGTGTGAAGCCAGTGAACCACCTCAGGCTGTATTCCCCAGGTTTGGCCCATAACTCTTCAGCATTGCCAGAAAAGCCTAGTCGCCCTGGTAGTAATTTTTTCCAGTTGTTCCTTCCAATTCAGTTTGGAATCAAGGGTCACTCCCAGATATTTAACTTCTTTGGATATTTCTAGTTCTTCTCCGAACAACAGTACCTACTCTACCCTGCGGGAGAACTCTTCTATTCGTAAAAGCAACTTTTTGGATTAACTGAAAGGTCCTCTTTAAGGCACCATTCCTTCACAATTCGTAGTGCTTCTAACTACCTCTGGGAATTTCCCATTGGTGAAAAATCACTCTTTGTCTTAACGTTTAAAGTGTTACACTCAATTGTATTTTACTAAAACATGTTAACGTTTCGATACTAAGAATATTCAATTTTATTATAACCTAAAATAACTTACCTACGTAGAGCAGAAATCTAATTCCATATATAATTCTATTATGCATCACCGCAAACTCCGGAACAAGAAATGCATTCAAAGTCAAAGCTGTCACGTTCGCTTTAACAATATCTTTAAAATCCATTTCATATGTTTTAGTCATTTTAGAGCGCTCAACAGCAGAGAAAGGTTTACCCTCCATATCTTCCATGTTATGAATTTCCTAATAATAGTTGCTGGTAAATTAAAAGAAAAGCAGATAGAATTAACGAAATTCACGAAAGAATTATCGCAGAATGCCTTAATCTTGATGTTGCAAAGGGCTAAGATACAAAGTAATATATTTCATTGGTACGAACTCCTGGATCACTCTGTATATTCTTAGGGGTAGAGTTTATTGCTCATTGATAAGTGGAGCGAAAATATTGCCTTAGTAGAAAAATATATGTGTTAAGAACCGATTTGGGAGCAAAATTTAACGTGAAACACATCGACAAGTTAGTTGACTGTGTAAACACCACGTTTGAAGTTGACGGTCGTTAACTGTGTAGGAAGTAAAGCGACCTTTGGCTAATGGGTCCTATGCACCAACGACTTTACGCCAATTAGGCAACTACTTGAGCTCTAACAAGTCTCATGACAAGTTAAGGAATTTTGGTTACATTCAATGTGGGTAATACGCCAAATCCTAGTAATTTCAGAGTTGATTCACTCAGCTCAACGTTTATATAACTTAACATCATCTTTATTCGGTTCAATTTTATATTTTATAATGTATTGGAATTAGAAGCTAAATTGTCATCAGAAGCTCTGGAAGGGAATTATTTTAACAGAACTGCCACCAGGAGGACGTTTTGCCCCAAGTACTCGACTTCTAGCGAAAAGATTGAGGCCATTTTATATCCTTCTATTCCAGTGTGTCCTGGAGCCCACCGTAAGGTGACGATGTTGTTCCAAGAGTATCTTTGATTGTCTTAGCCCTACTAGATCTTTTCGATGGTCAGATTTTCTTGATGATGACCCTAAGCAGGATACCCCAATAAATGTAGGAGATGTAGACTAAGTAAACTCCAAATGCCTTTTTTCAATAATAAATAGGAATAGGTAATGATCGTTGCTGACAGTTTCTTTGGTAACTGTCTGTATCTGTATCTGAAGAGTAGGGAGGGTGAGTTTAGGCCCAAAGCACTTAGGCCACATGTGACCCATTGTACGTCCTCCTAGGTCATCGTCCATCCTGTTCTTTCCTGGAACGTAGAAATGTCACTAGGAGACATCTCCTTTATATCCGCAGGTGTAGGCCAAGACTCACAGAACACACTCTCTCTCATTGACGATAACTCCGGGCACTCGCATAAGACATGCCTGACAGTTTCGCCTTCCTGCATAGAGGTGTGACCACTAGCTCCATTGTATGGAGGTGTTTCCTCAGCTGACAGAGGCCAGTCAGAAATTCCACTGTTAAACGTAGGGTTTTCCTGGTGATCCAGCTACCCAGGGTGATCCTGGCAAGACTGCATCCCTTGATTTCATCCCACCTCTTTAGTGATTGAGCTTGGGTGTAAAGTTTAGGCCGTAGGTGACTCTGGGTCCTCCAAGTCTTAGTCTAGCCGCTTCGCTGGCTAAAGAATCGGCAATGCGGTTTCTCCTGTCGTTCCCTTTAACCCACCTCAGGATAATATTGTTATCTACCGAGGCGTTAGCTAAATCTTGATAGCACTCTAAAACTAGCCCCGTTGTCTGTTCAAGGCTAATAGGGCTTGTCTGCTGTCAGTGCAGATTATTATGTTTATGACAGAAATTCCTTTTCTGGTTAGTTATTATGTGGCAATTGAGATACCAGCCAGTTCTGGTATTTTTTCCCATTCCCCATTTAATTCTTAGGCTTAGTGATCTGGAGTAGACTCCACATCCTGAATATATGGTATTCTTTGGTAACTGACAAGAAGAAGTTATTGAAATGCAGCATGATAGTCAATTGAAAGATGCATTATTTGAAAAGGTTAGTGGTCCATGGCAAGACAGATTTTGTAAGATGGTCTCTACTAAAACTAAAACAGTAATCCAACTGTAATAAGTTCTGGTTACAGGCACTGGGAACAATTAGGGCAGAGGTTGACTGTCAAGTTTATGTTTTAAAAAGTATTCTAACAAATATCTATTTATAGTCTCTCTCGGCACGTCTACTTAGTTTGTTGTAATAACTCAAGGTGATGTTTATTAATCAATTAACAATTAAGCCTTGGAATTGACTTTTTCCATGTACGTCATCGTAACGAATTTCTGTCACCGGACAACCTTCAAACTAAATTCTAATATAACCTCAAACCGAATAATACAACACGATAAAAGTAATAACAATTGCTTTTTTATACTTTTAAATCATTATAGTATCCAACTAATACACACTAGCACACAAATTTACCAAAAACAATTAACTTTTGTTCTCGATTCATATTTAAATCAGTAAAAAAGACTATTTCCATCCATCTTTCTGAAGGTTGTCCGTGATCAGCTGACAGCATGGCGCTGGATGTCACTGGAAACGCTCTATTATTATACAAACTATTATACTGAGTGTTAAATATATTATGTTACACAACAAACACAGGTTTAAATGAAATATTTTTATGCTAGTGCTCTACTTACCATCTGTTGAGTGTACAACAACCAACTTCGAATACTTACCTTCTATTGAGTGTTACAAACTTCGAATTAAAAATGTCTTACAGCTATTTTGTAACTGATTAAGTATGTAAAATGGAAGTGATAACTACATATTGTTAGAATGTTGAAATATATAATTTCGTAAATTCAACTCAACTTTACACAGTTGAGATTTTCTAACAAGGCGTGGATATGGAATAACTAATGGGTGTTTTCGAGAAATTACACTAATAAGTAGAGGTTGATATTTTACACGAAAATCAAAAAATGGCGAATGAAAATTTGTTTGTTTAAGGAAAAATACAGGTTGTCCCGGGACTGACGAGAACGTATAGGTTATACTTCATATAATTTTTTTTAATTTTTTTAATACTCCGAAAGTAAGAATATAACGTTTTTTATATTTTTATTCAGAGGCTTCACAAAAATTTTGGATACTTAACCATTACGATTGGTTTCAATGGAACAATTCGTTGATATTTTCAACCTACATCTTCAATGTATATCAATTCAATACGTACTAAACGACACATTTTCCCTAAATAATTCAAACTCTTTTATTCTTTATACTCATGCCAGTCTGAGTAGGTAGTAGATAATGATAATGATAATGATATTGTAAACTTTAAGTTAAGGTAATTTCCTTGTAAAGAGTTTCACAAAGTTTCATCGTCACGAAATTCAGGGTAGCTTTTATCTAAGAGAGAGACTTAACCGGCGACAATTTTGTGAAAATTTGTTTACCTTCACCTTAGGAACGAATTTTGAAGCCAAACACTGCAAGTAATCGAGAAGATTAATAAAGTACAATACGACAACTTAGGGAAGGTTTTGACCTAAGTATGGGATCAACTACCACAATATAGTATAGATATTTGCATTCTTAGTATACCTAGAAGAGTACACAGGGTACACCTTGTGTATTCACTTCACATGTTTGCCTTGATCAATGAGTAGGTCATAAATACAATACGATTTGAATTTTAACCCGATAGGAAAACATCGTGAGTCCTTTGAATATAAATAATACATATTGAGGATCACGGCTGAGTTCCCATCATTATTAGCCATATCTGTCGCATATGCTTTTTAAAGAAAATTATTATAGTTGTTATAATCATTTTCGGAATCTACGGGGTCTAGTTAGTGGATTTCTTTATATAAAAGTGTCTGAGGAAACTTAGTTCCAATTTTGGAATTTTGAAAATTCGAAATTGGGTATACGCGAAGACCAATAGTACACGCGCATAGTCAAAACATCGTAGAGTCCATAATAATGGGAATTTTTGTAACGGTTGAATTTTTCACTACGTCTATTGTATATATTAAGTATTTGTATATAGTAATTACCTGACCGATATTGTCTCTATGTTTCTAACATCATTTGTTCATTACGAAAGTACTTCAGTAGTTATATAATTTCTGTCAGCCCAGAGTTTTAGGGACTGTAGTCGTACTTGATGTTAGGCTATGCTCTGTGACTTGAAGAGTCCACAGACAACTTAGTTTGTCGCACTGATGTCGGCAGAGATAGAGCGTTTGCTCTGTGACTTTACGAGTCCAAAGACAAATGTTGTCGCTACGTTTTGGGGAATTGTTAGAGCGTTTGATCGATGCTACTCAGGAGTGTAGGCTGGTTTACTCGCGAATGCGTATTGACTTACATAGATGGAAGTGTAGCAATTTATGACTTGATCTGTGCGGAACACGCTCGGTGTACTTCAGATGTATGTTTCGGGTAGGTTTCTCTATGGTAGTATTCTGTATTGACGTTGAGGAAGTGTCAGTCACCCTTTTCCCTGTGTGTGCTCCTACTTGATAGTTGGTTTCCAAAAGTGCATCGAACGAGAATCTGAATTTTGTTAATGACTGGGTAATCATTCCCTGCTGGGAATATACGGCTAGTATTTTGGTTCTGCGGGAGTTCGTTTTGCTGGAGAATTCCGTCCTGTTCTGGAAGCCGCTTTCACAAACCTTTATAGGGGATTTATTGCACTAAAACGATTGAAATCGCCAATGTTGAAGTTTTGGAATTGGAGGTGTGCCACATGCTGTTGTTGGTTCGTTATTTGTTGGTAGCCGTCCAGTAAGAGGAAAATTTTGAGTATTGGACCCTTTTTGGAATATGGAAAAAAATTAGCGGAGACGTATCTATAATATTTTGTATACAGGGGTAACCCAAAGTGAAGAGTAAATATTTTCTAAAAAATAAACTTTTCAGCCTTAGACTTTAGAAAATCTGAATAGACTTAGTCCCCCTTTTGGAATTTTTAAAATTATGCAATTTCTAATATTCCTAATTTTTGGAAATGTGTTTATTTTTGTAATTATTCTAATACATGGGAATTAAACATAACAGCCTAAGTGTATTAAATTCTTCATTTACTATTGTGTCAGTAAATCCCTAGCGAGCTGCTTTAATCCATTTTATTATTTATTCACGTTCATCAAAACTGCAAAGTATGACCAAGAAGACTTCACTATCTGAAACAAAAGAACTAATAATTACCTGACTACACTTGCTGACCGAAAATCTTAATTTGTTATTTATGAACCTCTTTAACTTTTGTGAAGCAGTTTATTTTACAATATTTAATCTTTTGATACAAACGACCGAAAAGGCGGAGAAACTATTAAATTACCAATCCTTCTCTTTGTTTACTAAGTCATTTACAAAAGGAATTTAACTATTAAATAAAATTTCATGTCATATCTATAAATTCCCAGGATGACGATGCGGTTGTGTTTTTATTGTTTTTATCAGCAGAATACAACGTTCGTTTCGTGTAGAGCTCTTCAATTCATGCTTCATTTGTTCTTTTGTTTCCCCTTTTCACACATTTCTTTCACTTCAATAGATGGATGACTGCGATGGATCACGAGGTATTTTGCCTCTATGGGATTTTTTATTTCCACTTTTTTTTGAATCTCGAATACATTTTACAGTAGACTTATTAGAGGTTTGCTGAATTAATGCTTAAAAATGACGACCAAGTTTTTTGGTTTTGTGAATAATTTCTAAAAAATTCGTTTGCCCAAGCCTGGATAAACTTATTCTTCCATAAACTCTTTCAAGGGATAACACTACTTGAATTATTATGAGTCAAACTATAAAATTAGGAAGTACTATGTTGACGTACTGAGAGGGTCTTCAATGCACAAAGCACGTTTTTTTTGTACGGCCTTGAGAAAATCTTCGAAAGACACGCGGGACCCCTCCTAGAGCCCGGTAGTGTCGGATTTTTACCAACTAAAAACCCCCTGCCTCTTCTCATGGAGCCCTGGCATCGGCGTTAGACATTCTTCACGGGTTTCCAGTGTTCGTTGCTATCAATCGGTCTGCATTGCTCTCTCCTCCTTTTCTTTGCGCTCCATAATTTTTTTTATATAGCCATGTATGCTCGTCCAATTTACTTTATCATCGGTACCATGTTGTCTGTATTGATGTTTCCATCTATCTCCTTCACCAGCCTCGATCTGTATATTCTCCACCTATTGCAATGAAATATTGTATGCTCTGACATGTCCACCTCACCACAGTATATGCATTCATCGTTTTCTTTATTTTCTCGGTGTAGTTTGAGAAAGAGCCGTGGTCCGTTATGGCCTGCGTAAGATAATATTTATTTCTTCTATGTTTGCAATTCACCAACGGCATTATGTCTGGCATTAGCCTCTTTGTCCACTGAGCCGTCTGTTCGTTTTCGCGCCATCTCTCTTGCCATTTCTCCAGTGTGATTTCCCTCGTCAACTTTCGGTTCTCCTCCAGGTTTCTTCCCCAGTCTCCCAGTCGTTTCCTCTCATCGGCGAGAAGGTCTATGGGTGGAGTGCCTGCAATGGTTTGTATAGCCATTGTTGATACAGTTCTGTATGCCCCAGCTACCCGTATCAGCATCTTCCTAGGAACTGACTGCAACTTTCTGTTATAGCTATTTCCCCTCATTGCTATATTCCTTATAACAGGATTGACTCAACAACCCCATTCAGCGCTGCCCCTTTTTTGTCACTGGGTCCTCCAATATTTGGCATGAGTCGCACCAATGACGCCGCTCTCTCCTCCGCCTTCCGGTAAGCTTTCGAAATATGCACCCCGAAGCTCATTCTGTCGTCCAAGTAAACTCCGAGGTATCGTAGAGCTCTAACTGGTTTCACTGTTTTACCCTAGTTGATAAATGAGATATGCCGTTCCCTAAGGCCTCTCAGTATCACCGCCTCAGTGTTCTCTGGTGCCAATTTTAACTAATTCCATCTCAGCCACCTCCCAACCCTTTCCTGCGACTCCTGAGTTTTATAAATCAGGTCTCCTGGCTCCTGTGCCGTCACCACCACTCCCAGGTCGTCTGCTTACGCTATCGCTGTAGCCCCCTCTATTAGCTCTAGATCCAAAACGCCATTGTAGAGGATATTCCCAGTACCGAACCTTGCGGAACTACTGCTGTGATTTCCCTGTTCTCTCCCTCTACCATAATTTGTCTTCATTCGAAGTACCTTCTCACGATAGTAGCCAGGTAGTTCGGCACTTTCCTTCTGATCAGCTCCGTGATGATATGGTCGATCGACCTGCTCTAAAACTGAATTGTCGTTCTGATAACCCATTTCTGCCCTCTATAGAACCTCTCAGCCTCTGTCGGATGAGTCCTTCATATAACTTGCTTAAAGTACTCAGCATGCGTAGTGGTCTGTAGGCCGAGGAATCGTCCCTTTCTTTGAAATTTCCTTTGGGAATCAGTACTAGCTTAGCGGTCTTCCATGAAGTTGGGGAGGCTCTTCTCCGTTCACCATTTCTAAGATGAAGCTTGGGGCCACTTCCAACGCCCTTTTTATTGCTTCCGGTGGAATGCCATCCATTCCTGGAGCTTTACCACTATTCAAACTGTCTGCAGCCTCTTGTAATTCCTCCAGAGTTAATGGAGCTGATTCTTCCTGGTTTGGTCCTTCTATGTAGGTCTTCATTTCGCTTGGCAGCTTAGCCGGGCTAAGATTGCTGAAGCGTCCCACAGCTATTTTATACCCGTTTCCAAATACATCCTCTTCCAGTTGTCTGCATAGTTCTTTCCAATGTTCCCGCTTAGACGTTTGGATCATCTTCCGAAGTATGCTCTTTGCTGACTTATATGTTTTGTTTCCTCGTCAGGTCCATGCCGCCTCATCAGTCTGCTAGAGCTTCTTCTTAGCATACTACATTCTTTCCGAATGGCTTCAATTTCCTGGGTTCACCAGTATGGTTTCCTGTTCGTTACTCCCTTCGTCCGCGTCATACTAGTTGTATATGCCTCTTTTATAAAACATGTGCAGTTCTCGGGAGTGCTTTCTTCCTCCTCGTTCTGGGTCCGCCATTTAAGGATCTCCTAGGCTAGGTGTGTAGCTAGCCCTTATAACTCCTTTGTTTTTGCCTCCTTTCACTTCGAAAGTAATCATCGCATGGTAGCTGAGCGATTCCTCGTCCAGCACTTGCCAGTTTGAAATCTTTTTGGCGAGACGCGCTGTTTTGATAGTGACATCAATCCAAGACTTCCGGTTCCCTTTCAGAAAAGTTGGCTTCCCGCCCTGGTTAAGTACTATAAGATCTAGGGTGGCCATCCACTTCTCCTCTTCTATCTGTCATTGGTGATCCCCATTGGCTTGACTTAGCATTCAGAACTCCGGCTAGGATAAATTCCTCCTCCCGTATATGTACAAAGCACCTAATGAGGCCTAGGAGCTGTAGGGTTTCCTAAAGTATTAGATCAGACTAAAGTAACTAAAGTACTCACCTTCACAAATGTACTTAAAGATAGCGTAAAAAATCTCCCAGCATGTATTTTTGTGTCTCTTTGAGTTCGCAGCATAAGAAATAAAATGTTTCTTCTGTACTTTTTTGAACAAAAGACCCAAGCAGATTTGTAGGCAGACTCAGTTAACATACGACTCTGAAATTCAAATTATAATAAAGTTAAATTCATAATAGATTTATACTATTAACGCCTTCACTTAGAAGAAACAACTACTTCACGGGATATATGCCCCGACAGACATTAAATTACACTTCAAGTTGAACGGGGTCGGTATGATCTACAAGATTTAACCAACCATTCTGGTTTGCAATTAAAAGGGACAATATCACTTGTAGACCGGTTTCGGCTTATTTGTGCCTCATCAGTACACTCTCCGTCCAAGAGCTCTGTTAGCTTAATCTCGGACTAAATCAAAAGGCAAGCAAGAAACGATACTTGATGTGACTATACCTTGATGATCACTTCATTGCCATAATAGCACCATAAAAATATTTCCAACAGCATGCAATATTGGTAGAGCACCATAGAGAAAAACTGAAGACTGCCGATCGGAGTCTGTAATGAAATGTATCTTAATTATATTTTTAAATGGTTTGTTAAATTTTTGCTCACCAGAGTCATTTCAAACATTGTTATGCATATTATTATTACGCTTACTATAAACTGGCCCAAAATACTATAGGAAAATAAAGATTGGAATTCCTTTGTGAATCTAGAAAGAGAAAAAAAGTTTTAGTATACAGTGAGGTGTGTTCAAAGGTGAGCTCGGAAATTGAAACCTACTCAAATACCGAATGCTGTAAATCTGCACTTAAGAGAGGCCAATTAATCATCCAGCACTGTGCTCTACTTCAAACACACTAGACTAGCTCAAAAGGTTTGGTCCCTTTGAGTCTTATTACTATCCAATGTTGGTCCAGCAGCTGGATTGCTTCGTCGTTCTTGTGGTTGTGAATCCGCTTCTTTGCGAATTGTTTCACATCGTTTTCTACCATTTCCACTCCCAGGTCTCTGTGTAGGTCGCTGTTTCTTATATACCAAGGAGCGTTGACAGTGCCCCTTAATACCTTGTTCAAAAAAATCTTAGTATGATGTTAATATTGCTTGAGCAGGCTCATCCCCAAAGTTGTATTCCATGTGTCCACACAGGCAAAATTTTGAAAAATCGTCAAAAATTGTCAAAAATTGTCAAAAATTGTCAAAAATTGTCAAAAATTGTCAAAAATTGTCAAAAATTGTCAAAAATTGTCAAAAATTGTCAAAAATTGTCAAAAATTGTCAAAAATTGTCAAAAATCGTCAAAAATCGTCAAAAATTGTCAAAAATTGTCAGAAATTGTCAGAAATTGTCAAAAATTGTCAAAAATTGTCAAAAATTGTCAAAAATTGTCAAAAATTGTCAAAAATTGTCAAAAATTGTCAAAAATTGTCAAAAATTGCCAAAAATTGCCAATAATTATTGGTTAAAATTTTGAAAAATGGTCGATAATTGTCAGAAACTATCAAAAATGGTCAATAATTTTGAAAAATGGTCAAAAATTTTGAAAAATTGTCAAAAATGACCAATTATTGTCAAAAACTATCAAAAATGGTCAAAAACTGTCAAAAATGGATAATTATTGTTAAAAATTGTCAAAAATTTTGAAAAATTGTCAATAATTGTTAAAATTTTGAAAAATGTTCGATAATTGTCAGAAACTATCAAAAATGGTCAATAATTTTGAAAAATGGTCAACAATCTTGAAAAATTGTTAAAATTTTTGAAAAATTGTCAAAAATGACCAATTATTGTCAAAAACTATCAAAAATGGTCAAATGCTGTCAAAAATGGATAATTGTTGTTAAAAATTGTCAAAAATTGTCAATAATTGTTAAAATTTTGAAAAATGGTCGATAATTGTCAGAAACTATCAAAAATGGTCAATAATTTTGAAAAATGGTCAAAAATTTTGAAAAATTATTAAATTTTTTGAAAAATTGTCAAAAATGGCCAATAATTGTCAAAAACTATCAAAAATGGTCAAAAACTGTCAAAAATGGATAATTATTGTTAAAAATTGTCAAAAATTTTGAAAAATTGTCAATAATTGTTGAAATTTTGATAAATGGTCGATAATTATCAGAAACTATCAAAAATTGTCAAAAATTTTGAAATATGGTCAAAAATGGTAAAACATTTGGAAAAATGGTCCATAATTGTCAAAAATTGTCAATAATTATCAAAATTGGTCAATAATTTTGAAAAATGGTCTAAAATTTTGAAAAATTGTCAAAAATGGCCAATACTTGTTAAAATTTTGAAAAATGGTCAATAATTGTCAAAATTTTGAGAAATGGTCAATAATCGTCAAAAGTTGCCAAAATTTTGAAAAATAGTCAATAAATAATACGAGCCGTTTCCGAAAATCGATTTAAACACGTAATTTATAAAATCGAAAAAAATTGACTAAAAATCGATTAATATTACTATAAAAATCGATTAATATTACTATAAAAATCGATAAGTAAAAATCGATTATAAGAAAATAATGATCGATTTATATAAAAATCGATTATTTTTTAACATCCCTAAAATAGACCCGATGATTGTTTTGAGAGTCACGGGCTGGAACTACATTTTTAGCGAAGGGGGTAAGCGGATTTGTGCTGGTTAACAGAAATCGATGACGCCAGTGGCGGCGTGGTTTTTGCGTATAAGTTTTGATATAATTGGTAGTAATGAAATTGGTCTATGTGATGATACCTCGTTGATAGGTTTCCCATGTTTCGGAAACATGATTACCTCTGCTATTTTCCTCCAGGTAGGAACATGTTTTAGTCTAAAGGTTGCGTTAAATATGTATACAAATTTAACTAATTCTTTAGAATTTTTCCTGGTATTAGGTGCTTTTTTCGGGTTGATCTTTGTCTTTATTTTCTCTTTTGATGTTACTAGTTCTATATCTTTGGTGGTTACTTCATTTATTGCTGGTAGGATTCCTGCCACTTCTGTTTCATTTGGTTGAAAAGTATTTTCCAGATGGTTGGCAAATAGAAATACTTTTTCTAGGTTCATGTTCCGTTTTCTTTTCTTAAAAGCAGGATATGTGCTTTTGGCCTTTTTATTCCCTCTGAGGCCTTTCACAGAGAGTAGAAATAAGAAGAAATAGACGTCTAGGTGAAAGAGGATTGAAACAGGGAACGAAAAAACTCAAAGTATACAGGATGTCCCATTTGAAAATACCCAAGTTAATGTCAAATCTCCCCTTTGGGTCGAGTATTTGCGGGCAACAAACTTTCATACATGATTCTCAGCAATCTAACATTCACTTATTTGTTACTGAAAATTTTCATGCATACTCATTTATGTGCCTACAGATATAATTTGTGACAATGGAGCAATCTTAAATTGACCCAGCACCGGTTTGAAGTGTTTCGTGTACCGAGTAATAATTTTCTGTGGAAATTGCTGTATTATAGATGAAAATCTGTTCGCTTACTCCAGAATGCATCTGTGATGAACAACGCATTCTGCTAATTTTCTGTTCATTGTATCCTGTAATCGTGGCGATATTCCATCGCGTCCATTATTATCATTTCTGAACTCGTGCTCCGTTTCCAATTCCGCAAAATGGCGGATATTTATGAGGGAATCGTTTAGGATGCTTAGTTGGGCACATACCACCATTATCAGTCCTAAAATAGAAATAAAGGAGGAAATATATTTTGTATTTAATTTATATACAGAGTGTCCCAGTTGAAAACTAACCAGACATCATTGTATCGATACTGACATTGGATAAACCATTTAAAGTGGCAGCGATGAATTGATAAGCAAAAGCGTATTCGAAATTAGGAGAAGTCGATATACAAAACGGGAACCATCCAGCCAGTGGCAGCCTTAACTTTTCTTCCGTAAAAGGGTAAATTGCCCAAAAGATGCAGGTGGCGACACAGGCTGCCCAAAAACTGAAAAAAAATAGATTAGATTACGAGGGTCCAAGCTCTCATAATTATCAATTATTTACCTGTAACTGAAGAATTTTGACGTTTTGATGTATCCTTCCAAAATTTCCTTCTGTTGCTTCGACTGTGGCTGAAACTCCAGCCTATCGATAGATTTAATCAATGTCTTTACTCTGTCCATATATTTGAACAAGTAAATAACTTTGGGAACTTGTACAGCGTGAGTTAAGAAAAGAAAACTAGCCGATGCGATTTCCGATATAGATCCCTGAAGGAACAAAAAGTTTATAATTTCACTTGTAAGCTGACTACTATAAGTTCCAACTGAAAAAGAATACATTACTTTGATAGCATATATAGTATATAAGATCAATATTCTGAAACATACCTACATATAGTAGAAATCTTATACCATACCAAATTCTATCCCAGATACTCGTAAAATCTGGTACCATAAATGCGAATAATTCCAAAGCTGTAATGTTAGCAACAACAATTTCTTTAAAAGATACTCTATATTGTCTATTTCTGTGATACCAAAGAGAAGTGAAGTGAGACTTGATAGGAATCTCCATGTCTTTACCTAAAAAAAGATTACTCCAAACTTAAGTCCCTTAATGTCCATAAACTGATCATTTCTCCAACTACAGAAACCTTATTTACATCGATTCAGTTGAAATTGTGTTTAAATAGTTTTAATTAGAGTCATGTATATAATTAAATCTCTATTATTCTATTTATTTATTAAGCATCGCTTTAATATTGAAGTTGGTAATTTGTTAGTTAACGTAAGACTCCTAATTAAATTTTCCAAAGATTTCCTAACGAGGCGTGGCATTTGGGAATAATAAATATGCAGATGGTGTCTTTTGGAAATTTCACAGATAACTTTATAATATACAGGAATATATGAAAAGTCTAAAAAGTGGGGCGTACATTTTCTGTTTTTTCCTAGAAAAATACCCTCTAGATAATAAAGAAACTCCTCTGTGTTTAAATCTCTCCTACTATCAGCTTTTAACATTTTACAAATACTTTCCACAATAATACTGATTCATAGGAGTACGACTCATATGCACCAAAGCATTGCTACATCTTTCTAACACTGTATTTTCCAGTTTATCATTCATATTGAGACAAATTTTAACTTGTTGACCAGAATAATTTACCGAAATTAAAAATGTGTCAACTGTTTGAAGCCGTCCGTGTACTCCATCTAAATTTAACTGGATACAGATTAAAGTAGAGTTAATGGCACTTTGCAATAATTACATACGTAACCGCGCTCACCAAGGCTTTTAACTAATTGATATAGGAATTCCCGACAAACTAAATTTACCGTTAGTTTTCCGACAATTCGTCGGCTAGAAAGAACTTAATCCGTTTTAAAACGAAACAGGAGAATTGGAGTTTCAGAAATAATGCCCTTATGAGATCAGTGCCTGGCGTATCAGTACTGTAACTCCTAAGTTTGTATATATATATATATATATATAAGTTTGTATATATATATACATTTTTTTTCGGGTCGACATGGGAAACTCATGTTCGAATGGGTCCAGAACTCAAACAGTGTTGGACTCATCTCCAAGGGGATGCCTACCAACCAAACCCACCTCAAACTCGCCGTTATCCCCGCCTCAGAATCACTACCCTAGAATACTTCGAGACGGGCGGCGGTATCGCCCGCTTCCCCTCTCTACCCGCCTTCTTCAGCAGTATCATCCTGGCCACCTTCCATCCTGCGGAAAATTCTTCCTTCCTCGGCAGCCTGTTGAATAGTTGCCAAAAGTAATCACCATTGTTATCATATCACCCCTCAGGCCATCTATCCCTGGGGCTTTCCTTACTTCAATGTTTCTCCCCCCCTCCTCTACTTCCCACTTCTCTACTGGCTCTATCCCTCTCATTTTCTCTCCCTCCTAGTATCCTGGGTTTCTCGAATTCTGCCCCCCACTACTCATTTTCTCCCCGTGAACAATTTCCCTATAATCTCCTCCTCCCAATCTTCCTCTAGAATCTCGTTCCTATTTCCACCCATCCTCTTCACCGATATCTCATACGCCTTTCCCCATGGATTGTTTTCCAATTCCCCCAGTAACTCTTCCCACAACTGTCTTTTTTCCCTATCCACCTTACGCTCTAGTTCCTTCTTCTTTTCTTTATATCCTTTTTTCCCTCTATTCTTCCTCTTCCCCTCAGCATCCGTCTTCGTTCTTTCTTACACTTCCTCCACAGCTCCTCTATTTCCTCATTCCACCAGTAATTGGTCCTCTGCTCACGCCCATTGCCCCACTTTCCCTCTCTTTTACAGCCCTGTATCACATTGTACAATTCATCTACATCATGTCCAAGTCCCCTTTCTATCTCCACTCTTTCTTTCTTCCTCCTGCCTTGGCGTTCGTCCACCTCCATCCCCACTCTTCCAATAATTCCTCTCTCCCTTTCCTTATATCCGTCTCCCTCCAACTACTCACTCTTTCCCCCAGCTGTTATATCAATTAATGACGAACCCCCGTCACCCCTCACGAAGGTGGGCAGTAGTCTATCATTTATCACCACCAATCCGTTGTATGTCAACACTTCCTCCAGGATCTTCCCCCTCCCCATACAGTATTCTTAGCATTGAAGTCCCCTGTCACCAGTTTTCTTATGATCCTCCTTTTTCCATTTGACACCCTCAGATCGTCCTCCAATCCTGTCATGCTTCTCTCATATTCCTTCAGGCTGGTTGGCATGTTGTGGTGGTTGTCTGGCTAAGACTGAATGTGCGTTAGTGATTACAAAGAGCGTGAGGAAAAAATGGGAGTAGAAATAACATGATATTTTTAACCCTCCGTCGGGCGCATATAATCTCACAGATTCTTATCGATGAAATTTCAATGTATTTCATCCAATATGTAGGCTAGCGGGCACGGCGGCGGCGCAACTTATTCAAAAGTTGTGTGCATTCAACAGTCGCTATCGAATCCCACAGATTCATTGCGCCCGTTCGGAATATTTTCTGCATGAAGTAAAAATACAGGTGTAAATAGTGTATATATAATTATATTATATTATGGATTTGAAAGTATCATCGCTCCCACTTATGGAATTTTTTGTTCCTCACTAGAAACCTTGTGCAAGAATGGAGAGACGTCAAAGACTATACAATCCAGACAACTCCGATTATGAAAGATCCTTTTTTAATTCGATTAATATGCTTTTGTATATATTTTTGTAAAACGTTCTTTATTAAAACAATACAATATTCTTTAGTTCAGTTTTTACTCTAATTAAATTGCAACGAAAAAATCTCTCTCATGAATCTGAGAGATGCATCGCGCCCGACGGAGGGATTTAAAGAAACTATTTAAAGACATAACTACGTCCAATAAAAAGTTAATATAGCTCATGACTACAGAAAAAAGAGAGGGAGATAATGAGAAATGAACTTCCAGATCTTGGAAAGTAGCGTTCCATTGAGACCCAGTCTCACTAAAGCACTATTAAACAGAAATTTAGATCCGGCTTATATTATAAGATCTGTAATATTAACAACAGTTACCTTGCAGTGCTAAAGAAGAACAAGCGAATCTTTCAATAGAGATGTTACAATCTGAACTGGTTCAACTAAATAGAGACGTTATAAAGTTGGTTAACATTCAATTATTTCTGGCACTGTATGTTTTATTAATTGTTTTATTACTGTCATTTTCCGAAAGCATGTAATAGCTACTAGTTAACCAATTATCAATTTGCGTTGACTTTATAATTACATAGTTATATCCTTTTGCTAACCTAGATGCATAAACCAACTTCATTAAAAGATCATCTCCGTGTAAAGTGATATATTGATCAAAGCGCCATTCAGGCCAATAAAATGAGCTTTTTTTTGTAAATTGAAATTGTGGTAAAAGTCGTTCAAATGGGTTATAATCTCATGTAACATAAACTAGGATTAAAGCTGGGCAAAAAGATAACCACAGCTCGAAAAAAGGAACATCAGGTGTCTATTGTCTAATTGAAAAGCTATTACTATCTCTTTTTCTCCAACTGAAGGTACATCACCATCTTACGAAAATGGTATCTGAGTGAGCAGTGTCCAGTGAGAATTCCTCTTATTACTTTGAGATCAGATTTATGAAGCTTCAAGAGCAATTTAGCATAATGAGATTCTTCCACGATGCTGCTTTTTGGGATAACACAAAATAAAAGGAGTACAAGACTATCAGCAATCTCATTTCCGACAATCCCTTTATGCCCTAGCAACCACAACAAATTGCTTAAGAGACTGTTTTAGACTTCAGAGACTTCAAAGTAGCCTGGCTATCAGACGCACTAAATATTCTGGCTGAGCTCAGGCATTTTTGAGGCACTCTTGAGCACAAAAATCTTTTGCTTGGAATATTATATCCCAAGGCTGTTGATTTCCTAGCATTAGAACCTGCAACTCCTATTCCTACTCCTTCGTATGTTTTTGACCCATCCGTATAGTAAGTGAGGGCCTCTCCCGTAAGGTGTTTATATACAGATTGCGTAAAAGCTTATCTCGTCATACGATTTGCACAGGTGCGACGGGGATAGTATGAGCAGCGCTGCTTGAGGAAGAGAGAGGAATTGTTCGCACACGCCTATCTAGATGGGCGTGTACGAACAATTCTTCTCTCTCTCTCAAGTAGCGTTGCTCATACTATCCCCGTCGCACCTGTGCAAATCGTATGTCGAGATAAGCTTTTACGCAATCTGTATAATGTCTAGAGTATTAAATGATTATTCCAAAAAATGTAACTGGTGTTGACTTGCTACACCGCTGTATGAAATGGATTCTATTTCCCAGAAAGATAAGTGAAGAAGTTTGGTCTCTTTCTAATAACTGTCCTCTTGGGGTGTTCAAATTGCACATTAGAGTGCTTTTGACCTCTTGACAATCGTGTACGTTTTTCTAATGTGTTTCGAGTTTCTCCAACTCCATTCAATGCAATACACGTTTGAATGAAGTGCTAGAATTTCTGATATATTTTACAAAATGGATTGAGCAATTCTCTGGATAGCTTTTAGAGTGACTTTAACCAACTACGTCCGATAATAATATCGAAACAACTATCTATAGAAAACTTTATTAAAGAAAGTGATTTATGAAAAGGTATGTACATTATTTCATGAAATTCGATCAATCTACTACAGAAAATTTAATCTGTTTTTGCTTGTGTCTGTCTTCAGTCTACTTTTACAGAGACTGGTAATTTGTGTATACAAGAACGTTGCAATTTCGATTCCATTTGTATAATGAGGTAATCTGACAAGAAAAGAATTACACAACATTTCGTAGACGATTTATTATTTTCAAAAACGAGTTCGCTTTCATTGAATCATCGCATCGTAACAACGATTCGTCTTTCTCGACGCGCCGCACCTGTTTTTGGGATTCTCCTTTTATTTCGGAAGTTTAATCTTGATCACTCGACAGGGTCGGTTCAACCCTTTAGTGTCTAGATATTTAAAAAGAGTTAAAATTCAATTTTTTTGCAATTTATGTTTATAGGTGAAGTAAAATAGCTCTGTGATTCTTTTGAAAATTCTATTTTCAGTATTAGAAAATACAAAAAAAATTGGACTTTTAAGTACCGTCAGGAACTAACAACATGCTTTTATAATATTAATTAATTTCAAGGTATTCATTTTGATTTCAACATAGAAATCCACCCCATGAAGAACATTTGCTATGGGAGCGAGATTGAACAGAACGAAAACTGCACATTTCACATCTCCCTCTACCATCCAGTGGGATCCACGATTTCCAAGCCTCACATCCTTAGGGACACTATAGTTATGTTTGCGTCTTTTTACTATAGGTCCAGATCGTCCAGGATTAGCTCTTTCTGGGTTCTTTTCTCGGTGACCTTCTCAGTGCCATGGAAATTTGATGCAAAATTTACGACCTTGTTATCTTTCCATGTGAATGCGTGATAAGCCATAAGAAAATTGATAACTATAAAAGAAAGCAGCTCTTCTTTGGTTAAATTTAGAGTTTTATTACGCTCTGTAGCATAAAGGTTGCTTTGAAAAACAATATCATTTACAGCTTCTCCAAGTATAGACAGATAAACATCTGTAGGTGAGTTAAAATTAATAAATTCTGTTTCAACTGGTCCTTCAGGAAAACGATATTCGGGCATAATCTCTTCAGTATCTACCTTCTTCCATCTTCTGTTTGCTTTTCCTCTTCGTATGTCCTTCTGTTCTGAAATTTGAGATGACTGTTCAGGATTATGAGAACAACTTTGTTTAGGAACTATTAGCTGCAGGATGACTTTCTGCTGATATGGTGTTCATAAAACTATTATTTGACTCAAGTTCCGTTTCCTTAAAATCACTTTCTTCTTCATCTGTCAACAAATAATTATCTGCTCTAGTTCTTTTTGGCTCAGTACTTTTTGAACATACATCCAACATTTTAGTGAAACCAATACGCAATAGTAGAAGCATAACAACATCGAACTACGAAAAGACGTTTATACTTACAGACTCTTTGAACTCTTTGAAATTATTGGGAAGCACCTATTCGAAAAACTTCCTCGTACTGATGATCAAACAAGAACATCATCATCTTCAATCGATAGGTAAAAACATACATTTCCTGTTGGCTCCTGCACACATAGGCATAAAAGGCAATTCGCCTAAAAAGGAGCACAACTTAATACCACACCAATTATTAAGCCTTTAAACGCCGACCTAAAACTATTTATTAGCAATAAAGCAGACATGGAGAAGCTCCAACGCAAAGCTTATAGGAATCAAACCCTTCATAACACCCTGGTTAACTTTTACCGAAAATAGAAGACACCAAACCATCATCACAAGGTTACGTCTAGGTCATACTCGAGTTACTCACGAATACTTACTTACCCGAGCACCAATACCACAATGAGTCATTTGTGAGCAGCAGTTAACAGTGAAACATTTTTTAGTTGAGTGTCCGCTATATCATATCTACAGGCTAGCATGCAACATAAGAGACTCCTTGGAATAGTAATTATGCGCCAAGGTAGAAAAGTGAGGTATTGTTGTCGAGGTCCATTAAAGACCGAGAAGCGAAGCTTCGAGGTCTTTAATGGATCCGAGACATTCATACCTCACTTTTCTACCTTGGCTCATATAGCATTTTTTTCACTACTTCACTACTGGCATTTTATTTTTTTAAATATTAGTTTGTCGACTCCCGTTTCACATGACTGCACAAGCTGTGCACAAGTTAACCTCACATTCTGTCAAATGGATTGAGATTTAGTTCTAATCAAGTAGGCTCTGTATTTTTCTACCTTGGTTAATAATGACCAACTTTACTACCTCAACAAAAGTCAATAAAGTTAGGTTTAGAGGCTAGTAGTGAAAAAAATACTTTAGCAGTAATGTTAAGAATCTTATTAAATATCTGCATACTTCAAACTTATACCATAAAATGTTATAATGTTTTTTATGTAACAGGCACCATAACATATAGCTACAGACCGCTAATAACCCCTGAGGTTCATGCGGATTCGTAAATAAATAAAAAAAAGTAACCTGCCTTAAAATATGGTGATATTTATTTGTTTTTGTTGTTGAGAGCCGGTCCTGATTGTCAGAGACAAAACTAAGCGAAAGTAAGTACGCAATGCTATTGCTGTCGGCACTAGAGACAGATTTAAATGGAGTAAATTTATATTGTCTTACTACTTTACGAGTTTAAGGGAGAGATATATATATATACTAAACAAATTGTGTAAGGTTTTATTACTCGAAATAAAAGGTCTTTTTTTCTAATTAATTTCATCAGATAGCACGTCATAAAAAAATAAACATTTTGTAACACGAATAAAAAAGTAAAATAAAGTACTTTTCGGACATAGGAATGGAGAACTATCGATAGTTCTATTTTTACTGTCGATTATTATCGATAATTTTCGATAGTTTTACATCGGTAAAGTTGTTGTCGCCTGTTGTTGTCGCCCACAACACTCTGTTGTTTACCTTGTTCGATTTTAATTTTTGAAGCGTTATTGTTTAGCTTATAGGTATTATTAATTTATGTTATTTTGTGTCTGATTTTTTCAATATTAAAATTTGAAAAATGGTCAAAAATTGTCAAAAATATTGAAAAATGGTCAAAAAATGTCAAAAATATTGAAAAATGGTCAAAAATTGTCAAAATTTTGAAAAATGGTCTATAATTGCCTAAAACGGTCAAATATAGTCAAAGGTAAAATTTTTGAAAAATGGTCTATAATTGTCTAAAATGGACTAAAATGGACTAAAATGTTCTAAAATGGTCTAAAGTGGTCTAAAATGGTCTAAAATGGTCTAAAAATTGTTAAAAATAGTCAAAAATTGTCAAAAATGATCAATAATTGTCAAAATTTTGAGAAATGGTCAATAATTATCATAAATTAGGAAAATGGTCAATAATTGTCATAAATTTGAAAAATTGTCAATAATTTTCAAAAATATTGAAAAATGGTCAAACTTTTTTAAAAATTGACAAAAATTGTCAAAAATATTGAAAAATGATCAAAATTTTCACAAAATGTTCAAAAATTGTCAATAATCTTGAATAATTGCCAAAAATGGTCAATAATTGTCAGAAATGATCAATGATTGTCGAAGTTTTGAAAAATGGTCAATAATTGTCATAAATTTTGAAAAATGGTTAACATTTTTGAAAAATGGTCAATAATTGTCATAAATTTTGAAAAATGGTCAAAATTTTTGAAAAATTGTCAATAATTTTCAATAATTGCCAAAAATGGTCAATAATTGTTAAAAATGATCAATAATTGTCAAAAATATTGGAAAATGGTCAAAATTTTTAAAAAATGTTCAAAAATTGTGAATAATCTTGAATAATTGCCAAAAATGGTCAATAATTGTCAGAAATTATCAATGATTGTCGAAGTTATGAAAAATGGTCAATAATTATCATAAATTTTGAAAAATGGTCAAAATTTTTGAAAAATTGTCAATAATTTTCAATAATTGCCTAAAATGGTCAATAATTGTTAAAAATGATCAATAATTGTCAAAAATTTGAAAAATGGTCAATAATTGTCATAAATTTTGAAAAATGGTCAACATTTTTGAAAAATTGTAAAAAACAGTCAATAATTGTTAAAATTTCTAAAAATGGTCAATAATTGTCAAAATTTTGAAAAATGGTCAAAATTTTTGAAAAATTATCAATAATTTTCAATAATTGCCAAAAATGGTCAATAATTGTTAAAAATGATCAATAATTGTCAAAAATTTGAAAAATGGTCAATAATTGTCATAAATTTTGGAAAATGGTCAACATTTTTGAAAAATTGTAAAAAACAGTCAATAATTGTTAAAATTTTGAAAAATGGTCAATAATTGTCAAAAATATTGAAAAATGGTCAAAAATTGTCAAAATTTTCGAAAAGTTGTCAAAAACAATCAATAATTGTCATAAATTTCAAAAAATGGTCAAAATTTTTGAAAAATTGTCAATAATCTTCAATAATTGCCAAAAATGGTCAATAGTTGTCAAAAATGATCAATAATTGTCAAAATTTTGAAAACGGGTCAAATTGTCATAAATTTTGAAAAATGGTCGAAATTTTAGAAAAATTGTCAAAATCTTAAAAAATGGTCAAAATTATAGAAAAATTGTCAAAAACAGTCAATATTTGTTAAAATTTTAAAAAAAGGTCGAAATTTTAGAAAAATTGTCAAAAACAGTCAAAAATGGTCAACATTTTTGAAAAATTATCGAAAATTGTCAAAAACAGTCAATATTTGTCAAAATTTTGAAAACTGGTAAATAATCTCTCTCTTTTTCTCCCCTTCTCTCCCATCCCTTTCTCCCCCAACCTTCTCTCTCTCTCTCTTATCCTTTTTTCTCTCTGTCCCATTTGTTGATCGCATTTTTATACCATATCATCTTTCAAAATATGTATTTATATTCTTCACCTAAACATCTCAACTATATCGATAAAGTACCGAAAACTATCGATTCTTTTCGATAGTCAAAAATATCGATAGTTATCGATAGACCATCGATAGTTCTCCAATCCTACGTCGACCCAGCTCTGTAGTGGAACACCTCTAATGCGATAATTATAGTCAAGCAGAGTCGAACGCGGTTAGTACTTGGATGAGTGACCACTGGGGAGCGAAAGACCTTAGATTACTAGCGAATAAAAAAAATTCAGAAAAAACCAAATAAGTCCATTATTCCGATAAAACATTTCATTACGGACACTCTGTATATTGACGAGGAATATAAAGTTGGAAAAGTTGACAAAATTATTAATGGTTTCCAACAAATATTTGGTAATTGCCTTGTCGGTTAATGAATTTCTAGTTCAATTCAGAGCGACATAATCAATTCTAAATCTCAAAGATATTATGGAATGCTATTCACCGTTAAGGGCGTTTACTTTCGGAAGTACGTTAGTTCATCTTTGTGATTTTGTTCAGAAATATTGTAATCGAGTTTGGAAAAAGTTAGATTGAGTCATTAACTTTTCATAGAATATATCCCAACGAACCCAATTCGATTAAGGTTTTAACGGACAATTTGTAGAATTAATAATGAAACAAAACGATTTCGAAACACATTTTTATTGGCACTAAGAACTACAGACTAGATCACACCTCAAATTTAAACCAATTCAAATTAATATTTATAACCACCGTTACTATCGTAAGAAGCACCACCTCCATGATGATTGTACTGGGAATGATCGTACCCAGAAGCATAGCCTCCTGAAGAGTAAGTACTTTCTCCTACTGAATATCCACTTGAGTGACCACCTCCGAAACCGATATCAAAACCTCCTGCATGTCCTCCCCCAAATCCACCTTGACCAAAACCTCCTGGATGTCCTCCTCCAAATCCACCTTGAGAATATCCTCCATATCCTGCATCATAACCTCCTCCAAATCCAGAATTTGAACCAAAACCGCTGAAATGATCTGAATGTACCTTCACTGGTACTGGAACTTTTACCAAAATTTTTGTAGGCACCGGAACTGGATAAGGTTTTGTTACAACTACTGGATACGGTTTTGGTACTGAAACGTGTACTGGTGTGGGAATTTTTACGTATTCCTTTATTTTTACTGGTACTGGATATGGTTTAGGGATCGTAACTGGAACCGGTCTGGGTACTACAATGTGTACTGGATGAGGAACTTCTACTCGTACAGGTCGAGGGACTGGTACTGGTCTGGGTACTGCGACTGGTACTGGGAATGGACGATTCACTGGTATTGGTACAGGCTGAGGTATTGGAATTTTTACATGTTCAGTATGTTCTGAATAAGTCGTTCCTCCATTTATCGTTGAACCTAAAAGGTATATAAAGTTGCATTTGAATCAGTGTATTTTCGTTACATGATAGAAAAATGTGGAAAGATTGAGTGCAAAATTATATATTCAATTATAAAGAAAAGTTGAAGTATCAATTTTAGTAGATTTGAATCTATATGAATAGAATGTATTACCTCCTCCACCAATTCCGGGTCGTCCACTAAATCCTGGTCCTCCACCAAATCCCGATCCTCCACCGAATCCTGGACCTCCGCCAAACCCAGGACCACCTCCAAAACCTGAACCACCTCCAATACTTGGTCCTCCACTAAATCCTGGACCGCTTCCAAATCCAGAACCACCTCCAAATCCTGAACCACCTCCAAAACCTGATCCTCCACTGAATCCTGATCCACCTATGCTAATTCCTGCAGATGCAAGTCCACCTCCAAAAGATATGTCGGATGAACCGCCTCCATACCCGATTCCGTAAGGGGCGGATGATAATGGGGGAGACAAAATAGAAAGATCACCACATTGTGCTATATGTAGGATAGGAGCTAGTAGCACGGAAATTAACTATAAATAAAAAAACTATTATTAATAACAATTAAAAAATGATAAACATTAAATTTTACTGATAGTATGATCACTCATAGCACAAAAACTAGATGTGGTCAAATCATAAATGAATAAAAACAACACCGATTTCAAAATACACCGTTAAGTATTAAATTTATTATTATTTTTCAACAAATTAAACATTCCACTACACTTGCCACTAATTAGCAGATTTTTCACCCGTACAATTTGAATTCAACGGTATATTAATTATATTCGAAAAACCGAAAAAAAAATTAATAGATTATCACAAAATTGACCCTTACCAAAAATAACTGCATTGCAACTCTTAAGGAATGACCAAAAATATTTTTTATGATTAGGTATAAAAGAAATCAGCTATATTTATATACACCACGCCTCTCTACTCTGATCCGAAGAGATGAGACCAAATTTTACTTTCACGCCAATTCGCATAATTTTTTGAAAGGGGGGCTGAACAATCGGTACGAGATTATTTGAATTTTTCAATGTTGTGGTCTCTTTTTTTCTTCATGGATGCAGTCATATTTTAACGAGACGAACAACAGTTGGACCATAATACTGGGAGCTCAAAAATTAATGTTAGGTTGGTATAAATAGCCGTTTTTTTGGCCAACCTTGCACTATATTTCCGATCCAATTTTACCATTTTTTTTTAATAAGGTTTAGGATCACTTACTGAGCTTAAAATCACAAAATGTAGCCTAGATAGAAAAACCGGTTCATTAAATAGGCCTTAAATCGTAAACGGTAAGTTTTCAAAAAAAGTTTATGGTAGACAAATGGTGCGAAATTTTACTCTCTACAATAAAGATCTTCATGACTCTTGCCCTAAAATGCATGATTTCCGAGATATCGGAAAAAAGCGCTTGAAGCTTCACCGTAATTTTATACTCAATAGTGATCCTAAACCTTATAGAAACAAAAATTGGATCGGATATTTAGTGCGATGGTAAATTCTATGTTTACTTGCCTATATCTGATGTCTTCAAATTTCTTTGTTATAAATTTAATGAGGGAGTACCTAGTACATTTTTTTTTGTTTCCAAGAATCAAAATTTGTCACGACTTTATTGGCAAAAATCAAAATATATTATCCAAGCGTATATTTGAAAAAACCTCTGAAACCGAGTCTATTTTCCAAAAGACAAAAAATAACAAACACAGATTCAATTTCAGCAACAACGACCGAGTGTATTTACCTTTTGTTACACATGCTTTTAAACGGTATTTGATTTATATTTCGTGTTTTTTTTAACTCGGGAGAATTCAGCTTTGACAAATATCAGTTTTCCAACAAATGGAAATTTCCATCTATATTCTGTTAATTGTGAATTTGATTATGGTCTAAAATTCCACAAAAACAAAAAGTATTTTTGAAAAACTAATTGAGCCAGTGGTATGTGAAAGACTTTTTATGTTAAAAACGCGTTTATTCGAAAATGAAAGAATAAAAAAACTATCGATTCAAAATTCAGTAATGTATGTAAGTATATTGGGGTGACATTCACTGAGACCCAAAAGATCCATTGTACCCCCTTACTTCTTCTTAGTTCCCGAGGGAAGTCTCAGAGACCAGTAGCTCCTTTCGTCCTATTTCCCGGAGGAATTTTGGGATATCTGCAGGCTTTAATTTAGGTAAATGTCCCTCTCCTATCCAGTAATCTCCTAGGGTTCTGAATTGCTGTGCTATTCGCAAGTATGTGGATGGAGGTTTCTTCTTCCATGCCACAGAATCTACATTCTTCTTCCTCCACTATTTTGAGCATTTTCAGGTGCCCAATCGACAATGCCAGGTTCTAGTCATCCAGACCAGAAGAATCTTTGATTGTCTAAGTCCTACTCAGTAATACTGAAACACTGACTGTCTGCGTTATGAAAAAAAATTAAAAAATGAATAAAATAGCGCAGGTTCTTACCAAACTGATTCAGTAGTTGGAGACAACAAAGCCAGTTCTCAGGGCTTTGTTATCTGATGAAAATTAGTAAAATATATTATTTTAGGAAAGAAAAAAGTTTAAAGGGAGCCACTAATTTTATTTTCTAAAAAAATTAGAAACAAATCAAAACTGAAAATCAGCTAACCCTTAGATGCTGTTATCTGCAAAAAAAAAGAAGAAAAACTAAAAATACGGTAGTAAAAGTTTCTGTGCAATGAATAAAACTTTCTAGGGAAAAGCATTTCATGGCTTCGATTACGTCAGGAAATAGAAGCTATTTGGAACAGGAACTTATTTCTTTCTTAGACTTGATTAAATATGGTACTAGATCTATTTAGCTCAGGAACTTGTCTCTTTCAGAGACTTTATTTGTTTTTCAACTATTTTTTCCATGGGAATTTGCGTCCAAAGGACTTAGTTAGCCCTCCCGAAACTGTGCTACAATATTAACATTTTTTTACAAAAACGAAAGAAAACTTCAAAATGTGACATATTTAGGATATCTGCCAGATAAACATATAAAGTTAAATAATTTTACAAGTATTTTGGTTACAGCTTAAAGATTCATTCTAGACAAACGTCTATTTTATGATACAATTAGACATCAAAAGCAAAAGAAAAAAGTATAAAGGGAAGATGTGAATTTAAAAGAATGTAAAAAAGGAAAACCATGTGGCTTCCCCAAAAATGAGTAGCCATTTTGTCAGTTTTAAACCAACAACAAACATATTAAATTGAACCAAAATTTTATATTATACCAGTAATCCAAGAAAAATACTATATATATATATAATATTTCATCTATACTGAACTACTTTAAAGCTCCTTTGCTCTTTTCTACTTGAAAGATAATCACCGAAGAGAAGCCAGAAACTTCTCAGTTCGTATTTGAGGAAAGTTGAAATATTTCTATTTTCGCGCTAAAGTTAACTAAAATTATTGATTTTTGTTATACTAGTCTATTCCACCAAAAATAAAGAAATAATTAAATATTTTCGTGATTGAAAAATTAACCGGATAGACGTGTTGTCTATTCCACCAAAAATTTTATATTTCTTTGCGAAATTATTATTCAAATTTTTGTCTGAAATGTTGACTGCAAAGTTAACGTTTCAATAGATTCATGTGAAATTTTCCCCTGAATCGAGTGGTGGTCATTACAATGTTCTAACAGCAGTTACGCGTTGTTTTTTGTTACAGAATTCGAATTTTTTGAGTATTTTTAATGATTCTACTTTGACGATTTATATTCTGAATTTTTTCCCCAGTAGATTGGTATTTTGAGAGTAGTCTCCTAAACTTTCAGTTCAATATTCATAGTTTTGAGATATGTATATACAAGACTTTTTAGGTTGAAAATACAATTTTTCGAAAATTTTCTGGACACTATTTGAAAATGAAAGAATGATCTTATCAAAAAACTAAGTCGACCAGTTTATTTTTCTCGTCCCAAACATCTTGTACTTCATCAGTCTAACACTGACTATTACTGGCCACAGCTTACAAATTCCCCCACTGTAAAAAAATACTATTATATTATCTGACATTCTGTGTAGCTATAATTTTGTTTACCTTCCTTTATAATCAACTGTCATGGTCCAAATGACGCTTTTTATGGTACTATGATATAGACCGCCTGTCGTGCAAAATGGATTACATAAGGATTCCGCTTATGAAAATTTAAGGTGGCAAATAAATTTAGTTTCGTAAAAAGCTTTCTTGTCCTTTTTTATTTTTGTTCATTCTTCTTTCCCTTTGCGGACAATTTGAATGATCCATTTTTGAGGTCGAGAATATATTCCATGATATTATCTATCTATTTTTTGCTTTTAGTTCTACAAGCAAAAGTTATAAATTATATTCGTTAGCACGTAACCTAGAAGTTTATCTTTAATTTTGGAGACTCAATTTAATCAAAGTTACTGCTGATAGGGAGTTTGTCAAATGTCGAATATGAAAACTTTTGATGTCTGTACATGAAAGTTTAATGAAGAGTCGTCGACTACCTTTACATCCGTTTATTGATGGCTGACCTTTATTTATTGAAAATAAAAGGTTTTGGGTTGCATTAATTAGATATTCATAGAGAGTAGTTTTTTTGACATCAAAAGTAAGTGCTTTCAATTAATGATACGTGTTTTCTGTCCAGTTTTGAATACTGTCTATATGCAGAAAATTTCGTCTTCGACGTTTGAGTTATATTGGCCTAATTCAATATTTAGTATGGTCTACGATATTATAATGTATTATAATATATTAAATCACACTCACACCACACTCACACTCACACTCACACCACACTCACACTCACACGCCACTCACACTCACACTCACACTCACACTCACACTCACACTCACACTCACACTCACACTCACACTCACACTCACACTCACACTCACACTCACACTCACACTCACACTCACACTCACACTCACACTCACACTCACACTCACACTCACACTCACACTCACACTCACACTCACACTCACACTCACACTCACACTCACACTCACACTCACACTCACACTCACACTCACACTCACACTCACACTCACACTCACACTCACACTCACACTCACACTAACTCACTCACTCACTAACTCACTCATTCACTAATTCACTCACTCACTCACTCACTCACTAACTCACTCACTAACTCTCTCACTAACTCACTCACTAACTCACTCACTAACTCACTCACTAACTCACTCAATAACTCACTCACTAGCTCACTCACTAACTCACTCACTAACTCACTCACTAACTCACTCACTAACTCACTCACTAACTCACTCACTAACTCACTCACTAACTCACTCACTAACTCACTCACTAACTCACTCACTAACTCACTCACTAACTCACTAACTCACTCACTAACTCACTCACTAACTCACTAACTCACTAACTCACTAACTCACTAACTCACTAACTCACTAACTCACTAACTCACTAACTCACTAACTAACTCACTAACTCACTCACTTACTCACTCACTTACTCACTCACTTACTCACTCACTTACTCACTCACTTACTCACTCACTCACTAACTCACTCACTAACTCACTCACTAACTCACTCACTAACTCACTCACTAACTCACTCACTAACTCACTCACTAACTCACTCACTAACTCACTCACTAACTCACTCACTAACTCACTCACTAACTCACTCACTAACTCACTCACTAACTCACTCACTAACTCACTCACTAACTCACTCACTAACTCACTCACTAACTCACTCACTAACTCACTCACTAACTCACTCACTAACTCACTCACTAACTCACTCACTAACTCACTCACTAACTCACTCACTAACTCACTCACTAACTCACTCACTAACTCACTCCCTAACTCACTCACTAACTCACTTACTAACTCACTCACTAACTCACTCACTGACTCACTCACTGACTCACTCACTGACTCACTCACTAACTCACTCAGTAACTCACTCACTAACTCACTGACTCACTCACTAACTCACTCACTAACTCACTCACTCACTAACTCACTCACTAACTCACTCACTAACTCACTCACTAACTCACTCACTAACTCACTCACTAACTCACTCACTAACTCACTCACTAACTCACTAACTCACTCATTCACTCATTCACTCACTCACCTCCTCTCATTCTCATTCACTCACTCACTCTCTCACTCGCTCACTCACTCACTAACTCACTCACTAACTCACTCACTAACTCACTAACTCGTATATCTTGCTACAGAAATATCATAACTTGTAGAAATATAAACTGAATTCATAGGATTGTTGCTTTACTTTTCAAAAAACTTAAATAAAAAATAGTCAAATACAAAATATATTACAAAAATTATCTCAAATAATTGAGATTTCATCTAATTTTCACCTATTACAATATATCAGTAGTTTTGGAAGGTACTGTTGATTCTTCGCTATTGGCTTCTTCTGAGGGACTAGTTTCGTTTTCAGCTGGACTATCTGGAGTAGATGGAGCATCGCTTACTACGGATTCGTCTCCACCAGATCTTTCTTCCAGATTTGGTTTGTCTGAATCTTCAGTTGCAGAAGATTTTGCTTCTACAGAAATTGATTCTTTTTCTTCGTTAATAACTCCATCGGCTGGATGAAGTTTTCTGTATTCTTCATATGATGGGAGTCCGTTAAGAGAAGGTTCTAAAGCTTGTGGTAAACCTTGGGAATAGTCAGCGCCAAAATTGGATTGCAAAAATGAGCTGCTATCAAAAGCTTGGGTTCCTAAACCTTGAACGGCTTGATCATAGCCTGATTGGCTGGAAAGGATCGATTGTTCGGAAAGTTGAGAAAGAGTTTCTCCAACGGAAGCCTGGTGCTGAATATTGGATGAAATAGAATCTTCAAGTGATTTTGATTCGGATGAAGATGGTAAGATTGATTTTTCATATTGGTAGGATGGTACATTTAGATTCTGGAAGGAATTTCCATATACGTAGCTTGGAACACCGTAGGCTGTAACGAAATGGTGAATTTAATCTGCACATTATATATTTCTGAGCATAACACTTACCTGCGCTTTCAACAAATTGTGGGTCTTTAAGATACACATTATGTGGTACTTTTACGCGTACTGCAGTTGGTACTTCGACTGGGTATGGTTTTGGGATTGGTACGCGTACTTCAACTTTTTCTTTGACGTACACAGGTTTCTCAATTTCCACTTTAACTTCCTTGGTTCTGTACACAGGGTATGGTCTGGGAATTTCGATTGGTACTCTGCAATTTAAATAGATTACTACCAGTACTTTCCTTTACATCTAATTTAAACTGAACAAACAAAAACAAATAATTATATACAAAGAAAATATTACCTCTCAGGTACTGGTACAGGTACTTTGTGATCAATTTTTACTTCATATGGCTTAGGTATTTCTACTGGTACATTTACCTTTACTGGTACAGAGTAGGGCTTATTTACGGTTACAGTATAAGGAGTAGGTACTTGTACAGTCTTGGTGACTTCGTAAGGTACTGGTTTGGGTACATATACGGGTACTGCTTTGTTGAGTACATTGTATCCTTTAACTATCAACAAAAACAATTAATAATGAACGAGAGGAATGAAATGTGTACTTATTTAAAAGGCAAAAACATACCGTAAGACTGTGGAGCTGAGTAAGTTGTTGGGTAAATAGACGATCCAATGGTTGAGATTGGAGCTGAATATCCCGTTGAGTAAGAGGACGATCCAATGGTAGAGATTGGAGCTGAATATCCTGTTGGGTAAGAGGACGATCCAATGGTTGAGATTGGAGCTGAATATCCTGTTGGGTAAGAGGACGATCCAATGGTTGAGATTGGAGCTGAATATCCTGTTGGGTAAGAGGACGATCCAATGGTCGAGAATGGAGCTGAATAGCCTGTTGAGTAGATACCTGAAGAGTATGAAGCTGAATCAATTGCTGGATAAGAAGACAAACCTACAGATGATACGGGATTTGTTGAAATTTGAGCTGAATATGTCGATAAAGGAGAAACAGAATCAGCTGAATAAGATGATGGGTAAGACACCGAATTGACTGATGAGAAAGGTGCTTGGTATTGGACTGCTGGGACAATATCAGCGGTGTCAAATCCAAATCCATAGCTTCGTTTTTTGTCCTTTTTGTCAGCAGCACTGACCAAGGCCAAACAAGCCAAAGATATTATCTGCAAAAAAATAAAAATATTAATTATCGAAATGAATGCGTAATTATTTTATATAAAATGATAAGTTTTTAGAAGAATGGTTATGAAGAATTTTTGTCAGAAGTACACTACCGAGATTTTTGCAATTTTCCGACGCTACAATCAAGTTTTTGAAAAAATTTTAAGGGATATTTTATTGTATAGCGTTTTATTGGCTATAATTTATTTTCTGAATTTTTTTTAATATTTTTAATGGATGGTAAGTTATTAGCATTAAACTGTATTAAATAATATTAGTCAATACAAGAAGATTCCTAATTGTAATAAAAATCTTTTTAGTGTAACAATTACAATTAACAAAATTGTAATTAAAAAACAATTTTCAGATTGAAAATATAATTATTCAATTGATATGACTAATTATAAACAATAAAACTATGATTATTTAATAGATGTCAAAGTAATAGTATTAAACTATAACCTTTGACATCTATTGATTACACGCTTTACTAAAATATGACAATTTTTTACAGGTAACTGTAATTAAGTAAATGATTATTTAAGAAAATTTTATGAAAATAAATTATAGCCAATAAAACGCTCCACAAAAAATATCTTATACATTTTTTTTCATAAACCTGATTGTAGCGTCAAAAAATTGAAAAAATGTCAAAATTTATTACTAATTTAACGATAACTTCGAATTGCTTTGAAAGGTGTGAAAACATCAAAAAATTATGAGACCTTTTTTGTAGAGCGTCAATTTTGTTTTCATGTTATCTAAATGGAAAATAGAAATATTAAAAGTACAAACTTTTACAGTATTTTATTTTCGTCATGTCCGACTATATTTTCAGTATATTTAAATGAAGAAAAATAAAATAAACAGTGTATTTATAAAATTACATAAACATACATTAAAATTGAAATTTGAGTATCAAATTGATGAAAGTTTCTCTGGTTCATTTCACGAAACATTTCGTAAATAAATAATGAACACGCATTAGCGATATTAATAATAAATTTCGTACAACTTTAATTATTAACACAAAAAATCGAGATCACAAAATTTCAGGAGGAAAAAAATGGGGATTTAAAAATAAACTCAATTCTACAGAAAATTTCAAATTTAACTCCAGCTTTAAGTCTACCAAAGAATAAATATTAAACTTTTGTATAATAAGAATTCTTACAGTTTTGCTGTTGATTCTTTCGAATATTCCAAAGCAAAGTATTAAAAATATTTTCAATAAATGAAATAAAAAACAATTTTAATATACCACGTTTTAAAAACGAACTAAAAATTAAAAAATAATAATAATAATAATAAATGTGGGGCGCATTCGACAGTTCTATAAAAATGTAGAAAGTAGCTGTGTCGCATGCCCCCCTCGTTTATTATTATTATTATTTATTTTTTAGTTCGTTTTGAAAACGTGGTATATTAAAAAAAATTAATTTTATTTATTATTTTCTTTTTTAGTATTGTGAGTGATGCAATTGATTTTAAATACTTTCATGAGATAATGACAGTGACTTGCGGCAAATTTCACATTCATTGTAAATCCTTTATATTTGATTATAACCGAAATATAAAATAAAAATAATAATTATTCCTCCATTTTTTCAAATTTTTTCCATATTTTCTTTTATTGTCATCCAATTATGAATTATGTTGAAAATTTTAGGTCTCTAACCCATCGGAAAATAAGTTTAAGATCATGTACAAAGTTCCACCCGGACACACAAGAAAGTTAATAAAAACGTGGTAAAATATAATAAAAAACAGATTATTTATAAAAAAAAAGTATGAACTAAGCAAACACATTTGAATGATTCAAATATCTTCCTCTAACTTTTACAAACGATCATGGAATATATTTCTCAAATAGGTTAAACTTACCAGTAGTCCTCTCATTTTGTCGAACGTTCGAAACTGATGCTACTATTAAATATAAAAAAAGCTTTTATATAAAAGCCAGAACCTGTTGAAGGTTGATATTTTAATGAATTTTTTTTTTCGTATACTGCTGTTCTGGGCATATTAATGAATTCCGTATTATAATATTGTTAGTTTGTTGAGTTGATAAGTGCCCGAAAAAATTTTGGGTCATATATGGGTCACGTAGTTTCCAAAAAACTATAAATTGCGTTCATAGGCGTAACTAATCGAACAATCAACAGGTGTTTTATTAATTTTCAAAAATTTATTTAAATTAACTTTGCGTGGGTAGCTCTAAGCTATTTTTTATATAAATGTTTGTTATAAATTAATAATTTACATTTCCACTCTTTCAAATTTTAAGTTTCTTAGTTAGAGTGATCGGATATTATTTTTTTTCCACAATCTGTTATTTATTATCGATATATTATAATTTAGTTGCGTAATAGCAAATTATTTATTGTTTTTTTTTAGACTTGCGGTTGTTATAAGCAGGATATGTTCGGGATTTATAAATAACGAAAACACTAGAAGGTTTTTACTGATTTTGAAAAACTTTTACAGTAAAACAATAGTTTTTTTTTTAGTGTACACACCACTCAACCAATCCATTTTATTCCATGGAACTCTACATTTAATGAATAATAAAATCAGTGCGAAGAATATAAATAACGACAACCAACATAGTTAGCTAAAAAGTTGTATACCTTATATACCTTGCTACCATAAGTATAATGGGAAACTTTACAGTTACCTGGTAGGGAAAAATGTAGTGAATGTATGCTCTAAAAGTTTCTTCTTGTTTTTTAATACGTACTTAGCATCGGATTCGGTTTGCATTATGACCTTTAATAATCTGGGATCATTTCACTTTCTTATTCGATAAAAAGCTGTTGGTTTTGCCTGTGAATTAACCGAATTTAGTACCTCATCAATTTTGCTCCCGTCGTGATCCTTTTTTCCTGGATATCACCATTAAGCTCAGATACACTCCTAATAATGATATTTCTTGAACGCGTCATGCGCTCAACGGTCTCGTTTGCTATTTTGTCGATATTTTCCATGGTGTTAAATGTCTCGACTTTCGCTAGTTTATTTTAAAGATCAAATTTATCTTGCATTTCCGTTTTAAAGTCCAATAAGATTTTCATAAGATCTAAGCTGTTGGTTAAAGTAGAGGAGCATAAAATAGTTTCTAAAGGATAAAAAGAAACAAGAAATTCGGATTATAAATGATAATCATATCATAGCTATTGGTGTGGATTAAAAAATTTTAAACCTTATGATACAAAAATGAACACCGCTTATGGTTAAAATTGTATATATATCACTCTGGATTAAATTTATTGATTGTTATGTATGTAAAATTTAAATTTTAGATAGACCAGCTTCATTACAGATACATTTAAAAATGTTTTCTTAATTACCAGCTTATGGAGATGGGGCTAATTTTATCTAATAGGTTAGTTAATTTCTATTTTTATAACTTTTTAATTGACTTCTATCAATTCCTATATTTTTTGTATAAAATACGTGTTTTTACGTTGAATAGCATAAATTCTTCTCAGCTCCATTCTAAGATCAGTACCTACTCGTCAATTCTTTATATTTAATCTTATCTTACCAAAATCCCATTCTACTATATTCCACAACTTTTAACCGATCCTCATTCTTTTGGTACTATCTTACATTACAAAAAAGACTTCTGACCTAAGCTCATACCCCACTTACGCTCTCTAGACTTTTTAACCACAATCATTCATCGGCATACTCGCACCTGCATCATGCTACAATGCTCAATTTCTGTGATGAAGAATTAATGCCAATTGCTTCACTTTTTGACGAAGAGAAAGAAAATCAGAAGAATTTTCCATAACTCATGGTTTTTCTGCATCTCTATTGAATCAACTTTTATGATTGCTGCCCTTCTGAAGCTCCTAAAATAAAAATTTCAGACACAACTGTAAAGTGAAGGTTTGAAAACCCCGACGAAGACCACCGATCTAAAATCCAACCAATAAGTCTGGACTGGTGAAAAACTGTAGAGAATTCCTTATTAGGCTAACCCAGTGTCTCTAGTATGGGTTTCCTGGACATGAGGTAATGAATTGGCGAAACAGATAGCTAAAGAAAGCTGTGGAATAACAAAAGCTTGCATAAGAGAGGAAATCCAGGAAAGCCCTATACATTTTGCTCACACTCAAATCTGGAGATAGGTTACTTCGACTGCAATGGCTAATTTCTGACGGAAAAGAGGAAATACGCTATCTGATTTTATCTCTCCACTCTTGCATGTTCTGCGTAGTTCTAGATCCTCCTCTTTTGTCACTGTGGTCCATTGTTCCCGCCAAAATTTTCTCATATAAAATCTGAACTCTGCGAGGTGTTATTCCGAAAGTATTGCAGAATAGTTTTAGGCAAACTCTTACCTCACATCCTCCAGGTAGTATCAGATAATAATGGAAGGTGTGCTGCCTTCTGCTTTGTCCTGGGTGATCGTACGTTCCATGTCTGCGTCTGTAGATATATTGAGGATGAATTGATCTCTGTTGCTTGTCATATGAAGCCTTAACAATGAGCACTTGCAGTTGACCTAAAATAAATTGGTACCATTAAAAAATTATTTAATCAATCAAAACTTATCAATTTATCTTACCTCAGTAGGAGGAACCCTTGCAGGAGCTTGGCGACCACTAGAAGACGTGTATTCTTGACCACTATTTCTCTTGAGACTTTTTACGTTTTTTACGTTTCTCCGTTTACAAACTTATTAATAAGTATTGTCTTCAGATAATTAAACATTGTTTTCCAATTCTGTGGATTCAAAAATGTGAAGATCTTTTTTTAATTAGTTACGACAGTCTCTACTTTATATAGATATAAAGTTGAAAGTAATTATTTTTGTATACTTATAACAAGTAGAGTAAAACTTTGGAAAGTTTTAAGCTTTAATGGAAATTACCAGACAGTTAATGTTTGTCGATTCTGAAAAAAATTATAAAGACGAGACGTAAATTGTAAAAAAGTGGCAGAAACAAAATCTATAAATACATCGACAACTTTAGACATTAGCTTGGAAAAAAAATTCTCTAGTTCGCGTATATGGAATAAAAACTTTTAGTTTTCTTAACATGTTCCACTAAATGAAGAGATTGTACAAAGGTTATCGCTTTCAGGACTCAGGGGGCATAAAGGTAACGAACAAGCAGTTGAAATGGCCAGACTATGCTTTTAACTTGAAAAATAAGTCGTCAAATAATTATTGCTACTAAGGTATGTTGATAACTACCAATAATAATTAATTCCGATATTCAATTGGGCGACAGAGTCATATTATGTGAAGTAGTTGTTTTCAAGCAGAAATAACGTCACTGGGATAATCCGATCCGGACCATTATCTCGTTGAATATGTAAAGGTTGGGGTCAAATTTTATGACTAAATAAAATTATTAATTTATTTGTATGTTTAGTATTGAAATGAGTATGGCCTATCAAATAAATTAATTTAACGTAAAATGCAGTATTTTATAAATTTCTTCCTGGTTAGGCAGGTACATGAATTTATTATGCAAAAATTAAAATTTCCAATTAATTTGCTATACTTTTTGGTTGCTTCCCTTTTTTTAATGGTCAAGTGAATAAAGGCAAAGGTGGTCAATTGGCCCGATTGGCCCACACGGCGACCTATAAGATCTTCTGTGTGTACCCTACATATTTGTATTAGTCCAATAGGTCTAGGCTTCTGGGTGTACCATACATCTTTGTTCTTCTCCAAAAGATCTAGGATTCTGTGTGTTCCCTACATCTTTGTTTTAGTCTAAAAGATTTTGGCCTCTGTGTGTACCCTACATCTCTGTTTTAGTCCAAAAGATCTAGACTTCTGAGCGGTACCCTACATCTCTGTTTTAGTCCAATAGATCTAGGCTTCTGTGTTGTACCCTATATATTTGTTTTAGTCCAATAGGTCTAGGCTTCTGAGTGTACCATACATCTTTGTTCTTCTCCAAAAGATCTAGGATTCTGTGTGTTCCCTACATCTTTGTTTTAGTCTAAAAGATTTTGGCCTCTGTGTGTATCCTACATCTCTGTTTTAGTCCAAAAGATCCAGGCTTCTGAGCGGTACCCTACATCTCTGTTTTAGTCCAATAGATCTAGGCTTCTGTGTTGTACCCTATATATTTGTTTTAGTCCAATAGATCTAGGCTTCTGAGTGTACCATACATCTTTTATCTTCTCCAAAAAATCTAGGATTCTGTGTGTTCCCTACATCTTTGTTTTAGTCTAAAAGATTTTGGCCTCTGTGTGTACCCTACATCTCTGTTTTAGTCCAAAAGATCTAGGCTTCTGAGCGGTACCCTACATCTCTGTTTTAGTCCAATAGATCTAGGCTTCTGTGTTGTACCCTATATATTTGTTTTAGTCCAATAGATCTAGGCTTCTGAGTGTACCATACATCTTTGTTCTTCTCCAAAAGATCTAGGATTCTGTGTGTTCCCTACATCTTTGTTTTAGTCTAAAAGATTTTGGCCTCTGTGTGTACCCTACATCTCTGTTTTAGTCCAAAAGATCTAGGCTTCTGAGCGGCACCCTACATCTCTGTTTTAGTCCAATAGATCTAGGCTTCTGTGTTGTACCCTATATATTTGTTTTAGTCCAATAGATCTAGGCTTCTGAGTGTACCATACATCTTTTATCTTCTCCAAAAAATCTAGGATTCTGTGTGTTCCCTACATCTTTGTTTTAGTCTAAAAGATTTTGGCCTCTGTGTGTACCCTACATCTCTGTTTTAGTCCAAAAGATCTAGGCTTCTGAGCGGTACCCTACATCTCTGTTTTAGTCCAATAGATCTAGGCTTCTGTGTTGTACCCTATATATTTGTTTTAGTCCAATAGGTCTAGGCTTCTGAGTGTACCATACATCTTTGTTCTTCTCCAAAAGATCTAGGATTCTGTGTGTTCCCTACATCTTTGTTTTAGTCTAAAAGATTTTGGCCTCTGTGTGTACCCTACATCTCTGTTTTAGTCCAAAAGGTCTAGGCTTCTGAGCGGTACCCTACATCTCTGTTTTAGTCCAATAGATCTAGGCTTCTGTGTTGTACCTTATATATTTGTTTTAGTCCAATAGATCTAGGCTTCTGAGTGTACCATACATCTTTGTTCTTCTCCAAAAGATCTAGGATTCTGTGTGTTCCCTACATCTTTGTTTTAGTCTAAAAGATTTTGGCCTCTGTATGTACCCTACATCTCTGTTTCAGTCCAAAAGATCTAGGCTTCTGAGCGGTACCCTACATCTCTGTTTTAGTCAAATAGATCTAGGCTTCTGTGTTGTACCCTATATATTTGTTTTAGTCCAATAGATCTAGGCTTCTGTGTGTACTCTACATCTATGCTTTAGTCCAAAAGATCATGACCTCCGTGAGAACCCTACATCTCTGTTTTAGTCCAATAGATCTAAGCTTCTGCGTGGTACCCTACATTTTTGTTTTAGTCCAATAGATCTTGGCCTCCGTGTGTACCCTACATCTCTGTTTTAGTCCAATAGATCTTGGCTTCTGTGTGTACCTTACATCTTTTCTTAAGTCCAGATCTAGGCTTTTGTGTATACCCTACATCTTTGTTTTAGTCCAATAGATCTAAGGTTCTGTGTGGTACCCTATATATTTGTTTTAGTCCAATAGATCTAGGCTTCTGTGTGTACCCTACATCTATGGTTTAGTCCAAAAGATCTTGACCTCCGTGAGAACCCCACATCTCTGTTTTAGTCCAATAGATCTAAGGTTCTGTATGGTGCCCTACATTTTTGTTTTAGTCCAATAGATCTTGGCCTCCGTGTGTACCCTACATCTCTGTTTTAGTCCAATAGATCTTGGCTTCTGTGTGTACCTTACATCTTTGCTTAAGTCCATTTATACCCTACATCTTTGTTTTAGTCCAATAGATCTAAGGTTGTGTGTGGTACCCTACATATTTATTTTAGTCCGATAGATGGCTTCCGTGTGTACCTTACATCTTTGCTTAAGTCCAGAAGATCTAGGCTTCGGTGTGTACCCTACATCTTTGTTTTAGTCCAATAGATCTAGGCTTTTTAGGCCTATTATCCGTTTTGGAGCTAGGTCTGTAGCCTTATTGGGCTCTGAGTACCCCTTTTTCAGGAATTTAAGACTTTGACGAACAATTACCTTGAAATTGCAAATAATTGTGTTCCGACGTCTCATCTACATCATCTCAGAGACTTCATTTTCCACTGTCCACTTAACCCCTCCAGTGAAAATTCTTGTGATTGGTCTAAGATCAGATTGGAGTATTTCTCCATTAGGCTACAGTAAGTTGCTTTTCCCATTTTTGTTAGGATTACTTAATTATTCTCTAGGAAAACCTAAAATTATAAAGGTAACGTGCTAATAATTAAGGTTTGTTCCAACTGGCGTTAGAACCGTTTTTGGTATCGTTCGCGCATGTGCTGCATTTCTTTCACGTTCACGTTCACGTTAGTATCGTTCTTGGGACTACTTGGAACGGTATGCAAACTGTACCTTATGGAAAGAGTGATATCCCAAATTCGAGTTTGCGCACTATACAGTACTCGAAACGATTCCAGTACGGTTCATAAATGCCAGTTGGAACAAACCTATAATGTAATTGGAGTTAGAATGGAATGCTGCATTGTTGAAAAGTACTTGATTTATTGATTGTTACAGACTCAATCTTAATATTCTAATATTTAATTTAAACTGACTGCTTATAAATAAATTCACATACTTATATTACTTTGAAATGGAATTCCCAAAGAGTTTTATTGGCTTAGAGTTTACTTCTATTTACTTTAAACACTTGTAATTGAAGTAGGTATACATCCCAAACACTCTTACGTTCGCAGAGCAAAGCGTGATGTTCAATTAAAAAAAAAACTCCGTAGTTTAATGCTTTTGCGGTTGAAGCTTCTGTGCTTTAAACTTTACTGTATAAAAAAGGTACAAAAATCCACTATAGGGTCATTTTATTTACATTACTCACTCAAACGTATATTTCTATTTCGAACCCACCACACCACATTACGTGTATGAGATATGCAAATATCTTTAAGCGTTACTTTATTTTTTGGTCTTACAAACATTCGCAAAATAAATATACTTTTTAGAGCAAGAGCATCGCTTAAATTGAATTTAAATGATATGAATTATATTTTTAATATTTAAAAGGTATAATTTTGAACATTGATGTTTATACAACCTAATGTTAACTAAACAGTGGTGTGTATTCCTTTTCGCTAATATTTTATATACTTTCATATATTTTTATTAATTTCATCTTGTTATGAAAATTTTACTCAAAACTTCCTAAAACTATTTTTTTTATTTTATTTTACACTAGACTACACTCATCTACTTTACACTACACTACATTGCACTTCTCTTCATGTCTCTACTCTATACTACAATCCTCTACTCTACCCTACTCTGTTCTATTCTCTATTCTCTATTCTCTATTCTCCATTCTCTATTCTCTATTCTCTATTCTCTATTCTCTATTCTCTATTCTCTATTCTCTATTCTCTATTCTCTATTCTCTATTCTCTATTCTCTATTCTCTATTCTCTATTCTCTATTCTCTATTCTCTATTCTCTATTCTCTATTCTCTATTCTCTATTCTCTATTCTCTATTCTCTATTCTCTATTCTCTATTCTCTATTCTCTATTCTCTATTCTCTATTCTCTATTCTCTATTCTCTATTCTCTATTCTCTATTCTCTATTCTCTATTCCCTATTCCCTATTCCCTATTCCCTAATCTCTATTCTCTATTCTCTATTCTTTATTCCCTATTCCCTATTCTCTATTCTATTCTTATTTCCATTCTATTCTATGTGTCTATAAAGGGAGAAAAAAGGATGTAATTAGATTCCACCATATCGTCATTGAAGGATAATCTATTTATCCGTAAAATTGTTGAATCTAATAAATATTTATAGAAAAATAACTCTTTCCATTTATCTGGTACAAAAGTTCTCTATTATGTTATTCAAATGAAGTTTGAACAGTTTTAGCAGAGCTACTTTAAAATCAAATTCAATGGAAAGTTTACGAACCGGTAATGTTAAAAAGATGGTAGTTAGCGTTAACTTGGGAAAACTGCGATTAAAAAGACATCACAAGAAGCTACAAAAAGTAGCTCTGAGATAGTAATCCAGAATTTTAGCAAAAACTATTTTAGGACACAAACTAATTATATATGCCTTAATTGCATATTTATGTACAAAAAAACGTTAACTCAAATTTATCTTATATAAGCCAATTCCTCAAAATCTCTGTGGACCAGACACAATATAGCAGGAAAGTATGGAATTAAAATAGATAGTTTTCTTTGTTATTTATAGAAAATTTAACCACAATTTTTTTCATATTTATTTCAACGTTTCGGTAGCGTTCTTGCTCACACAATGAAAATTTGAACAATATGACAACGTAGAAATCTCGTCCTGCGTGAATCATTTCAGAATCCATCTAATAAATAGCCATGTTAGTATACAGAGTAAGCTTTGAGTATGGAATGCCTCAATTATCTTGGATGTTTTGTCTTTCCATAGAGTTTATACCTCAAATACTTCTAGTCTAACTCAAAGAGACTTATAGTGAAACTCAAAGAAACTTCTAGTCTAACTCAAAGACACTTCTAGTTTAATCCAAAGAAACTTCTAGTCTAACCTAAAGGCACTTCTAGTGTAACTCAAAGATAGTTCTAGTCAAACCCAAAGAAACTTTTAGTCTAATCCAAAGAAACTTCTAGTCTTACTCAAAGACACTTCTACTCTAACTCAAAGACATTTCTAGTCTAACACAAAGACACTTCTAGTCTAACTCAAAGATACTTATAGTCAAGCCCAAAGAAACTTCTAGTCTAACTCAAATACACTTCTGGTCTAACCCAAAGAAACTTCTAGACTAAACTAAAGACACTTCTAGTCTAACTCAAAGAGACTTATAGTAAAACTTGAAGAAACTTCTAGTCTAACTCAAAGACACTTCTTGTTTAATCCAAAGAAACTTCTAGTCTAACCTAAAGGCACTTCTAGTCTAGCTCAAAGACAGTTCTAGTCTAGCTCGAAGACAGTTCTAGTCTAACCCAAAAAAACTTCTAGACTAACCTAAAGACACTTCTAGTCTAACTCAAAGAGAATTATAGTCAAATCCAAAGAAACTTTTAGTCTAATCCCATGGAACTTCTAGTCTAACCTAAAGACACTTCTAGTCTAACTCAAAGAGACTTATAGTCAAACCCAAAAACTTTTAGTCTAATCCAAAGAAACTTCTAGTCTTACTCAAAGGCACTTATAGTCTCACTCAAAAACATTTCTAGTCCAATCCAAAGAAACTTCTAGTCTAACCTAAAGGCACTTCTAGTCTAACTCAAAGACAGTTTTAGTCTAACCCAAAAAAACTTCTAGACTAACCTAAAGACACTTCTAGTCTAACTCAAAGAGAATTATAGTCAAACCCAAAGAAACTTTTAGTCTAATCCCATGGAACTTCTAGTCTAACCTAAAGACACTTCTAGTCTAACTCAAAGAGACTTATAGTCAAACCCAAAAACTTTTAGTCTAATCCAAAGAAACTTCTAGTCTAACTTAAAGAGACTTATAGTGAAACCCAAAGAAACTTCTAGTCTAACTCAAAGACACTTCTGGTCTAATCCAAAGAAACTTCTAGTCTAATGCAAAGAAACTTCTAGTCTAATCCAAAGAAACTTCTAGTCTAACCTAAAGGCACTTCTAGTCTAACTCAAAGACACCTCTAGTCTTACTCAAAGAAACTTATAGTCTAACCTAAAGACACTTCTAGTCTAACTCAAAGAGAATTATAGTCAAATCCAAAGAAACTTTTAGTCTAATCCCATGGAACTTCTAGTCTAACCTAAAGACACTTCTAGTCTAACTCAAAGAGACTTATAGTCAAACCCAAAAACTTTTAGTCTAATCCAAAGAAACTTCTAGTCTTACCCAAAGACACTTATAGTCTCACTCAAAGACATTTCTAGTCCAATCCAAAGAAACTTATAGTCTAACCTAAAGGCACTTCTAGTCTAACTCAAAGACAGTTCTAGTCTAACCCAAAAAAACTTCTAGACTAACCTTTAGACACTTCTAGTCTAACTCAAAGAGAATTATAGTCAAACCCAAAGAAACTTTTAGTCTAATCCCATGGAACTTCTAGTTTAACCTAAAGACACTTCTAGTCTAACTCAAAGAGACTTATAGTCAAACCCAAAAACTTTAAGTCTAATCCAAAGAAACTTCTAGTCTTACTCAAAGACACTTATAGTCTCACTCAAAGACATTTCTAGTCCAATCCAAAGAAACTTATAGTCTAACCTAAATACACTTCTAGTCTAACTCAAAGAGACTTATAGTGAAACCCAAAGAACCTTCTAGTCTAACTCAAAGACACTTCTGGTCTAATCCAAAGAAACTTCTAGTCTAATGCAAAGAAACTTCTAGTCTAATCCAAAGAAACTTCTAGTCTAACCTAAAGACACTTCTAGTCGAATCCAAGTTACTTCAAAGGCAACCTCTTCCAGGGCACCAAAAATGGAGTTGAACCACCCTTGAGGAAAGTGTCTTGCCGGACATATCAGCTTTAAATAACACAAAATAATGCTCAAAAACCAATCTTTAACTTTTTGTATTTTTATTTGAAAATATTTTAAAATCTCAATACGCATACAGATGTTAAAAGTTACATTTTGGCTTTCGAATACTTATAGGTTTCAATAAAATTAGAACGTGTTGTGTATCACTAACCGCCCTTAAATCGAGAACGATTTATGCCCCGAGGGAACTGTGATTTACACTGTAATGTAGGTCAATCCCACCACCCCGGACTATTAATCACCCTCCTAGAAAATCTCAATCTTCTCAACAGTTTGTAGTTGCTTTTGGTGGACCTTTTTCTTTATATGACACTTTTGAATTTATCTCCTACGAACTCCTTATTATTACCTTGTTCCCTTCACTTGTAACTCCCTTCTTATTAATGCTCTAATTAAAATAATTTCTCATGGAAGAGAGCAGCGTCTGGTTAATGGGGCTTCTCTCGTCTCTCTTCGCTTTATTTTACTACTGTTGTAACTTCGGAGGATTCCAGATACTGAATTTAGAGGTAGCGCTCTAAGCACAATATAAATTTCTGTGGAAAATCGAACATCAAGTACACGATTCTTGATAAATATCAATTAGGTAGAAAATTTCCAAGTTACTGGTTAATTAAAAATTAAATCATAAAAGAGAATTCCTTAGAAATTAATCAGAATACCTTTTCGAAAAGGGCAATCGTAATTTGGGATATTATATAAATTTTTGGTCCCAAAAAAACAAATTTTTATCGTTTTTCATGTCCCAAATTTTTTTTTAAATTTTGTACAATATTAATATTTTCACTACTTTTACATTGATGATTTATATATTGATATTTATATATTAAGTTATAGTATAGCTCTTCTAAAATTTCAGTTGAAAATTCAAATTTTTGTGGTATTTATACGACTTTTTAAGTTGAAAATGTGTTTTTTCGAAAATTTCATGTTATAATTTGAAGGTTTTTATCAAAAAACTAAATTTAATATAGAAATTTAAAACTGCTCTCTATAGTTGAAATATATTTTCACTTGAAATTACAAACCAGATATTCAACTAAAGTGAACTTGTTTTTATCAGCTCGGTTAACTTTCAATATTTTTATTCATTAGAGCATGCTTTAAATTCATCTATCAGCTCGGAGTTTTCAAATTGTCTGCATACCATTTTAAAATTTTATTTTTTTCTCTCTTCGTCAAACGAAATTTTCCACATTGAAAGAAAATTCAATATAGCTGTCTAAAAGCTCTTTAAACTTTTAACAGCGATATAAATCAAAAATGTATTATATATTTTTGATTCTATTAACGTTTTTTTTTCAAAATAAATCAAAATTTCCTTACAATTTCAGCACTGCTTCCAACTTTTAGACCGTTTGATACGCCCAACTATTTGAAACCAAATCGAGTCGAGACTTTCGAAAGTGACTAAATAGCGACATGCTCGAGGTTAAAAGGAACCCCCACAAAACACAATAAACGCCTCAAATATAATGTTTACTGAGACGAATATTTGATTTAAACTTTATATAGAAAAGTTTTAGTGAACGTAACATTCTGTTATTTGTTTGCGACTGTTACAAAATTCGAAACTAATATTTACTTTTAATTACTTTTAAACAAAAACTGCAAATCATTCTCCACACATAATTCTGTTATTTCAAAACCAGACCTTAATTTTTCCTGTTCAATGTCAAGTATGTGCATAAAAAGGTAATAAAGATTTCAAGATAAACGGCTGCATTATTATTATGAAGTTATGAACAAAAATGTTAATGAACGATTATAAAAAGCAATTCTTCTTTCAAAAATAGCCTGTACGAATTCTGGAATCTGTAACTTCATTAGTTTGCAAATTACCACGATTTCGCTGTGATAAGTGATGTGTCGTTATTATTTTTCAGAAATATGCAGTTTCCGCTACAGTGGGAATGATTATTTCAAACCAACTTAGTTGTAAAATGCAATATATCGCATGTTCAATGACTTTTAAAATATATTATTACGTACATTGATAGAACATAAAAAAAGCTATAATCTGAAAAAAATTTCGTTAAGATTGCTTGAAAAACATCGGAGCTATAAATCGTCAAAGTTGATGTTTAAAAATTTTAAGGGTGTCTCAGAGGCAACTCTTAGTTTTACAATTAAAAAGAGTAATTTGAAATTTGTTGAATTTTTAACGTGTTGAAAATAAAATACAGAAAATTATACAAATAGTGTGATATAAGAGTGATCCGAATGAAAGTGAATTTTTAATCTTGCGTTCTAATCTCTATTTCATTGTCACTTTCTTTATATGTTTATAAGTGCCGCTTGGGAGCAAAGGTTATAAATATGTGGCTTCCAATGCGATAAAAATGTCACACACCTGGGAGTCCATAAGTAGTTTCGTGAAAAAAATTAATATTAAACATGATACTGAAAACTAATTTACATTTTAAACGAGGAAACGTTATTTCTTATATAAGAGTGTTGATGGCGTAACTCTTTTACTTCTAAAGTCCATGAAAGTGGAAAATTTTCCACATTTTCATTGCTCGTAAAAAATCACATTATTACAATATTTAAAAGAAATTAATATTTTGAAGTTGTTTATTTTAATTTACATATTTAATTTAATCGACAAAAAAACTTGGACAATGTATGTTATTAAAAAAATAAAAAAAGATTCTTATAGGATAACTCAAAGACACATCTAGTCCAACTTCTAGTCTAACTCAAAGACACTTCTAGTCTAACCCAAAGATACTTCTAGTCTAACCTAAAGACACTTCTACTCTAACTCAAAGAGACTTATAGTCAAACCCAAAGAAACTTCTAGTCTAACGCAAAGACATTTCTAGTCTAACTCAAAAACACATCTAGTCCAACTTCTAGTCTAACTCAAAGACATTTCTAGTCTAACTCAAAGACACTTATAGTGTAACCCAAAGAAACTTCTAGTCTAACTGAAAGACATTTCTAGTCTAACCCACAGAAACTTCTAGTCTAACGTAAAGACACTTCTAGTCTAACTCAAAGAGACTTATAGTCAAACCCAAAGAGACTTATAATCAAACTCAAATACACTTCTAGTCTAACTCAAAAACACATCTAGTCCAACTTCTAGTCTAACTCAAAGACATTTCTAGTCTAACTGAAAGACACTTATAGTGTAACCCAAAGAAACTTCTAGTCTAACTGAAAGACATTTCTAGTCTAGCCCAAAGGAACTTCTAGTCTAACGTAAAGACACTTCTAGTCAAACCCAAAGAGACTTATACTCAAACTCAAATGCACTTCTAGTCTAACTCAAAACACTTCTAGTCCAACTTCTAGTCTAACTCAAAGACATTTCTAGTCTAGCTCAAAGCCACTTATAGTCTAACCCAAAGAAACTTATAGTCAAACCCAAAGCGACTTACAGTCTAACTCAAATACACTTCTAATCTAACTCAAAAACACATCTAATCCAACTTCTAGTCTAACTCAAAGACACTTCTAGTCTAAGTCAAATACACTTATAGTCTAAACCAAAGAAACTTCTAGTCTAACCTAAAGACACTTCTAGTCTAACTCAACAAGGAAACGTTATTTCTTATATAAGAGTTTTGATGACGTTACTTTTTTACTTCTAAAGTCCATGAAAGTGAAAAATTAACAAACGTGAAATTTTCCACATTTTCATTGATCGTAAAAAATCACATTATTACAATATTGCAAGTCATTAAGATCCAAAAAATACTTTTTTAAAAGAAATTAATATTTTGAAGTTGTTTATTTTAATTTACATATTTAATTTAATCGACCAAGTATATTAATAAAAAAATTTAAATTAAAAGTTGGCTATACAATTTCAGTTATACGCAAGTATTGCCAACATCAGAAATAATAGAAAATTGTTGAAAACAAGTATAGTACGAGCAAAAGATATAGTGATCAGTCCAGGCGCCTTGTTCCAGCATTATATTTTCTATATCATCGTTCCTATATTTTAGGTTACTTTTTACTGGCAATCTTAAGAGGATCAATTTGTAAACAATAAAAGATCAATTATTCGTTTTTAAAAGATGTATTAAAAAGAGAATTTTTCATTTACATGAGTTGTCGAATATCAACATTTTATATACAAAAGTCTAAATAACACAAATTAATGCTTCTTTTCTCCTGCCTTTTCGGCTTTGCGAGCGATGATATTGTGTACATTATTTCCGTGGTTGAATGGACAATCTGGAACAACTGCACCATTAGATACAATTTGTGTACCAGAGATTCCAGATAATCCAGAACTCAATAATTCAGATCCTGAAGATTGGAGTCCCGAAGACTCGAATCCAGAAGTAGATAATCCATTGTATCCTCCTACTGTTGACTGAAGACCTGAATATCCAGATGAATAAAGTCCTGAAGATATATCGGAAGATGAGAGACCATTGGAAACGAGACCAGAAGACACGATTCCAGAGGAGGCAAGGCCAGATGAAGAAAGGTCAGAGGATGATACTAATCCTGAAGAGGAGAGACCGGAATATAGTCCGGAAGATACAATGTCGGATTGTCCTGAGCTCAATAATCCTGAGGAAGCATATCCTGTGTCTCCTAAACCTACTGATCCCGTTGAAACATGTGATACAATTGGAGCAGAAACTCTTTGTTGAACCAATTGAATAGGTTGTTTTACAGTCTGGATGTTATGGTGTACTTTGTAAATTTCTGGTACTTTGACAACAACGGGTTGTGGAATCTTGACTGTTACCCTCTTTTCTACTGGAACGGGGTAGGGTTGAGATACAGGTATTCTTACAACTTGAGGTACTTTTACGTATACTGGTTTTTCAACAGGTACTGGGACAGTTCTGGTGATATGTACTGGATAAGGTTTCTCGACTGGGTATGGTACTTGAACTTTCACTTGATATGGTACTGGATGAGGTACTTGTACTGGGTATGGTTTTTCTACAGGTACTGGTACGTTAACCTTCACTTGTACAGGTACTGGCTTGTCAACTTTTACTGGATAAGGTACTGGTACTTGTACTGTTTTGGTAACTGGATAGGGTTGAGGTACTGGAACAGGTACTTGAACTTTGTTAATTACGTTGTGTACTGTATGACGTGCTACTTCGTTTGATACAACTGGTCCGGTACTGAATGAACCGTACTGAGCTTGAGGGTAAGCATAACCTAAGCCTGAGGAGTAACCAGAGGAATAACCTAAGCTTGATGAAGGATATCCAGTGCTCAGTACTTGTTGACCGTATAAACCGTTGCCTGAAGAATAGCCCAATCCTGATGAAGTGTATCCATTGGAACCAATTGTGTTCCATGTTGGTTGACCATTTGAATAGCCCAAGCCTGATGAAGTATATCCAGTGGAACCAATTCCAGATCCAATTGTGTTCAGTGCTGGTTGACCATAAGAATAGCCCAAACCAGAGGAATAATATCCAGAGGAACCAAGACCAGAAGATCCAATAGTGTCTAGTGTTGATTGACCAGATAATCCGGAGGTAGACAATCCAGATAAGCCATATGATCCGGATGTGGATAGTTCACCATTTAATCCAGCTGTGGCTAGTCCAGATGACGAAGACAAAAGACCTCCAGATACTAGACCAGAAGATTCCAATCCCGAAGAAAGGCCACCTTGTGAGAAAGACTGTTGGTAGTATTCACTTTCGCGTTTTAGTTTCTTTTCATCCGCTTTTGGAGTAGTGGCAATAGCCAAAGCTACGAAACTGAGTACCTGGAAAGTAAAATAAATTTTATTATGTATACATAAACGTTAACTTAAGATTACAAATTAAAAGGGATTCGATTGGCCGGTTGCGATCTATAAAATCTTTTGTGTATACCCTCTCAGCCTTCTCATCTGTATAATCGCAGAATTATAATAGTTCCGCTTGAAACTATAACCGGCAACTCAAACCAAAGTACCAAAGTAGATGCAATTTGAAATTTACGATCCCAAATTCTGAACTGTTGGAATATTAATGAATATTTAAGAAACCACTGCACTAAAGGTTCATTACAAACCAATTATTTCCCATTTATGAGACAATTACAGAATAATTTGCCTGCTATAGATATTATATCAACGTTATACGTATATTATTACAAATATTATTTAACGACACTATATAAACTTACTTAAAAAAAACACCCTAAATGGCTTAACCTAATTTGTTTACTATTCGATATGCACATGCGCCTGGTAGTGGCTAAAAAGCCGAAAGAGCAGTTTGGAAGTGAATATGGAAACATTGTCAACATTTTTTAGAAAAAATTTATATAATAAATAATTGGGGGTAATGGTAGTTAAAGTTTAAAAAACTATTTAAGTCGAGCTGTCACTATAGTAATTTTATTATGTATAAACAAAAAAAAAGTTTTTTGTTCTGCATGTTTCAGCATAATACTTTCAATATTAATATAATTAGAATGAGTACTTACCAAAAATGCCTTCATATTCCAGTTAGTTCCTCTAAGGCACAAACAAGAAGTGACTATATTCTCTCGAATTCATCTATTTATACGTTATATCTAACATTAGATGCCACGACGAAGGCCAATTTCAACCAGTTTACAAATTTCATATTCTTATTCCTTTCTGCATCATAAATTTAATTCGGTTATACCGGATGATATCGAAAGATCGAAGGATGATACTTCAATTTTTTTCTTCACCTTTAAAACTGGTATTGATTCGATTAATTCCGATGATTCATTTCAATATGATTAACTTTATGTTAATTGATTATTATTTATGTCGTTAATTGTTTAAGGTTGAAGCTTGTTCTAAATTCAAGTTAGTTACTGTAATATTACAATTACACAATATACCAAACTAGCTATAGGAAATAGAACTTTTTTTCCAAGTGATATTCAATATTAATATGAACGACCTTTGCAGATCTATTGTGTATGCCTTCCTGTTATGCTAGAGTTCCTTGTCTAGACCAGTCCTTTATTTCTAGACTGCTTAGGGCAGACTTCAGGTCATCCATATATTGAGAAGATGATTTTTCCTTCCCTTTCTTCGAAATCCTTAACCTTAGTTATACCTTTAATGTAGCACAGTATATGTGCTGAGCTTTCCCCATCTTCTTGGCAAAACCTACATATAGTTTCTGTCAATCCAATGTTGCTCATGTGCTAGTCGAGTCAGTAGTGTCCTATCAGGATCCCTACCAGGATTCTTATCGCCTATTTTGGCTTTGTAGGTACTCCGTGAATTTTGCCTCTCGGCTATTAATAATATCATAAGTAGCTCTTATTCTCTATCTAATAATGTTGAATTATTCGGTTTAGGTTCCTTTTAATTAGGGTTGACGTTCTTTGAAAAAAAAAACACATCTTTCTCCGACAAATGTTTAATTTGAACTCTCCGACCAAAAACCCATAAGCAACAATTGCCAGCCTACACATTCTTTCAATCTTGCGCGTGTCTGCTTATTTTTCCAATTGTTACTTATATCGATAATTCAATTATAATCAAACTGTTGCTTACTCGATATATTTTATTATTACAATAATTATTATAACGAAACACATACATACTAAAGTTAATAATCTATAATTTAACAATGAGCATAAATTCTAACCTAAATAATTAACTACCCATTACATCTATTTATTTTATAAAAACTAGAACTGACTTTTTCAACAGCTACATATTCCTTTATTCCCCGAATGTGTCGATCTTGGTGACTAGCCAAATGGAGCGTTAATAGCTGATCTCATAACCTTAAATAATTAATTACTCTTTGTCTTTTGGAAGCAGATGCATCATCTGGTTAAAACCAAGTTCCATTATCCCTATCATAAATTGTTTATTGCCGATAAAACGTAGAGTAGCTAAATATAGACAACAAAGTTTTTGTGTAGTTTAGAGTCTCCCTGTATACAAAAATACAATATTCCAATTATAAAATGATATATTCAGCACTTTTAAAATATTCGGAATAATATTTCGAATTCCTGCATTACCAGAACGAAAATTTCTTTCCAAAAAGGAAAATATAGTGTGATCCAAAACTTTTGTCTACCTTTCCAGAAGGATGTACTCTTAGCTTTAGCATTTCCACCATTCTATTAATAATTAGGTATCAAAACAATTATATTTTTATTTCAAAACTTTTAATAAGAATAACGTTTATATCAATAGTTATTGGAGATATTACAGATTAAATATCAACATTAGGTACATAAAATATCATAAGAAAAAATGTTTATTGTTTCTTTGGGGCGTCACGAGCGATGATGTTGTGGGTACTGAAAGATCCGTATGGGGTTCCGTAGTCTAAGCTTCCGAAGTTGTATGGGTACGAAGGTGCTTGAGCGCCAAGGGTTGAATGAAATCCAGTATGGACGGTTTGTGGTACTTTAACGACGACTGGTTCTGGTACGGTAACAGCAACTCTACGTTGAACAGCTACTGGGTAGGGTTGAGCAACTGGTACTTTGACGACTTCTGGTACTTTAACGTATACAGGTTTTTCAACTGGTACAGGGATGGTCCTGGTGATTGGTACTGGGTATGGTTTTTCAACTGCATATGGTACTTTTACTCTTACTTCATATGGTACAGGATTAGGTACTTCTACGGGGTAAGGTTTGTCGACTGGGTATGGTACGTTCACTTTGTATTGTACTGGTACTGGTTTCTCAACGTGTACTGGGTAGGGTTGGGGTACTTTGACGGTTTTTTCATATGGTACTGGAATCGGTTGTGGAATAGCTACTGGTACTTTGTTGACAACATTATGGACGGTATGTTTAGAGTGGTACTCTGGGTAGTGTGAGTAGAATTGAGGTTGTTGTGGGTAGTATAAAGGCTCTTGTGGGTAGTATGGAAGTTGTTGAGGGTAGTATTCAGGAGCGTTGGGATAATATTCAGGAGCGTTTGGGTAATATTCAGGAGCGTTGGGGAAATATTGAGGGATGCCATTATGGAAGTATCCGGCATCTAATTGACGTTTCGATTTTTCTGCACCGGTAGAGGTTTCTTTAGCTACGATGGCTAAGACAGCGCATGATAAAATCTGAAATAATAACGTTTGTTTATTATTGTGAATAAAATGTTATTTCTATTAAATAAACTATTTGTTGGGAGTGGTGAACATTTAGTGAAATGATTTCTTTAAAAATTGCATTTAATTTTTGGCAAAAACCAAGAATTTTTTTAAATATAATGCTAGTTACAAATATTTTGTTGTTGATGGTAATGTGACTATTATTAATAATGTAGTATTGACTTTCCCATAAATTAAAATTGTTACGAACATTTATCTCTATAATTAAGTGTTAAAATGTAAGTTTCATTCCAAATAAACGAAGTAGAAACATAATAAAAAATTTAAACTATTTTCAATTAAATCAGACAGCCATAGACATGGAAAATGTACAGGGTATCTCTCTTTCTCTCTGTGTGTGATCAATAACTTTAAACAGGAGTTTATGGCAAGTGGCACATCCTTTTAAAGGTATTTAAAAAGAACAAATTTTATATTTTACGTTACTTTAATTTGTAAAAACAAACTTAATTAATATTAAAAAGTGAAATAATTCTTGAACTTACCAAAAACGTCTTCATGTTTGCCTAGTGAGATAAGACACTTTGACTTGAATGATACTTGAATTTACGTTACACCTTCTTTATATATTTTCCGAACTTGCCGTATGGTCAACTTGTTTCTTTAAATTGAATATGGATCACAAAAACAAATAAAAATTAAAATGGCTAATTAATTATACGGCTTTGATTTAATTTCTGTGAGATACCAGTTCATATTTAATATGCATATAAGGAGTTTGTTTTTCAAATCCAACAAACACGTTTTTGAAGATAAAATAAGTATTTTTGTAAAAGCTTTTTGACTTTTATTTTCAAATTATTGTTGTTGAATTTAAAACAAAGGAAGATTGAAAAGTAAAATTATCTTTTATTCAAAAACAATCATGTATGAGGATTAATCTTATATACAGGGTGGTTTTTTTAAAGCATTTTTCCCATTCCGGGTTTTATTGGGGTCTACTTTTATGTGAAAATATCCACGAAATGGCCATCCTGTATTATTCAAAATCAACATCTAAGGCAAAATCGTCTATCTAAGCAGTTTGTTTTTCCACCACGGCGTCGCGCATTGTATCTCCTGGACCATTTTAAAACTGTAACGACAATAACCTTACTTTTTATGTTTGACAGTAGCCAAATAGTAAACATTAATTGTGACAAAAACTGAAAGTAAGAACTAGAAATATTAGAATTGTTAAAAATGTGCATGAACTAATGTCATTAGTAAGTTGTTCCTATTGTTTAAAAATATATTATATTTTTTATTGTTATTGAACAAATTGAAGATTATGCATTGAGTTTTAAAGCTTTGGGCTTCATCCTACACATGTTAAACCATTTCACTATACTGTTATAAGTTTTTGTAGCTCATTCACTGTTATTTTGAGATTTGATCGAACAAAGCAATGTAATCTACCTACACACTGCAATATGTATGTTTACAAATTTAAATGTTCTGGTGCTGATTCTTAGTTGAACAGCACAGATAGATTGTAGAACAAATGGGACAGTGGGGAGCCCCGAAGGAGTCCTTGTTGAGGTTGAAATGATTGGCTTAAAATTGTCATTCACTTTTACTTTTACCATGAACCGAAAGTGTAGCTTATGATTGGCTATTCTTGTTCTGCAGTCAGATGTTTTTGGTATTGGATTTAAACTAGTTTTGGCACAAAATATTTATCGGATTTTTTTTAATGAAGAAATTTATTTAATCACTAACTAGTTATCATAAATTACAACTCAATACCCAACTAAACTATATTATCGAATTCTGTGGAGTGGACCATTCTGCCCTACCAGACGCAAATTCCTTCGAATGTCTCTCATGAGGTCCTGGACGGAATTCAGATTAATTTCACTCAGTTTTTCGTAAATTCTCCATCTTAATTGTTCTTCATCTTGGGCTTCCCAGCCTCCATGATAAACCTGCCCAACCAACTTGTTCCCATTTCTTATTTATACGACATCTTAAAGCGAAAACTTCAAAATAAATAAATCTCAATCAGATGTTTTTGGTATTGGATTTAAACTGGCGCTCTCTACCATGACCAGAAATTGGTGCGATCTCCCTATATAGTCTCCATGATCTGAGAGTTGATCTTTAGAGGTTTACATACCATTTTAGTTTTATTGCAATTTTTGAAAGCTCTTATTTTGTATACAGAATGATCCAAAACTCACGTCTCATTTAAAGGGAACATCCTGTATTTTAATATTAATAACGACACTCATCAAACCTGTTTATTAGAACTGAAATCAAAAAGGAAAAGACAAAATGTCAATTATTTTAAAAGTTAACGAAGAGTTGTTGAAACTGAAAAGCCTTGGAGAGTTGTGGAAAGTTTGTTGAAGCGGAGTCGAAGACAATAGTTAATTAACAATTTTACACTGTTTTGAAATCATTATTATGATCATGGTACAATGAATCAACTTAGCTATGATCTTGGTATTAATTAGAAGAAAAAAAAGTTTCTAAATCATTGGGCTGCCTACACCAAAAGATATTAAATTCCCACTTCTAATTACCAACTAAGTTACTAAATTTGAAACAAAAAACGTCTGAATATACTGGACAAAGTTGAAAAATTGGCTGGACAATTTTATCTGCTCCAGAAAAGTCCTTGTGGTGTATTCATTATTCTTTTTGTTAATTCATTCATACATTTATTTGGGTTGTGCCCAGGCACTTGAACTGAATCTTTGTACCATTTCCCATGTTATCTACTTCCATTCCAGAAGCTTAGTGTCTTCTATAAAAGCCACTAGTTTGACTGGAAGGATTTTCAGTAGTTGTGCTGGTTGTATTAATTTCTCTCCAAAGTGCTTCCGTCGAAGTACTTGTAAGTTCTACCAGAGTAGGTGTTTCATCATGAAGTTTACATTTTCTGCACTAACTTTGCCCATTTTGTGCAGATGTTTCCTTAGGGTGGTGTCCAGTCACCAAGTCGATAACTGTCTTCAAATGTCTCTTACCCAGTTTCAATAGCCTGGTTGAGAGTTCTTTGCCTACCTTGTTCAGTAAACTCTTTGTATGGAGGTGCCCTTGTGTCAACCTCCATTTGACTTGGTGTTCCCTATCTAGCCAGTTCCCGATTTCCCCTTCTATGCAATCTTTTGCGATTTCACAAAACGGTTCCGGACCTATGAAGTCTCCTTTAGAGCCTTCTTTAGCTAACTGGTCCGCCATTTCATTATCTGTAATCCTCTCATGTGCCGGCATTAGAGACACTTTATTGTCTCTGACCAGCCAGGAATTCTTTGCAGTTTTTTACCAGTAGTAGTACCTAGTAAACAAGTACCTAAACATTCAATATATTACAGACAAAACAGTTTATGACCTTGGTGGCCTCCTCTTCAGATCTATCTTGCAGAATCTCTTCCTAATTATTACTTAATATGTCTTTGGTGCCCTAAATGAAATAAATTTTAACCGACAAAGTTTTCTAAATAAAATTTGTTGGTGGTTTGTGAGCGTACCGGATTTAGAATTATATAACTTGATTATTCTTGAATTTGGAATTAATTACATATCAGATTAGCAGATTACGAATACCATATTAATAGTCAGTAACATAAATTTATTGATGACATTAATTGTTATGGTAAAACGTTAAATCTAGTTGATTTTATAAAAATAAACATAACCGAGTTCAGGCGGCCACATTAAATGCTTGATTCCGAGCTTTGACATTGACCCTGATCACTTTAATAGTTTTAATAAATTTAAAAACGATATTTAATTAATTCAAATGTTTTTCGTTTAAATATATATATGATGCTAATTAATATACAGGTCCTAATTAATATGGATATATGATAAATTTGACATTTTATTCAAATTATTAATTCAGTAGAAGCTGTTTTTTTTTGTTGTCGTTGAAGAAGACTTTGATATATGAAAATTAGTTAAAGTTAATAAACTTGATAAAATCATTAATACTAGTCTTCGAAGTCCGTCTGTTTGAATTGTTTTAGAAAAATCGTATTAAAAATATTTTTATCCCAAGGGCCGCTTCAAAAAACATTTGCATCGTTTTTCTGGCAACAACTTGAAAGAGTCCAATACAGTTTCAGATCTTCTTTGGTAAAAGGATCTGCTTTCGAATTACACAATTCTAGTTTAAGGTTTGCTAAAAAATTTTGATTTTCCAGCTTTTTTATTGTCGGACTTGACTTCATGGAAATAGGAGGATTCCTTGCAAACAGTTTCCGGTGCTACAACTTCGGCTAAAAAAAGCACTATAGACCATGCTTTAAAACCGGACCCTCTCAGTGAATCACCACTTTAAACTTAGCGTGTGGGTTCTAAGGTTAGTTAGAGTAATTTTTGTTCATAAACCACAAAGTTCAACTCCAACTTATCGATTCAGTTGCCTTCCAGCACAATATGGTCGACCTGTCAAAATCAAGCGTTCTGGAATGGTCTAGTGTCTCTTTCATTTTCGACATAGAGCATCTTGGTGCTCTCACTCTGGCTCGATCAGGATCAATACCAGAACATTAATCGAATTCCCGTAGTCTGGAATCACACTAGGCTAGTAACCAGCTGCTGTAGATCAGCGGATCAGATGGTTAGAATAATGATTGTAGGACTATTCACAGGATGTTTTTTTTTTCGGTTCGAGATGGGAAACTCATGTTCGAATGGGTCCAAGGCCCAAACAGTGTTGAACTCACCCCCAGAGGGATGCCTACCAACCAAACCCACCTCAAACTCGTCGTTTGTAACGGTAAACGCTCCCGCTTAAAGGGCTCCGGCTAGAGGCTCCTCTCAAGGGTGATTCGATCCCAAGTTTATGTCGCACACGGATAACAGGAAGGTTGTAAAAATTGAGGGCGCCACTACCTTTTCGACGTCGATAAAAAATACTAACAAACTAAGGCGGAAAATCGAAAATCGAAACAGGTCGATGGACATGTTACAAATTAATTAACAATAACAAAACGCCCACTCTGGCCAATAAATAAGAATATTTATTAATAATTTAAGCAGTGCGGTCTTGGTAGAAGAATCTTTTTTTATTTAAATGGTCAACGACTCGAATACGATTAACAGCAATCATATTTAATACACCGTCTTCCAAAATTTGATACTGATTATTATTAAAATTTCCTCGAATGTATTCGTTAATTTTTCTTCTTAAACGAAAGTGTTTTTCTCTTTAAAAAAAGGAACACTACAAATTTTCCCCTCGATTTTTCATTATTTTTGTCTTTCTGTGCTTAGCGAACAATATTTTCAGATTAAAATTTAAATTATGAAAAAGATTCGCCATCAATAAATTAAGAGATAATTCTTATCGAAAAAAACTTGACATTTATACATGGGAAATTTAAAGCTCGTAAATTTTGAAAGCGCAATAAATTATTACGAATCATAAATTACGAACTGAAGGATTATGTTGAAAACAAAGTTAAAAAGTTCTACTTGTAAAAATATGTTTGCTATTATTAACGTGTGGTAAAATGAGAAGGAACTTAGCCGGGAATACGTAAAACTAACAGGTGTCTACGCCTCTCCTTTCAGAGTCGATCCATCTATCATTAATGCACGTTTTAATAACAGATGGCACCTTTGGCGACACCTCTTGTGCCACTATACCTATTACTACAACTATACATAATATAGTAACAGTTGTCGAGTTTTAAGTTCGGCTTAGTCGAGCCATTAGACGTACTAACGTACAGTTTAATTCATCACGAGCTGCACGTAATGCAAAATGTGAAATCCTACAAGCACTACCCAAAAAGAGCATTTTTCTGAGGACCTCTGTTTATAAGCTTTTACTAAATATCGCCAATAAAATGTAGATAAGCTTTTCCAGAAATTTTTCAAACTCAAAATTTTTAATACTTATTGCTTTGTCGATATTTTAATATCCAATTTATAAAATTTGGAAATGTCACATCGAAACTTGTTTATTCAATGAGTTGTTGCGAATAATTTGAATAAAGCTTCAATTCATTAGTAATTTTTAGACGTTTCGTCTTCTATTTGAGATAATTTAATACAATTTATATCTTCCTTCTAACGATATTATTAAAAGTAGCAATTTTTTATCTCATTAAATATATTCAGTGTAATTACATTTGAAGATAAACATTTCCAGCATGGCAGGTGTATTAAATAAGGAAAAAATAATGTTAATTGAACGTGTGAATAAACAAATCTTACATACATACTGTTGGTATTTAAACGAGTCTGCATAAACTCAATTTTTACGATTTGCTCCTTGAACTAAAACGGAACGTTGGAAATCAAAGGTGAGTATCTCGTTGATGTGCATTATTGAAATAAATTCCCAACATAAAGGATAAACGTGATATTTGTTATTGCGAGAACAAGATTTTCAATATAAATTTTAAAATCTTGACTTTTTTTAACATCAGTAGGTACCGTCAAATTGCATATACCGAAATTTTACAAGTTTTTTCAAAACTGAAGGTTACACCAGACGACCTGGAACTGATCCCCAAAGCAGAACTAGCGCTCGTGATGATCGTTTTATCATCTTACAAAGTCTGCGAAAACAGTTAGACGACGACTCGGAGAAGCCAATCTTACCAGTCGTAAACCTGCAACAGGCTCAGAATGTCTTAGGCGCCAACTTGTTGCGCGACTTCAGAAATCATCAGCAATGGGGTGAAAATGAATGGGGGCGCGTTTTGTTCACCGATGAGTCCAGATTTAGCCTGCGGTCTCCAGAGTGTAGCGAAGACCACACGAGCGTTTTGCAGAATGTACCTTCAGTTCTAGGGGAGGATACCAAAAGGGGCTCAGTTATGGTGTGGGCTGAAATTTCTCTGGAGGTACATTCTTCCGAGAGGATCCTTAACTGCTGCCATGACTTTCTCCAAGATTTTGTTGTCCACTTCCACGTTTATATTCTCCATATACCAACTAGTAATTGTGATACTCTACAAGGTATTCCTTTTGAGACAACCCTCGTATTCGCCTTCTTATTTATTACATTACATATAAAATAAAATAACCCATCTCTTCTCATGTCATTAATAATAATGGAAGTAGACTGATGTACATTAAAGTAGCGTTGGCTTGCCTTTATATTTCCACAATGAAAATAAAAGATCATCTGTTATTATTCTTCATTACTTTCTTCCTGCATCTAGTCAGGAAAAGAGGGAAATTTTATCAGATTTTGTTTAGTTTAGTTAGAAATAACAGACATATGCTTAATAACCATAACAATCTTAGACGCAAAATATTAAATTGTTATACAAAGAAAAATTTATTGAAAGAAATAAAAAAATTTTGGACACATATATTTGATCCTTTAGTAAAATCCTCGAAGTTTAGTTTACGATAACTCTGGAAGAATACAATTCTGATGGATAGACTGGATTAACTAATTGAGGATACACATGATGAGCAGCATGTTGAACATTGATTACTCCTGGAGATCCGAGTACAATTTGCTCTGTGGGTCTGACTAGTATTTGTTCTGCTTGGTGAGCTCTGAGTACTACTGGTTGTGCAGTTCTAAGTACCACTGGTTCAGGTGCTTTGACTACTACTGGTTGTGCAGTTCTAAGTAGTACTGGTTTTGATGCTCCGACTACTACTTGTTCTGGTGCATTCAATATAACGTGTTCTGGAAGAGCCACTTTACTTTGAATGGGGAGAGTTGAGTAGTAAGTAGGAGCGTTGTAGTAGGTTTGTGGAAGAGTATCGTATACGTAGCTGCCCAATAGATGGCGTTTTGATTTTTCACCACCTGAAGGAGGGGCAGCAATTACTGCTAGGATTACGCTAGACAAAACCTGGAAAAATGAATAAATTTTATTATCTTGAAATGATCATTTTTGTTCTGAAAAGTTAGATAATACTTTACTTACCAAAAATGCCTTCATGTTGTCAGTTGAAAATTTAAAATGACAAATTTAAATGATGCCCAAAATATCTACCGCGTCCTTTTTATATGATTTTTGTTAGGCTATAAAAAATTGGTTAACCTGTCCTAGGAATAAATATGGATCAAAAATAGATCAAAATATGCAAGAGGTTAAATATTTTTTTGACCTACATTAATTTGGGAGAGATACCGGATTTATAATGGTATTTTTTAAGTAAATTATAGAAACTGGTCAGAATTTTTTATGGGTAAAAAAAACTAAATTAAAAAATTGAATTTCAATTGTTAATGAATTGAATCTATAAGAGATGCATATCGTTTCTTTATACAACAATACTTACTTTATATTTTTTCAAATAAAATCTTAAAAATTGATTACAACTTCTCTCAATCAACATTATCATTTACTTTTTACTTCTTTGAAATATTAACAATACAAGTCGCAGGCAAGTCTTAATAGAAAAAATTTTCTCTTTAATATTGTTCTAAATATAATATTTTATAAAGCATATTTTTTACATCCAAAAATGTTTATCTGTCAAGTGTCAGAAAGCTGTAACCCTAAGTAGAGGTATATTTTTGGCAGTTTGGCTCACTTCATTCTGTACTATCAAGGTTTAAATTGATTTGCCTGTATAAGCAACCTATAAAAGAAGTAGTTAGTAAGTTTGTCTCTTGTGCTGCATCCAAATTTCCAATACCAAAGTTTTTCAAAAAGGGGAAGGGTGTTTATAGATTGATTGATTAGTTTGTGCTCTTGGTTATACCTTATATGTGAAGAGACCAGTAGCTCTTATCAGACTCTACAGTATTTTCACTAGGTCCTTCTTGGAGAAATCCTCCCTTGGATACTCTAGTCTAGGAGTCTATATCTCCAATGAGACAGTGCTTCGCGTTCGAAGATAATATGAGAGGCTGTTTCCTCCTCTTCCATGCACAACCGACAGATAGGTTCCTCCCTAAATATGCCAATTGTATGCATGTACTTCCTTAGGGTACAGTGATCGGTGAGTATTCCCGTCACTTTCTTCATCTGGCCCCTGCTGAGTTTTAATATTTCGTTAGTCAGGTAGACCAGGAGTTTGCTTTGTTCCTGTTTTGGCACGTGTCTCTAGTCCGTCTGATGTTTAGTTTGAATCCACAGAGATGTACACCACGTGCAGCAGATTTTGATATTCCAAATACTGGTTCAGGACCAGTGAATGCAGTTTCAGACCCTAGCTTTGCTACTGCCTACAATACCCTTGTGTCTCGGGACCCACTTAAGAGTTACTCTATTATGGTATGCCAGGGTTAAAAGTTTTTGTACCAGTCTAGATCTGATCTGGGAACTTGCTGCCTGACTATCTGAGAGTATGAGGATATTTTGGCCTCTATACCCCCTTTCGATGTTCATTTGCAAACACGTGTAACGTAGGTTTTTGCCTGGAATACAGATGCAAATTTCCCCAACGATGCGTGGACATTGCACCTGGGTCTGGCACCATGGACTCCAGCTCCTGTTCTTTCCTATGTCAGTTTTAGCTTCGTCTCTGTACCACACCTACGTTCCTTCCTGACTACATGCTTCTAACCCATCCCAGGTAAGGGGAAGGGAAAATAATCATTTTTCCCCTTCAACTTTTTCCATGTTAAAGTTTTTTTTTTAAAGAAATGTAAATAAATGGATAAATTATATCAGGTATATTTATGAATAATTGATATGTCTGGTTTGCATTTCGAAACACAACTGCAAGTCTTTCAGCTATAAAATTCAAATTTTTTGATTTTGTTATTAACCAATAAATTCAAAAAATTAATTAGGTCCTGCCTGGTCCTATTGAATATTTATCTATTTCTGGTCCACGTTTATTTTAAAAACATGTTGTCAAATTCAGTGTAGACATAGAAATAACAACTATATAAAAAGGATGCTCGAGATGAATTGATTATCAATCAAATTGATTGTCTTTTCAAACAAAGAATCACCAATATGAAGGCTTTTTTGGTAAGTGAAATATGTCTTCATTCCAATAATTATCAAGTTAATGTGAATTAAGGGTAAGTGAAACTGAAACATTGTATTGTTATTGTTCCAGGTTTTGTCTAGTTTAATCCTAGCAGTAATTGCAGCCCCTCCTTCTGGTGGTGATAAATCAAAACGCCATCTATTGGACAGCTACGTATATGACCCTCTTCCACAGGCATACTACCCAACTCTCCCCATTCAAAGTAAACTGGCTCTTCCAGAACAAGTTATATTGAATGCACCAGAACAAGTAGTACTGAAAACACCCCAACCAGTAGTAGTCAAATCATCAGAACCAATAATGCTTGGATCTGCCCATCCAGTTGTACTCAGAACTCCCCAACATGTAATACTGAGAGCACCGGAACAAGTGGTGGTTAGGAGTCACCAACCAGAACAAGTAATTCTCAGAGCTCCAGAGCAAGTAGTAATTAGACCATCTGAACAAATTGTACTTGGTTCTTCAGGAATAATGAACCTACCACAAACTGTTCAACCTTTGTACCCCCAACTGGCTAATCCTATCTATACATCTGACCCATTCTCATCTAAAGTTATTGTACACTAAAACTTGGAATAATTATGATGTATCTTTATTAAACACGATCAATAAAATTTGTATGTAAAATACTCTATTTTTAATAATCTAACAGTTGAATTGAAGGAAATACACGATATAAAAAAAATATAGGTATATTATGAAAAGAAACTTTTACAATTTACAGTGTGCAAAGAGGTGTTGGTACTTAATATTAATTTCTTAAATAATAAACATTGGTGAAGCCATCACAAAAAAAAATTTACTTTCTATGTGTATTATCCAGTAACTGAGAGCTGTGTCTTCTGGGACGTTTCTCCAGATACTAGTAACCTTTAAGGTAAATCACGTGCAGGAAGATTCTAACATCAAAATTTGCTTATTTCTCTGAATCTATTACATGGATTACAGAGCTCAGGAACGGTAAGGGCACAGGAATGTACCTATGTGCTTAGGAACGGTAAAGACAAATTTGCCTCCCAGGAACTGTAAAGAAAAATTGGTCTCCCAGGAACTGTGCTAAAATATAATTTTTACATTTACAAAAAAATGAAATTTACAAAGTTTCATAATGAGCTATCTGTCCAGATAAATACGTCCTACCAAGGGGTAGGAATAGAAATATTTTGTGATATAAATTCATAAATTGTTTTTTCCTAACTCCCTTATTGCTCGGAAATATCGACTCAGAATTCATTCAAATATGTAAAATTTCTCCCTGAATCGATTGGTGAAGACTAGAATGTTATATCTTTCCTATTAGTCGAATTATGAGTATTTTTTGATTTAAAAAGTGGATTTTCGAAAATTTCATGACTATTTGAAGGAGAAATAATGATTTTATCAAAAAACTGATTGTGCCAGTCGATTCCTCGTCCCAATAAACCCATTATTACGAGTTTTTAGCATTTTTTATTTTCTTTGTCGAAAATTTTGAACAAAAGGTATGGAAATATTTTGCGATACATATTGATTTTTTCTAACTCCCTTAATCCTAGGAAATATGGACCCAAAATTCACTAAAATATGTAAAATTGTCCCCTCTATCGATTGGTGAAGACTAGAACGTTCTATCTTTCCTATTTGTCGAGTTATGAGTATTTTTTGTTTTGAAAAGTGGATTTTCGAAAATTTCATGACTCTATTTGAAGGCGAAATAATGATTTTATCACAAAACTGATTCGATTGAGTCGACTGAGTCGATTTTTCGGCCCAAAAAACCCTTTTTTACGAATTTTTAGCATTTTTTATAATTTTTTTGTCGAAAATTTAGAACAAATATGGAAATATTTTGCGATACAAATTGATTTTTTCTAACTCCCTTAATCCTTGGTAATATGGACTTAAAATTCACTAACATATGTAAAATTGTCCCCTCTATCGATTGGTGAAGACAAAAACGTTCTATCTTTCCTATTTGTCGAGTTATGAGTATTTTTTGTTTTCAAAAGTGGATTTTCGAAAATTTCATGACTCTATTTGAAGGCGAAATAATGATTTTATCACAAAACTGATTGTGCCAGTCGATTTTTCGGCCCAAAAAACCCCTCTTTTCGAATTTTTAGCATTTTTTATAATTTTTTTGTCGAAAATTTAGAACAAAGGGGGAAATATTTTGCGATACAAATTGCTTTTTTCTAACTCCCTTAATCCTTGGTAATATGGACTTAAAATTCACTTACATATGTAAAATTGTCCCCTCTATCGATTGGTGAAGACTAGAACGTTCTATCTTTCCTATTTGTCGAGTTATGAGTATTTTTTGTTTTGAAAAGTGGATTTTCGAAAATTTCATGACTCTATTTTAAGGCGAAATAATGATTTTATCACAAAACTGATTGTGCCAGTCGATTTTTCGGCCCAAAAAACCCCTCTTTACGAATTTTTAGCATTTTTTATAATTTTTTTGTCGAAAATTTAGAACAAAGGGGCTATGGAAATATTTTGCGATACAAATTGATTTTTTCTAACTCCCTTAATCCTTTGCAATATCGACTTAAAATTCACTTACATATGTAAAATTGTCCCCTCTATCGATTGGTGAAGACTAGAACGTTATATCTTTCCTATTTGTCGAGTTATGAGTATTTTTTGTTTTGAAAAGTGGATTTTCGAAAATTTCATGACTCTATTTGAAGGCGAAATAATGATTTTATCACAAAACTGATTGTGCCAGTCGATTTTTCGGCCCAAAAAACCCCTCTTTACGAATTTTTAGCATTTTTTATAATTTTTTTGTCGAAAATTTAGAACAAAGGGGGTAGCTATGGAAATATTTTGCGATACAAATTGATTTTTTCTAACTCCCTCAATCCTTGGTAATATGGACTTAAAATTCACTTACATATGTAAAATTGTCCCGTCTATCGATTGGTGAAGACTAGAACGTTCTATCTTTCCTATTTGTCGAGTTATGAGTATTTTTTGTTTTGAAAAGTGGATTTTCGAAAATTTCATGACTCTATTTGAAGGCGAAATAATGATTTTATCACAAAACTGCTGTGCCAGTCGATTTTTCGGCCCAAAAAACCCCTCTTTACGAATTTTTAGCATTTTTTATAATTTTTTTGTCGAAAATTTAGAACAAAGGGGGTAGCTATGGAAATATTTTGCGATACAAATTGATTTTTTCTAACTCCCTCAATCCTTGGTAATATGGACTTAAAATTCACTTAAATATGTAAAATTGTCCCCCCTATCGATTGGTGAAGACTAGAACGTTCCATCTTTCCTATTTGTCGAGTTATGAGTATTTTTTGTTTTGAAAAGTGGATTTTCGAAAATTTCATGACTCTATTTGAAGGCGAAATAATGATTTTATCACAAAACTGATTGTGCCAGTCGATTTTTCGGCCCAAAAAACCCCTCTTTACGAATTTTTAGCATTTTTTATAATTTTTTTGTCGAAAATTTAGAACAAAGGGGGTAGCTATGGAAATATTTTGCGATACAAATTGATTTTTTCTAACTCCCTCAATCCTTGGTAATATGGACTTAAAATTCACTAAAATATGTAAAATTGTCCCCTCTATCGATTGGTGAAGACTAGAACATTCTATCTTCCCTATTTGTCGAGTTATGAGTATTTTTTGTTTTGAAAAGTGGATTTTCGAAAATTTCATGACTCTATTTGAAGGCGAAATAATGATTTTATCACAAAACTGATTGTGCTAGTCGATTTTTCGGTCCAAAAAACCCCTCTTTACGAATTTTTAGCATTTTTTATAATTTTTTTGTCGAAAATTTAGAACAAAGGGGGTAGCTATGGAAATATTTTGCGATACAAATTGCCTTTTTCTAACTCCCTTAATCTTTGGAAATATCGACTCAAAATACACAAAAATATGTAAAATTGTCCCGTCTATCGATTGGTGAAGACTAGAACGTTCTATCTTTCCTATTAATCGAGTTATGAGTATTTTTTGTTTTGAAAAGTGGATTTTCGAAAATTTCATGACTCTATTTGAAGGCGAAATAATGATTTTATCACAAAACTGATTGTGCTAGTCGATTTTTCGGCCCAAAAAACCCCTCTTTACGAATTTTTAGCATTTTTTATAATTTTTTTGTCGAAAATTTAGAACAAAGGGGGTAGCTATGGAAATATTTTGCGATACAAATTGATTTTTTCTAACTCCCTCAATCCTTGGTAATATGGACTTAAAATTCACTTACATATGTAAAATTGTCCCGTCTATCGATTGGTGAAGACTAGAACGTTCTATCTTTCCTATTTGTCGAGTTATGAGTATTTTTTGTTTTGAAAAGTGGATTTTCGAAAATTTCATGACTCTATTTGAAGGCGAAATAATGATTTTATCACAAAACTGCTGTGCCAGTCGATTTTTCGGCCCAAAAAACCCCTCTTTACGAATTTTTAGCATTTTTTATAATTTTTTTGTCGAAAATTTAGAACAAAGGGGGTAGCTATGGAAATATTTTGCGATACAAATTGATTTTTTCTAACTCCCTTAATCCTTGGTAATATGGACTTAAAATTCACTTACGTATGTAAAATTGTCCCCTCTATCGATTGGTGAAGACTAGAACGTTCCATCTTTCCTATTTGTCGAGTTATGAGTATTTTTTGTTTTGAAAAGTGGATTTTCGAAAATTTCATGACTCTATTTTAAGGCGAAATAATGATTTTATCACAAAACTGATTGTGCCAGTCGATTTTTCGGCCCAAAAAACCCCTCTTTACGAATTTTTAGCATTTTTTATAATTTTTTTGTCGAAAATTTAGAACAAAGGGGGTAGCTATGGAAATATTTTGCGATACAAATTGATTTTTTCTAACTCCCTTAATCCTTGGTAATATGGACTTAAAATTCACTTACGTATGTAAAATTGTCCCCTCTATCGATTGGTGAAGACTAGAACGTTCCATCTTTCCTATTTGTCGAGTTATGAGTATTTTTTGTTTTGAAAAGTGGATTTTCGAAAATTTCATGACTCTATTTTAAGGCGAAATAATGATTTTATCACAAAACTGATTGTGCCAGTCGATTTTTCGGCCCAAAAAACCCCTCTTTACGAATTTTTAGCATTTTTTATAATTTTTTTGTCGAAAATTTAGAACAAAGGAAATATTTTGCGATACAAATTGATTTTTTCTAACTCCCTTAATCCTCGGAAATATGGACCCAAAATTCACTAAAATATGTAAAATTGTCCCCTCTATCGATTGGTGAAGACTAGAACGTTCTATCTTTCCTATTAGTCGAGTTATGAGTATTTTTTGTTTTGAAAAGTGGATTTTCGAAAATTTCATGACTCTATTTGAAGGCGAAATAATGATTTTATCACAAAACTGATTGTGCCAGTCGATTTTTCGGCCCAAAAAACCCCTCTTTACGAATTTTTAGCATTTTTTATAATTTTTTTGTCGAAAATTTAGAACAAAGGGGGTAGCTATGGAAATATTTTGCGATACAAATTGATTTTTTCTAACTCCCTCAATCCTTGGTAATATGGACTTAAAATTCACTTACGTATGTAAAATTGTCCCCTCTATCGATTGGTGAAGACTAGAACGTTCCATCTTTCCTATTTGTCGAGTTATGAGTATTTTTTGTTTTGAAAAGTGGATTTTCGAAAATTTCATGACTCTATTTTAAGGCGAAATAATGATTTTATCACAAAACTGATTGTGCCAGTCGATTTTTCGGCCCAAAAAACCCCTCTTTACGAATTTTTAGCATTTTTTATAATTTTTTTGTCGAAAATTTAGAACAAAGGGGGTAGCTATGGAAATATTTTGCGATACAAATTGAGTTTTTCTAACTCCCTTAATCCTTGGTAATATGGACTTAAAATTCACTTACGTATGTAAAATTGTCCCCTCTATCGATTGGTGAAGACTAGAACGTTCCATCTTTCCTATTTGTCGAGTTATGAGTATTTTTTGTTTTGAAAAGTGGATTTTCGAAAATTTCATGACTCTATTTTAAGGCGAAATAATGATTTTATCACAAAACTGATTGTGCCAGTCGATTTTTCGGCCCAAAAAACCCCTCTTTACGAATTTTTAGCATTTTTTATAATTTTTTTGTCGAAAATTTAGAACAAAGGAAATATTTTGCGATACAAATTGATTTTTTCTAACTCCCTTAATCCTCGGAAATATGGACCCAAAATTCACTAAAATATGTAAAATTGTCCCCTCTATCGATTGGTGAAGACTAGAACATTCTATCTTTCCTATTTGTCGAGTTATGAGTATTTTTTGTTTTGAAAAGTGGATTTTCGAAAATTTCATGACTCTATTTTAAGGCGAAATAATGATTTTATCACAAAACTGATTGTGCCAGTCGATTTTTCGGCCCAAAAAACCCCTTTTTACGAATTTTTAGCATTTTTTATAATTTTTTTGTCGAAAATTTAGAACAAAGGGGGTAGCTATGGAAATATTTTGCGATACAAATTGATTTTTCCTAACTCCCTTAATCCTTGGCAATATCGACTCAAAATTAGGGCTGGGCGATTTTCAAAAAACAATCGATTATCGATTATATAAAATAATCGATTATTTTCGATTAATCGATGTTAATCGATTAATTGATTAATCAAAAAAAATCGATTAATCGAAAAAATTCAAATAATCGAAAAAAATCGATTAATCGAAAAAATTCAAATAATCGAAAAAAATCGATTAATCGAAAAAATTCAAATAATCGAAAATAATCGATCAATCGAAAATAATCGATCAATCGAAAATAATCGATCAATCGAAAATAATCGATCAATCGAAAATAATCGATTAATCGAAAATAATCGATTAATCGAAAATAATCGATTGATCGAAAATAATCGATTAATCGAAAATAATCGATCAATCGAAAATAATCGATTAATCTAAAATAATCGATTGATCGATTAATCGAAAATAATCGAAATTTTATCGATTAATCGAAAATTATCGATTAATCGAAAATAATCGATTAATCGAAAATAATCAATTTTCGATTATTCAAAAAACTGATTGTGCCAGTCGATTTTCCGCCCCAAAAAACCCCTCTTTACGAATTTAAACCATTTTTTATTTTTTTTGTCGAAAATTTAGAACAAAGGGGGTAGCTATGGAAATATTTTGCGATACAAATTGATTTTTTCTAACTCCCTTAATCCTCGGAAATATGGACCTTAAATTCACTAAAATATGTAAAATTGTCCCCTCTATCGATTGGTGAAGACTAGAACGCTCGATCTTTCCTATTTGTCGAGTTATGAGTATTTTTTGTTTTGAAAAGTGGATTTTCGAAAATTTCATGACTCTATTTTAAGGCGAAATAATGATTTTATCACAAAACTGATTTTGCCAGTCGATTTTTCGGCCCAAAAAACCCCTTTTTACGAATTTTTAGCATTTTTTATAATTTTTTTGTCGAAAATTTAGAACAAAGGGGGTAGCTATGGAAATATTTTGCGATACAAATTGATTTTTTCTAACTCCCTTAATCCTCGGAAATATGGACCCAAAATTCACTAAAATATGTAAAATTGTCCCCTCTATCGATTGGTGAAGACTAGAACGTTCTATCTTTCCTATTAGTCGAGTTATGAGTATTTTTTGTTTTGAAAAGTGGATTTTCGAAAATTTCATGACTCTATTTGAAGGCGAAATAATGATTTTATCACAAAACTGATTGTGCCAGTCGATTTTTCGGCCCAAAAAACCCCTCTTTACGAATTTTTAGCATTTTTTATAATTTTTTTGTCGAAAATTTAGAACAAAGGGGGTAGCTATGGAAATATTTTGCGATACAAATTGATTTTTTCTAACTCCCTCAATCCTTGGTAATATGGACTTAAAATTCACTTACGTATGTAAAATTGTCCCCTCTATCGATTGGTGAAGACTAGAACGTTCCATCTTTCCTATTTGTCGAGTTATGAGTATTTTTTGTTTTGAAAAGTGGATTTTCGAAAATTTCATGACTCTATTTTAAGGCGAAATAATGATTTTATCACAAAACTGATTGTGCCAGTCGATTTTTCGGCCCAAAAAACCCCTCTTTACGAATTTTTAGCATTTTTTATAATTTTTTTGTCGAAAATTTAGAACAAAGGGGGTAGCTATGGAAATATTTTGCGATACAAATTGAGTTTTTCTAACTCCCTTAATCCTTGGTAATATGGACTTAAAATTCACTTACGTATGTAAAATTGTCCCCTCTATCGATTGGTGAAGACTAGAACGTTCCATCTTTCCTATTTGTCGAGTTATGAGTATTTTTTGTTTTGAAAAGTGGATTTTCGAAAATTTCATGACTCTATTTTAAGGCGAAATAATGATTTTATCACAAAACTGATTGTGCCAGTCGATTTTTCGGCCCAAAAAACCCCTCTTTACGAATTTTTAGCATTTTTTATAATTTTTTTGTCGAAAATTTAGAACAAAGGAAATATTTTGCGATACAAATTGATTTTTTCTAACTCCCTTAATCCTCGGAAATATGGACCCAAAATTCACTAAAATATGTAAAATTGTCCCCTCTATCGATTGGTGAAGACTAGAACATTCTATCTTTCCTATTTGTCGAGTTATGAGTATTTTTTGTTTTGAAAAGTGGATTTTCGAAAATTTCATGACTCTATTTTAAGGCGAAATAATGATTTTATCACAAAACTGATTGTGCCAGTCGATTTTTCGGCCCAAAAAACCCCTTTTTACGAATTTTTAGCATTTTTTATAATTTTTTTGTCGAAAATTTAGAACAAAGGGGGTAGCTATGGAAATATTTTGCGATACAAATTGATTTTTCCTAACTCCCTTAATCCTTGGCAATATCGACTCAAAATTAGGGCTGGGCGATTTTCAAAAAACAATCGATTATCGATTATATAAAATAATCGATTATTTTCGATTAATCGATGTTAATCGATTAATTGATTAATCAAAAAAAATCGATTAATCGAAAAAATTCAAATAATCGAAAAAAATCGATTAATCGAAAAAATTCAAATAATCGAAAAAAATCGATTAATCGAAAAAATTCAAATAATCGAAAATAATCGATCAATCGAAAATAATCGATCAATCGAAAATAATCGATCAATCGAAAATAATCGATCAATCGAAAATAATCGATTAATCGAAAATAATCGATTAATCGAAAATAATCGATTGATCGAAAATAATCGATTAATCGAAAATAATCGATCAATCGAAAATAATCGATTAATCTAAAATAATCGATTGATCGATTAATCGAAAATAATCGAAATTTTATCGATTAATCGAAAATTATCGATTAATCGAAAATAATCGATTAATCGAAAATAATCAATTTTCGATTATTCAAAAAACTGATTGTGCCAGTCGATTTTCCGCCCCAAAAAACCCCTCTTTACGAATTTAAACCATTTTTTATTTTTTTTGTCGAAAATTTAGAACAAAGGGGGTAGCTATGGAAATATTTTGCGATACAAATTGATTTTTTCTAACTCCCTTAATCCTCGGAAATATGGACCTTAAATTCACTAAAATATGTAAAATTGTCCCCTCTATCGATTGGTGAAGACTAGAACGCTCGATCTTTCCTATTTGTCGAGTTATGAGTATTTTTTGTTTTGAAAAGTGGATTTTCGAAAATTTCATGACTCTATTTTAAGGCGAAATAATGATTTTATCACAAAACTGATTTTGCCAGTCGATTTTTCGGCCCAAAAAACCCCTTTTTACGAATTTTTAGCATTTTTTATAATTTTTTTGTCGAAAATTTAGAACAAAGGGGGTAGCTATGGAAATATTTTGCGATACAAATTGATTTTTTCTAACTCCCTTAATCCTCGGAAATATGGACCCAAAATTCACTAAAATATGTAAAATTGTCCCCTCTATCGATTGGTGAAGACTAGAACGTTCCATCTTCCCTATTTGTCGAGTTATGAGTATTTTTTGTTTTGAAAAGTGGATTTTCGAAAATTTCATGACTCTATTTGAAGGCGAAATAATGATTTTATCACAAAACTGAGTGTGCTAGTCGATTTTTCGGCCCAAAAAACCCCTCTTTACGAATTTTTAGCATTTTTTATAATTTTTTTGTCGAAAATTTAGAACAAAGGGGGTAGCTATGGAAATATTTTGCGATACAAATTGATTTTTTCTAACTCCCTTAATCCTCGGAAATATGGACCTTAAATTCACTAAAATATGTAAAATTGTCCCCTCTATCGATTGGTGAAGACTAGAACGCTCGATCTTTCCTATTTGTCGAGTTATGAGTATTTTTTGTTTTGAAAAGTGGAATTTCGGAAATTTCATGACTCTATTTTAAGGCGAAATAATGATTTTATCACAAAACTGATTGTGCCAGTCGATTTTTCGGCCCAAAAAACCCCTCTTTACGAATTTTTAGCATTTTTTATAATTTTTTTGTCGAAAATTTAGAACAAAGGGGGTAGCTATGGAAATATTTTGCGATACAAATTGATTTTTTCTAACTCCATTAATCCTCGGAAATATGGACCCAAAATTCACTAAAATATGTAAAATTGTCCACTCTATCGATTGGTGAAGACTAGAACGTTCTATCTTTCCTATTTGTCGAGTTATGAGTATTTTTTGTTTTGAAAAGTGGATTTTCGAAAATTTCATGACTCTATTTTAAGGCGAAATAATGATTTTATCACAAAACTGATTGTGCCAGTCGATTTTTCGGCTCAAAAAACCCCTCTTTACGAATTTTTAGCATTTTTTATAATTTTTTTGTCGAAAATTTAGAACAAAGGGGGTAGCTATGGAAATATTTTGCGATACAAATTGATTTTTTCTAACTCCCTTAATCCTCGGTAATATGGACTTAAAATTCACTTACATATGTAAAATTGTCCCCTCTATCGATTGGTGAAGACTAGAACGTTCCATCTTTCCTATTTGTCGAGTTATGAGTATTTTTTGTTTTGAAAAGTGGATTTTCGAAAATTTCATGACTCTATTTTAAGGCGAAATAATGATTTTATAACAAAACTGATTGTGCCAGTCGATTTTTCGGCCCAAAAAACCCCTCTTTACGAATTTTTAGCATTTTTTATAATTTTTTTGTCGAAAATTTAGAACAAAGGGGGTAGCTATGGAAATATTTTGCGATACAAATTGATTTTTTCTAACTCCCTTAATCCTTGGTAATATGGACTTAAAATTCACTTACATATGTAAAATTGTCCCCTCTATCGATTGGTGAAGACTAGAACGTTCCATCTTTCCTATTTGTCGAGTTATGAGTATTTTTTGTTTTGAAAAGTGGATTTTCGAAAATTTCATGACTCTATTTTAAGGCGAAATAATGATTTTATAACAAAACTGATTGTGCCAGTCGATTTTTCGGCCCAAAAAACCCCTCATTACGAATTTTTAGCATTTTTTATAATTTTTTTGTCGAAAATTTAGAACAAAGGGGGTAGCTATGGAAATATTTTGCGATACAAATTGATTTTTCTAACTCCCTTAATCCTTGGTAATATGGGCTTAAAATTCACTAAAATATGTAAAATTGTCCCCTCTATCGATTGGTGAAGACTAGAACATTCTATCTTTCCTATTTGTCGAGTTATGAGAATTTTTTGTTTTGAAAAGTGGATTTTCGAAAATTTCATGACTCTATTTGAAGGCGAAATAATGATTTTATCACAAAACTGATTGTGCCAGTCGATTTTTCGGCCCAAAAAACCCCTCTTTACGAATTTTTAGCATTTTTTATAATTTTTTTGTCGAAAATTTAGAACAAAGGGGGTAGCTATGGAAATATTTTGCGATACAAATTGATTTTTCTAACTCCCTTAATCCTTGGTAATATGGGCTTAAAATTCACTAAAATATGTAAAATTGTCCCCTCTATCGATTGGTGAAGACTAGAACATTCTATCTTTCCTATTTGTCGAGTTATGAGAATTTTTTGTTTTGAAAAGTGGATTTTCGAAAATTTCATGACTCTATTTGAAGGCGAAATAATGATTTTATCACAAAACTGATTGTGCCAGTCGATTTTTCGGCCCAAAAAACCCCTCTTTACGAATTTTTAGCATTTTTTATAATTTTTTTGTCGAAAATTTAGAACAAAGGGGGTAGCTATGGAAATATTTTGCGATACAAATTGATTTTTTCTAACTCCCTTAATCCTTGGTAATATGGACTTAAAATTCACTTACATATGTAAAATTGTCCCCTCTATCGATTGGTGAAGACTAGAACGTTCCATCTTTCCTATTTGTCGAGTTATGAGTATTTTTTGTTTTGAAAAGTGGATTTTCGAAAATTTCATGACTCTATTTTAAGGCGAAATAATGATTTTATCACAAAACTGATTGTGCCAGTCGATTTTTCGGCCCAAAAAACCCCTCATTACGAATTTTTAGCATTTTTTATAATTTTTTTGTCGAAAATTTAGAACAAAGGGGGTAGCTATGGAAATATTTTGCGATACAAATTGATTTTTCTAACTCCCTTAATCCTTGGTAATATGGGCTTAAAATTCACTAAAATATGTAAAATTGTCCCCTCTATCGATTGGTGAAGACTAGAACATTCTATCTTTCCTATTTGTCGAGTTATGAGTATTTTTTGTTTTGAAAAGTGGATTTTCGAAAATTTCATGACTCTATTTTAAGGCGAAATAATGATTTTATCACAAAACTGATTGTGCCAGTCGATTTTTCGGCTCAAAAAACCCCTCTTTACGAATTTTTAGCATTTTTTATAATTTTTTTGTCGAAAATTTAGAACAAAGGGGGTAGCTATGGAAATATTTTGCGATACAAATTGATTTTTTCTAACTTCCTTAATCCTTGGTAATATGGGCTTAAAATTCACTAAAATATGTAAAATTGTCCCCTCTATCGATTGGTGAAGACTAGAACGTTCCATCTTTCCTATTTGTCAAGTTATGAGTATTTTTTGTTTTGAAAAGTGGATTTTCGAAAATTTCATGACTCTATTTTAAGGCGAAGTAATGATTTTATCACAAAACTGATTGTGCCAGTCGATTTTTCGGCCCAAAAAACCCCTCTTTACGAATTTTTAGCATTTTTTATAATTTTTTTGTCGAAAATTTAGAACAAAGGGGGTAGCTATGGAAATATTTTGCGATACAAATTGATTTTTTCTAACTTCCTTAATCCTTGGTAATATGGGCTTAAAATTCACTAAAATATGTAAAATTGTCCCCTCTATCGATTGGTGAAGACTAGAACATTCTATCTTTCCTATTTGTCGAGTTATGAGAATTTTTTGTTTTGAAAAGTGGATTTTCGAAAATTTCATGACTCTATTTTAAGGCGAAATAATGATTTTATCACAAAACTGATTGTGCCAGTCGATTTTTCGGCCCAAAAAACCCCTCTTTACGAATTTTTAGCATTTTTTATAATTTTTTTGTCGAAAATTTAGAACAAAGGGGGTAGCTATGGAAATATTTTGCGATACAAATTGATTTTTCTAACTCCCTTAATCCTTGGTAATATGGACTTGAAATTCACGTACATATGTAAAATTGTCCCCTCTATCGATTGGTGAAGACTAGAACGTTCCATCTTTCCTATTTGTCGAGTTATGAGTATTTTTTGTTTTGAAAAGTGGATTTTCGAAAATTTCATGACTCTATTTTAAGGCGAAATAATGATTTTATCACAAAACTGATTGTGCCAGTCGATTTTTCGGCTCAAAAAACCCCTCTTTACGAATTTTTAGCATTTTTTATAATTTTTTTGTCGAAAATTTAGAACAAAGGGGGTAGCTATGGAAATATTTTGCGATACAAATTGATTTTTTCTAACTCCCTTAATCCTTGGTAATATGGACTTAAAATTCACGTACATATGTAAAATTGTCCCCTCTATCGATTGGTGAAGACTAGAACGTTCCATCTTTCCTATTTGTCGAGTTATGAGTATTTTTTGTTTTGAAAAGTGGATTTTCGAAAATTTCATGACTCTATTTTAAGGCGAAATAATGATTTTATCGCAAAACTGATTGTGCCAGTCGATTTTTCGGCCCAAAAAACCCCTCTTTACGAATTTTTAGCATTTTTTATAATGTTTTTGTCGAAAATTTAGAACAAAGGGGGTAGCTATGGAAATATTTTGCGATACAAATTGATTTTTTCTAACCTCCTTAATCCTTGGTAATATGGACTTAAAATTCACTTACATATGTAAAATTGTCCCCTCTATCGATTGGTGAAGACTAGAACGTTCCATCTTTCCTATTTGTCGAGTTATGAGTATTTTTTGTTTTGAAAAGTGGAATTTCGGAAATTTCATGACTCTATTTTAAGGCGAAATAATGATTTTATCACAAAACTGATTGTGCCAGTCGATTTTTCGGCTCAAAAAACCCCTCTTTACGAATTTTTAGCATTTTTTATAATTTTTTTGTCGAAAATTTAGAACAAAGGGGGTAGCTATGGAAATATTTTGCGATACAAATTGATTTTTTCTAACTCCCTTAATCCTTGGTAATATGGGCTTAAAATTCACTAAAATATGTAAAATTGTCCCCTCTATCGATTGGTGAAGACTAGAACATTCTATCTATCCTATTTGTCGAGTTATGAGTATTTTTTGTTTTGAAAAGTGGATTTTCGAAAATTTCATGACTCTATTTTAAGGCGAAATAATGATTTTATCACAAAACTGATTGTGCCAGTCGATTTTTCGGCTCAAAAAACCCCTCTTTACGAACTTTTAGCATTTTTTATAATTTTTTTGTCGAAAATTTAGAACAAAGGGGGTAGCTATGGAAATATTTTGCGATACAAATTGATTTTTCTAACTCCCTTAATCCTTGGTAATATGGGCTTAAAATTCACTAAAATATGTAAAATTGTCCCCTCTATCGATTGGTGAAGACTAGAACATTCTATCTTTCCTATTTGTCGAGTTATGAGAATTTTTTGTTTTGAAAAGTGGATTTTCGAAAATTTCATGACTCTATTTGAAGGCGAAATAATGATTTTATCACAAAACTGATTGTGCCAGTCGATTTTTTGGCCAAAAAACCCCTCTTTACGAATTTTTAGCATTTTTTATAATTTTTTTGTCGAAAATTTAGAACCAAGGGGGTAGCTATGGAAATATTTTGCGATACAAATTGATTTTTTCTAACTCCCTTAGCCCTCGGAAATATGGACCCAAAATTCACTAAAATATGTAAAATTGTCCCCTCTATCGATTGGTGAAGACTAGATCGTTCTATCTTTCCTATTTGTCGAGTTATGAGTATTTTTTGTTTTGAAAAGTGGATTTTCGAAAATTTCATGACTCTATTTTAACGCGAAATAATGATTTTATCACAAAACTGATTGTGCCAGTCGATGTTTAGGCCCAAAAAACCCCTCTTTACGAATGTTTAGCATTTTTTATAATTTTTTTGTCGAAAATTTAGAACAAAGGGGGTAGCTATGGAAATATTTTGCGATACAAATTGATTTTTTCTAACTCCCTTAATCCTTGGTAATATGGACTTAAAATTCACTTACATATGTAAAATTGTCCCCTCTATCGATTGGTGAAGACTAGAACGTTCCATCTTTCCTATTTGTCGAGTTATGAGTATTTTTTGTTTTGAAAAGTGGAATTTCGGAAATTTCATGACTCTATTTTAAGGCGAAATAATGATTTTATCACAAAACTGATTGTGCCAGTCGATTTTTCGGCTCAAAAAACCCCTCTTTACGAATTTTTAGCATTTTTTATGATTTTTTTGTCGAAAATTTAGAACAAAGGGGGTAGCTATGGAAATATTTTGCGATACAAATTGATTTTTTCTAACTCCCTTAATCCTCGGTAATATCGACTCAAAATTCACTTACATATGTAAAATTGTCCCCTCTATCGATTGGTGAAGACTAGAACGTCCCATCTTTCCTATTTGTCGAGTTATGAGTATTTTTTGTTTTGAAAAGTGGATTTTCGAAAATTTCATGACTCTATTTTAAGGCGAAATAATGATTTTATCGCAAAACTGATTGTGCCAGTCGATTTTTCGGCCCAAAAAACCCCTCTTTACGAATTTTTAGCATTTTTTATAATGTTTTTGTCGAAAATTTAGAACAAAGGGGGTAGCTATGGAAATATTTTGCGATACAAATTGATTTTTTCTAACCTCCTTAATCCTTGGTAATATGGACTTAAAATTCACTTACATATGTAAAATTGTCCCCTCTATCGATTGGTGAAGACTAGAACGTTCCATCTTTCCTATTTGTCGAGTTATGAGTATTTTTTGTTTTGAAAAGTGGATTTTCGAAATTTCATGACTCTATTTTAAGGCGAAATAATGATTTTATCACAAAACTGATTGTGCCAGTCGATTTTTCGGCTCAAAAAACCCCTCTTTACGAATGTTTAGCATTTTTTATAATTTTTTTGTCGAAAATTTAGAACAAAGGGGGTAGCTATGGAAATATTTTGCGATACAAATTGATTTTTTCTAACCTCCTTAATCCTTGGTAATATGGACTTAAAATTCACTTACATATGTAAAATTGTCCCCTCTATCGATTGGTGAAGACTAGAACGTTCCATCTTTCCTATTTGTCGAGTTATGAGGATTTTTTGTTTTGAAAAGTGGATTTTCGAAAATTTCATGACTCTATTTGAAGGCGAAATAATGATTTCATCACAAAACTGATTGTGCCAGTCGATTTTTCGGCCCAAAAAACCCCTCTTTACGAATTTTTAGCATTTTTTATAATTTTTTTGTCGAAAATTTAGAACAAAGGGGGTAGCTATGGAAATATTTTGCGATACAAATTGATTTTTTCTAACTCCCTTAATCCTCGGAAATATGGACCCAAAATTCACTAAAATATGTAAAATTGTCCCCTCTATCGATTGGTGAAGACTAGAACATTCTATCTCTCCTATTTGTCGAGTTATGAGTATTTTTTGTTTTGAAAAGTGGATTTTCGAAAATTTCATGACTCTATTTTAAGGCGAAATAATGATTTTATCACAAAACTAATTGTGCCAGTCGATTTTTCGGCCCAAAAAATCCCTCTTTACGAATTTTTAGCATTTTTTATAATTTTTTTGTCGAAAATTTAGAACAAAGGGGGAAATATTTTGCGATACAAATTGCTTTTTTCTAACTCCCTTAATCCTTTGGTAATATGGACTTAAAATTCACTAGCATATGTAAAATTGTCCCCTCTATCGATTGGTGAAGACTAGAACGTTCTATCTTTCCTATTTGTCGAGTTATGAGTATTTTTTGTTTTGAAAAGTGAATTTTCGAAAATTTCATGACTCTATTTTAAGGCGAAATAATGATTTTATCACAAAACTGATTGTGCCAGTCGATTTTTCGGCCCAAAAAACCCCTCTTTACGAATTTTTAGCATTTTTTATAATTTTTTTGTCGAAAATTTAGAATAAAGGGGGTAGCTTTGGAAATATTTTGCGATACAAATTGATTTTTTCTAACTCCCTTAGCCCTCGGAAATATGGACCCAAAATTCACTAAAATATGTAAAATTGTCCCCTCTATCGATTGGTGAAGACTAGATCGTTCTATCTTTCCTATTTGTCGAGTTATGAGTATTTTTTGTTTTGAAAAGTGGATTTTCGAAAATTTCATGACTCTATTTTAACGCGAAATAATGATTTTATCACAAAACTGATTGTGCCAGTCGATGTTTAGGCCCAAAAAACCCTCTTTACGAATGTTTAGCATTTTTTATGATTTTTTTGTCGAAAATTTAGAACAAAGGGGGTAGCTATGGAAATATTTTGCGATACAAATTGATTTTTTCTAACTCCCTTAATCCTTGGTAATATGGACTTAAAATTCACTTACATATGTAAAATTGTCCCCTCTATCGATTGGTGAAGACTAGAACGTTCCATCTTTCCTATTTGTCGAGTTATGAGTATTTTTTGTTTTGAAAAGTGGAATTTCGGAAATTTCATGACTCTATTTTAAGGCGAAATAATGATTTTATCACAAAACTGATTGTGCCAGTCGATTTTTCGGCCCAAAAAACCCCTCTACGAATTTTTAGCATTTTTTATAATTTTTTGGTCGAAAATTTAGAACAAAGGGGGTAGCTATGGAAATATTTTGCGATACAAATCGAAAAAAATCAATTAATCGAAAAAAATCGAATAATCGAAAAAAATCGATGAATCGAAAATAATCGATTAATCGAAAATAATCGATTAATCGAAAATAATCGATTAATCGAAAATAATCGATTAATCGATTAATCGAAAATAATCGAATAATCGAAAATAATCGATTAATCGAAAATAATCGATCAATCGAAAATAATCGATTAATCGAAAATAATCGATTAATCGAAAATATTCGATTAATCGAAAATAATCGATTTATCGAAAATAATCGATTAATCGAAAATAATCGATTAATCGAAAATAATCGATCAATCGAAAATAATCGATTAATCGATTAATCGAAAATAATCGATTAATCGCTTAATCGAAAATAATCGATTAATCGAAAATAATCGAAAATAATCGATTAATCGCTTAATCGATTAATCGAAAATAATCGATTAATCGAAAATAATCGATTAATCGAAAATAATCAATTTTCGATGATTCAAAAAACTGATTGTGTCAGTCGATTTTCCGGCCCAAAAAACTCCTCTTTACGAATTTAAACCATTTTTTATTTTTTTTGTCGAAAATTTAGAACAAAGGGGGTAGCTATGGAAATATTTTGCGATACAAATTGATTTTTTCTAACTCCCTTAATCCTTGGTAATATGGACCTAAAATTCACTTAAATATGTAAAATTGTCCCCTCTATCGATTGGTGAAGACTAGAACGTTCTATCTTTCCTATTTGTCGAGTTATGAGTATTTTTTGTTTTGAAAAGTGGATTTTCGAAAATTTCATGACTCTATTTTAAGGCGAAATAATGATTTTATCACAAAACTGATTTTGCCAGTCGATTTTTCGGCCCAAAAAACCCCTTTTTACGAATTTTTAGCATTTTTTTTTTTATAATTTTTTTGTCGAAAATTTAGAACAAAGGGGGTAGCTATGGAAATATTTTGCGATACAAATTGATTTTTTCTAACTCCCTTAATCCTCGGAAATATGGACCCAAAATTCACTAAAATATGTAAAATTGTCCCCTCTATCGATTGGTGAAGACTAGAACGTTCTATCTTTCCTATTTGTCGAGTTATGAGTATTTTTTGTTTTGAAAAGTGGATTTTCGAAAATTTCATGACTCTATTTTAAGGCGAAATAATGATTTTATCACAAAACTGATTTTGCCAGTCGATTTTTCGGCCCAAAAAACCCCTTTTTACGAATTTTTAGCATTTTTTATAATTTTTTTGTCGAAAATTTAGAACAAAGGGGGGAGCTATGGAAATATTTTGCGATACAAATTGATTTTTTCTAACTCCCTTAATCCTCGGAAATATGGACCCAAAATTCACTAAAATATGTAAAATTGTCCCCTCTATCGATTGGTGAAGACTAGAACGTTCTATCTTTCCTATTAGTCGAGTTATGAGTATTTTTTGTTTTGAAAAGTGGATTTTCGAAAATTTCATGACTCTATTTGAAGGCGAAATAATGATTTTATCACAAAACTGATTGTGCTAGTCGATTTTTCGGCCCAAAAAACCCCTCTACGAATTTTTAGCATTTTTTATAGGTTTTTTGTCGAAAATTTAGAACAAAGGGGGTAGCTATGGAAATATTTTGCGATACAAATTGATTTTTTCTAACTCCCTTAATCCTTGGTAATATGGGCTTAAAATTCACTAAAATATGTAAAATTGTCCCCTCTATCGATTGGTGAAGACTAGAACATTCTATCTTTCCTATTTGTCGAGTTATGAGTATTTTTTTGTTTTGAAAAGTGGATTTTCGAAAATTTCATGACTCTATTTTGAGGCGAAATAATGATTTTATCACAAAACTGATTGTGCCAGTCGATTTTTCGGCCCAAAAAATCCCTCTTTACGAATTTTTAGCATTTTTTATAATTTTTTTGTCGAAAATTTAGAACAAAGGGGGTAGCTTTGGACATATTTTGCGATACAAATTGATTTTTTCTAACTCCCTTAATCCTCGGAAATATGGACCCAAAATTCACTAAAATATGTAAAATTGTCCCCTATATCGATTGGTGAAGACTAGAACGTTCTATCTTTCCTATTAATCGAGTTATGAGTATTTTTTGTTTTGAAAAGTGGATTTTCGAAAATTTCATGACTCTATTTTAAGGCGAAATAATGATTTTATCACAAAACTGAGTGTGCTAGTCGATTTTTTGGCCCAAAAAACCCCTCTTTACGAATTTTTAGCATTTTTTATAATTTTTTTGTCGAAAATTTAGAACAAAGGGGGTAGCTATGGAAATATTTTGCGATACAAATTGATTTTTTCTAACTCCCTTAGCCCCCGGAAATATGGACCCAAAATTCACTAAAATATGTAAAATTGTCCCCTCTATCGATTGGTGAAGACTAGAACGTTCTATCTTTCCTATTTGTCGAGTTATGAGTATTTTTTGTTTTGAAAAGTGGATTTTCGAAAATTTCATGACTCTATTTTAAGGCGAAATAATGATTTTATCACAAAACTGATTTTGCCAGTCGATTTTTCGGCCCAAAAAACCCCTCTACGAATTTTTAGCATTTTTTATAGGTTTTTTGTCGAAAATTTAGAACAAAGGGGGTAGCTATGGAAATATTTTGCGATACAAATTGATTTTTTCTAACTCCCTTAATCCTTGGTAATATGGGCTTAAAATTCACTAAAATATGTAAAATTGTCCCCTCTATCGATTGGTGAAGACTAGAACATTCTATCTTTCCTATTTGTCGAGTTATGAGTATTTTTTGTTTTGAAAAGTGGATTTTCGAAAATTTCATGACTCTATTTTAAGGCGAAATAATGATTTTATCACAAAACTGATTGTGCCAGTCGATTTTTCGGCCCAAAAAATCCCTCTTTACGAATTTTTAGCATTTTTTATAATTTTTTTGTCGAAAATTTAGAACAAAGGGGGTAGCTTTGGACATATTTTGCGATACAAATTGATTTTTTCTAACTCCCTTAATCCTCGGAAATATGGACCCAAAATTCACTAAAATATGTAAAATTGTCCCCTATATCGATTGGTGAAGACTAGAACGTTCTATCTTTCCTATTAATCGAGTTATGAGTATTTTTTGTTTTGAAAAGTGGATTTTCGAAAATTTCATGACTCTATTTTAAGGCGAAATAATGATTTTATCACAAAACTGAGTGTGCTAGTCGATTTTTCGGCCCAAAAAACCCCTCTTTACGAATTTTTAGCATTTTTTATAATTTTTTTGTCGAAAATTTAGAACAAAGGGGGTAGCTATGGAAATATTTTGCGATACAAATTGATTTTTTCTAACTCCCTTAATCCTCGGAAATATGGACCCAAAATTCACTAAAATATGTAAAATTGTCCCCTCTATCGATTGGTGAAGACTAGAACGTTCTATCTTTCCTATTAGTCGAGTTATGAGTATTTTTTGTTTTGAAAAGTGGATTTTCGAAAATTTCATGACTCTATTTTAAGGCGAAATAATGATTTTATCACAAAACTGATTGTGCCAGTCGATTTTTCGGCCCAAAAAACCCCTCTTTACGAATTTTTAGCATTTTTTATAATTTTTTTGTCGAAAATTTAGAACAAAGGAAATATTTTGCGATACAAATTGATTTTTTCTAACTCCCTTAATCCTCGGAAATATGGACCCAAAATTCACTAAAATATGTAAAATTGTCCCCTCTATCGATTGGTGAAGACTAGAACGTTCTATCTTTCCTATTAGTCGAGTTATGAGTATTTTTTGTTTTGAAAAGTGGATTTTCGAAAATTTCATGACTCTATTTGAAGGCGAAATAATGATTTTATCACAAAACTGATTGTGCTAGTCGATTTTTCGGCCCAAAAAACCCCTCTTTACGAATTTTTAGCATTTTTTATAGGTTTTTTGTCGAAAATTTAGAACAAAGGGGGTAGCTATGGAAATATTTTGCGATACAAATTGATTTTTTCTAACTCCCTTAATCCTTGGTAATATGGGCTTAAAATTCACTAAAATATGTAAAATTGTCCCCTCTATCGATTGGTGAAGACTAGAACATTCTATCTTTCCTATTTGTCGAGTTATGAGTATTTTTTGTTTTGAAAAGTGGATTTTCGAAAATTTCATGACTCTGTTTTAAGGCGAAATAATGATTTTATCACAAAACTGATTGTGCCAGTCGATTTTTCGGCCCAAAAAATCCCTCTTTACGAATTTTTAGCATTTTTTATAATTTTTTTGTCGAAAATTTAGAACAAAGGGGGTAGCTTTGGACATATTTTGCGATACAAATTGATTTTTTCTAACTCCCTTAATCCTCGGAAATATGGACCCAAAATTCACTAAAATATGTAAAATTGTCCCCTATATCGATTGGTGAAGACTAGAACGTTCTATCTTTCCTATTAATCGAGTTATGAGTATTTTTTGTTTTGAAAAGTGGATTTTCGAAAATTTCATGACTCTATTTTAAGGCGAAATAATGATTTTATCACAAAACT